>CM035444.1:50036799-50506799 GCA_020310875.1 Ceratopteris richardii
AGTGTTGAGCAAGATTTTGCTAACACAATCTCATCTCTATAGACTACTCCATCACCTCTTCACATTCACTATAGCTTTAATTCATTTGCAATAGAGAAGATATAGACAAAGATATTTGGTGGAAGTATACAAACATAGGTAAGCTTTAGAATGCAAGAAATAGCACTTCAATTGTACACAAAGAGAAATGTACAACAGAAGTAAGCATTGTCTTCCAAACACTCTTCATACAAGGGGTATCAACTTTGTAGCTCTTGATCTATGCTTCTCTCTATTTGGACAACTCTCTTGCATGATTTGACTTTATCCCACCTTCTCCATGAGATTATCATTGAATAGATCTTCTTCTGACTCTTCACCTACCCTTGTGACCTTTGGTTCTTCATATGGACTTTTCTTGACTCTTGGCTATCTTTATTTCCATAATTGGATGAGGATGCACATCTAACCCGACTCTAAAGTATCCTTTTACTTTGGCAACACCCTTCTATTTCTCTTAGGTCCATGAACTTTCCCAATTTTCATTTTCAACACTCCCCCTCAAGCTCATAATGGAAATGTTTATCTCAAAGATGCTCATCGCCTTCTTGAACTTCTTGAGCTTAGTTGAACCCAATATCTTGGTAATGTACTTATGAAATGAACATAAAACTATTTAGTTACCACCTTTCCCCTCACATAATTGTAGTGTACCTATATATGCTTACTTGTAGCATGGCATATGGGATTACTGGCTAGGTGAATATTAGAAATGTTATCTCCATATACTGGAACAGAGGCTACCTACAAGTCGAAGTCTTTCATTAACTTCTTTGGCCATATAGAATCACATGTAGTGAGTGCTAATGCCCTATATTCATGAGTTGATGACAACGCTATTGTAGGCTTCTTTTTACTTATCCATGAGATGGTTTTGGTTCCTAACATGAACACATTATGTTGAAATTCTATCATCCACACTTCTTACCCAATATTCACCACTTGATGCCTTGTTTTTTAGCTCTTCCCCATAACTATAAAGTGTGGAGAATGAGCTTTCATATCTACAATAAGAAGCGTGTAGTGGGCCCATGGAGGTCAAGCACTTAGATAGACAACTACACTTTGGATTGCTTGTTGCCCTCACGTTAAAATTCAATGGACCTATGGCTTTAATAAATCAAATTAGGCAAAGAGAGATTTCCAAAAATCTATAAATCACTTAATTTGGATGGGTATTGGTATGGAAACTCAACTAACAAATTAGACTATGTGTTCACACAGGTATGTTAAAGAACTAGACTTCACTTTCAAACTGATAACTCAGAGAATATAAAACCTTTGAAGGTGATATTTGAAATAGAGGAAGTAAACATAATAAGCTTTCCAAAAAGATATAAATCACATAATTAGATAAGTTCTGTTTGAGAAATGCAATTGACTAGAATAGATGACCTATCCACACAGGTATGCTAAAGAACTAGAATTCACTCTTGGATTGCTAACTCATCGAATATAGAACCTTTGAAAGAGATCTATAAGAAAATGAAATTATTCAAGTTGAGCTTTTGAGAAAGCTATAAAGCACATAATCTGGATATTTTTTGGTTGGGAAGCTCAATTGACCAAATTAGACTACTTGTCTACACAGGTATGTTGAAGAGACTTCACCATCAGACTGATAACTCAAAGAATACAAAATCTTTGAGGGAGATATTTGAGATAGAAAAAGTAAAAAAGGTAAGATTTTCAATGAGTGTTTAAAGGCAAGAATTAGCTACATATGCTCTGAGATATGAGCCTCACAACATGACTATGTACAAAGTGATGTATGGTTGGAAAGAGTGTATGAGAAGAAAAAATGACAAAATGGCCTCTAAGATCAAATATGACTACTGGCGGCTCTTCCCTCTTTCTCTCATTTTTGAGAATGTGCTCCAACTCCACTTTTATAACCAATGAGCATGTGAAGAAGTTTGTGCCTTCTTCTTAACTCACCACTTTCATTTGATCGCCCACTACCTGCCACTCACTAGAAGGCCGATATTGTATCTTTTATTCATCATGACTTTTGGCTATATTTTTTTTCTCCTTAGAATTATATTTACCTTTACCTTTACATTTGGTAAATTTATCCAAACATAGCTCATGTGAAAATGAGCTTGCACATTTATCTTCAAAATTCTTCCTCAATCTCATTTGGGAGTTACCTTCAGCCATTTTCTTCAAATTTATCACATGCTTGAAACCTTTGAGTTCAGAAGCATCCAAAAACTTTGTAAACATGTTTGCAACCTGCTCTTTGGTTCTGATGAAATTTATCTCCACATCTTTGCTTAGTACCTTCTCCCTTACACAATGGTAGTGGACCTCCATGTCCTTACTCCTCGCATGAAACATAGGATAGCTTGCTAAGTAAATACTTGACATGTTATCATCATATATAGGAATGGTTCCAAATTGCACTTCAAGGTCAACAAAAATCTTTTTAATCAAAATGCTTCACATGTGGAAAATGCTAATCCTCTATATTTAGCCTCCATGGATGGAAGTGCAATAGTAGGTTGTTTCTTCGAGCTCCATGTGATAGGTTTACCCCTTATCATGAACACATAACCTCATATTGATCTCCTATCTTCCTTAGAACCTGCACAATCAATGTCACAACCTTTGAGCCATAGTTCTTCACCAAACTTGTAAAACAAACCATGATTAACTATATGCTTATGTATTTGAACACTCTAGTGAGTGACTTTAAATGTTCGCTTGTCAAAGCTTGCATAAATTGAGAAAGTACACCAACAACATAAGATAGATCAGATATTGTGATGTTTCCATAGAGGAATGATCCTATGATGCTTCTGTATGTCATTACATCTTCCAATAATTCTCCATCATTTGAGAAAATCCTTGTATTTGTGTCATGGCTTGAGTGAGTGGTTTGCATTCACTCATTCCAAATCTGAAAAGAACATCCAACAAATACTTCCTTTGCATCAAGAAGATGCCACCTTTCCCATACACAGCTTGAATTTTTTTCCCATATGCATCTTGAAGTCCTAAAAAACATTTTAGCTCTCTGAGATCTAAAAATTTAAACTCATTACCAAGCTTTATACTGCTCTATTTTCTTCCTCCATGTACAATGAAAGATATGCACTATTTGGGGTTGTATCCACACTTAGTTAGATAATCGACAAATCTTGGTTTCCATGCTCGTGGTGCTTGCTTTAATCCTAAAGTGCCTTCTTCAACCTACAAAAAAAATTTGGATGATCTTCATCTTCAAATCCAACCAATTGAGTCATGTATACCTCTTTTTGTAGTTCTCCATTGAGAAAAACATTTTTGATGTTGATTTGATGTAATAGTCACCTCCTTGAAGCACTGATTACTATTAAAGCTCTAATTGTTTCCATCTTTGCAACTACACTAAAAACTTCATTATAATCTATAACTTGTGTTTGTTTAAATCCTTTGGCAACCAATCTAGCTTTATGTCTAGCTAGCGAACTATCAACATTCCTCTTTACTTTAAACACCCATTTGTTTGGAACAATCTTCATAGCCTCTTTCTTTGGAATTGGCTCCCATTTAATAACACATGCCAAAGAAATGTTGTGCACAAAAAATACAATTGGAAAATATCTGCAAACTTGGAAAAGAAAATGGAATGCTTAGAGTAGCTTTGATTCCAAAAGCAAGACGAGTCAAAATAGAGAGAGGGCTTAGAGTATCCTGTTGCACACCAAGATAGCTTTAGAGTAGGCATAAGAACTTGATAAAGCTTGTGGGTGGGCTTAAATTAGCCTCCAATCGACAAATGCAAAAACACAGAGGTCTTCTTTTATTGCTTGAGTTTCAAAGTGAAGGGGCACTTAATGCCAAATAGTGTGCCAACATTGGGGTGTGGTACCTTCAAAAATAAACCCTTTGGAGGATACAAATTGTCCCTTTACAAAGTGGATACTTTGAGTATTGAAAGTGGTAAATGATATGCCCAAAAGAAAATTGGTATCCTTAGAAAATACAAAGTGACATTTAAGCCTATGAGCACTGAAGTGCATGGGTTTCTAGAAACAATGAGAGGCCTACATAGAGATTGCTATAGTACAATGTGCCAAATGGAAAGTAAAAGTGTAGGGTTAAGTAGCCTCGAGAAAAATAAAAAATGACCCCTTAGATACAAGTATTGGTGTAGGTGCCACTTTATTCTAAGAGAACCAAAAGAGAATCTTAAGAAGTTGAATAATGACTTGGTGAGAAACTCACATAGTGAAGGCTCATGTACAGTTGAAGCTAGAAAGTGACTCCGTTTATGGGATCCCTTGTCATGGATATGATCCCACCTTGGAGAAATTCAAAGGGTATTTTTGGTACCTATGAAAAAAGTACGATGTAGCTTTCAAAAAAGTTTTGGTGAGAAATATGATGTACTAGTCTACTAGTCATTCACGTGAAACATTAATGCAACGTATACTATGTGATCCATAAGTGAGTGATGAGATAATCTTGAATTTGAACCCCCATAAAGGTTGCCACCTTCTTTTTCATTTTAAGGCCTGCTCTAAGATTTAGACATCATTGATGATATAAATGCTTCCAATACAGTGACTTGTTATCTTGTCAATGAATGCCAACAACAACCTATTCTCTTGTTGGTTGCATTAGCAGTTGGTGAACTCTCTGTGTGTCTCTCTCTCAGTGGGAGATGGTGAAAAGGCTAGATTACTATATGGTATAGCAAAGAGACAATTCTCTCTCAATCTTCCTTTCTCCTTCTATGGTCATCATAATTAGCACTTCTGTGAATGGCAGATGTCTGGATGCATGAGTCGGATAGGAAAGATTGTTCTTTGTTGCGAGATGATTCTCTCTTGATCTCTGTGTGCAAGGGCATACGGCTTGAGAGAGGCAGACAGTGCATTGTGCCTTGAGCTAATCAACTCCTCAACATCATACTAGCTAAGAGCATGGCCAATGCCTTTATGCATGACTTTGAATACTCTATAAATTAGATAGATATGAATCAAGTGGTGTTTAACTAGCTCATCAAAGGGCAAAGTTCATTTCAAAAACATAACTTCTCTAGTTGATGAGTCATGTTGAAAGGAATCATTTAACAATGTCGCAAGTGCAAGGGTGAACTTGTACCTACCATAACTAGAGATGTCCTCTCACATTGTATTGCACGAGCAAGGAAGTGATCCTAGATACTTTTGAGCCTCTGATAGTGTAAAATCTATTTAAAAATAAGAAAAACCCCTTTGAAGGAAAGTTTGTTCAATTGATAGAATTGTTAGATTCACTCAGCCCAAGATGTGAGGAAGAGATGGTTGCAACATTCACAAATCAAATTACTCAAGCAACATTGGAGCTTACTATCATCCATTACAAGAATGCCACCACCATGACTAGGGCAATAATTACAAAAAGTCAAATTGTTAGAGTTGAGAAGAAGAAAGAAAATCATGAGCAAGGAAGTGATCCTAGAGACTTTTGAGCCTCTGATAGTGTAAAATCTATGTAAAAAGGAGAAAAAACCCTTTGAAGGAAAGTTTGTTCAATTGATAGAATTGTTAGATTCACTCATCCTAGGATGTGAGGAAGAAATGGGTGCAACATTCACAACTCAAATTACTCAAGCAACATTGGAGCCTACAATCATCCATTACAAGACTACCACCACCATGAGTAAGCCAATCACTACAAAAAGTCTTTTAAGACACAACAAAAAGAAAATGAAGCGAAGAAGGAAAAGAGTTCCACTCTAGCAACATATATAAGTTCATCTTCCTCCTCTAAAGCTTTTGATTCAGAGGTATCATCTTAGTTTGTGGCTAAACAACATTAGATCAGGCCATACCACATCTGAAGAAGTAATCATACCCATTTTCATACCACCACTCTCTACTAAGACACGAGACAATGCATCTTCCACCACCAGTACGTTCAACATTTTTGATATAACATCTCCATCTATGTCAATCTTGGTACCTTGATCACTTATAGATACTACATCACCATTTTTCCAAACCATCGACACCCCATCTTCCTCATCAAACACAAAAATGAAGATGATGACCATTTTAAAGAATTACCATATGGATTTTGAGATGACCAAGGTTAGAGCAGAACAAGGAGAGACAAAAGCTCTAGATAAAGATGAGCTTACAAGATTACAATGGGAACCCCATGAAAAGTGAGTTCAACATGTAAAGATAAGAGAAAATTTGGAAGCCATAAAATAATATGCTGTTAGACTATCATCACATGTAAATACTCTCTCTTCTAGATAAGGTTGATTGAAAATAGGACTATAGATGAAAACAGACGCCATAGAGAAGAGTAGGAAAGGTCATGAGTACATGCCAGGGCGATTCCTAAACACTCAAGTCCTAGCATTCATGGAATTACCAATCAAGATTATTCTCAACACAACTTCTAAAGTGTCTACCATATGTTTGCAACTAGAAGAATAGATGTGTTTGCAATAATTAGAGTTTCAAGGTGAAGAGGAAGAGTTGAGAAGATTGCTACATGAGGTGAGGAGTGCTTATGATCTTGAATTATTTCAAGCTACACATGGAAGTGCAAAGAGAATAACACAACTTTATGACATTAGTGATGAACTCAGACACACTTTGGACCTTTATAGGGATGAGAAAAAGTTCTATGCATCCAAACATATGAACTTCAAAGAGCAAAAGATCCCCAAACCTTAGTATTCCCTACAAATGAAGTTGCACCAATACCAACACCACCTACATCTCCTCAACATGTGCATGCTTCACCAACTTTATCATACCTCGAGGAAGCAATCAAGGTTGACAATCCAATGTTTCTTGTGGATTTAGAATTTAAAGAGAAACTACCTTTTGAGAACCTATAGACATGGAGTAGGGAACTCTCCATTCAAGGTATGCATGGAATTTTCATAGAGCTTGAGAAATAAATCTTATCTAGTAGTTTCGGAAAGGTAATTACCACTAGGGAATCGATTCATCTCTTATACCCTATGAAACCACCTTTCATTCTCATGAGAGATCAGATGACGCAATACCTCTTACATAGAGTAGAAAAGGCATCGAATGAAAACCTCCTCTATGATGAAGAAGAATTTCACATTTAGAAGATCAAGTGTACCTAACCTCTTGGAAGAAGGAATTCTTGGAAAATCATTATAGTTTTTGTGAACATTTCAGTTGTTGCCACCCCTCTTATAGAAACATCTGGGTTACTATACAATTCCATGATGCAGAACATTATATGAGTTCCTAAGGAAGCAAGGAGATTGGGAAGTAGTGGCTGAACTATGCTCAACTCCTACCACCTTGAGAGAGTGAACTCATCTATGATTACATGCTCAAGATAATCAATTATACATTTTGCATTGCATGAGTATGCATGCATAGGGTTGTACATGGCCATGCACAGGGCACATCTTTTCCATCACCCATGCACATGCACTAATCCAAGCCATCCACGATTGAAGAAATTCTATAGTAGATAAAGACCATAACCTAGCATCCATTTGGTATCACATCCCACATGGGTTCCACATGCTCCAAACACCAATGATTATGACTAGAACACAGACTATTCAACTTGATAGACCACTGTCACTCTAGCACAATGGTAAGTACCAATGTGAGGAGCTTCACCTCATAAATGTCAATCCGTGGAGACGTGAGGACTAGTATGAATACTATGAGCAAGTGATGGCACAAGTGCGTGAGTGAAAGCACAAAAGCATGCACACACACACACACGCACACAAGGTAAGAGCAAAGAGTGGAACAATGGAAAGCTTCAATTACAAAAGAAATCTCTTACAAAGCTCAGTTCTACAACAAGCTACCCTCAAAAATGAGATCTCCAGCCCTTTTCATAGTTTTTTGAGTGGTTTTGGCCCTATCCAGACCTAGTGTCCAGCCTAGTTAAAAATTAGGTTCCAGGGCTTATTTGGGGGTTCAAACGAAGTCTAAAAATTATGAAAATTGGTAGGATGATAGTTCTAATACTCCTCAAGCTTGAGGACTCCTTGTCTTGAACAAAATGGAGTTGCAAAAATGAAAAATGGTATTTACAATGGTCTTTAGTGATAAAAATCACTATTTTTATAGGGTTTTCTTCTAAAAATTTGACATGTGCTTCTTGGAGCACCCTACATGCTCCTTCTTCTTGTGTGTCCACTTCCTTGATGCACTTCCATGCTTTGTCCTTAACCTTCAGTGTCAACACTCTCCCCCTCTAGAGTTTGTCGTCCCTGACAGACCCTTGTTGTAGTGGTTGTTGCATGTAGTACTTTGAGAGGTAGTGTACCTTATGTATCAACCAGAGCTGTCCATCTTCCAAATGTAACGTTGTCGATCATTGAGTTCTTCATGTCCTCTGCTTCTTCTTTGCAAGCTTTATTTTCTGTATATGTACTTCTGCCTTGGACTCTCGCATGATGGTGTATTTAGGAGCTTCCCCAAAAATTGTTGGTTGCTCAAAAGAGGTTGTCAATGGTGATTTTGAGCAGTTGTTGACTGTGAATTACTCCATAGGTTCTGACGTTGTAGCCTGGATGTCCTCTAGATCTTCTAAACATGGCTTTCACAATGTTTATGCAAAGTACTTGTAACCCATAATGGATGATGGGTAAGTGCATTAGTGCATGGGCTGAACAAAATATGTGCCTTGTGCACTACCTTGCAATGTGGCCCTATGTATGTGTACTTGGGGAATGCATTGGAAGAAGTATGGTGCAATAATTGGGGTCTTGAGCAAAGTGCTCAAGGGTATGCTGACAAAGAGGTTTCCTAATCTACCATGGTTATAATGTTATTATAGTAGGCAATTCTTACCATGGTGAAGGGTCCATGGGTCTTCACTCGTCGTGTTGTACTCTCATCATGTTGATTGACCATTGTCTTGTCTTGCTTGTTGATGGATTTCCTTGTTGATGGCTCACTGAGGAGATTCTTCAAGCGCATGGTCATGTCTCCTCTCTTTGTCTTTTCTCCTTCCCCCCCTTTTTTTTTGGAACAATGGCATAAAACAAGAAGAAAGGTGTTAGCATCAATAAAATATTTTACATATGTCAGATGTGTCGCATGTGCTTGGGATTCTCAATTGTGTCTATGCACAGCCATGTAATGTGGCCCTATGTTGATGCATACTTTGGAAGTGCATGACCTCAATGGTGCAAAAGACAAGGTTATGCCAACGGCACATGGTTGTTGCACGTCGAGGCTTTCAATGTTCTTGTAGATGTTGATGCAGCCTTTGTTCGAGGTATCCCTTGGATGTCAAAAGGACAACTAATTTTAGGGACCCATTTCAAAATAGTGTTGGGCTGCGTACGAGTCCTTGTTGACTTCTTCATCTTTGGTTGGTTGCTTAAATTTTGTATCTGGAGTGGTTGGTTCTTTGGTGTTGTGGATGCTATTGGTACCTTAGGTTTCCAAACCCATATCCTTGATGATTCTCTTCTTACTTTTGCCAAAGGGTTGAGTTTATCTTCTTTTGTTCTTTGTGCTCGGTTCTTACCCTTTTCTCTCCTTGGCTTCTTTGTTGAGACCTTTTGCATGGTGGGGAGCATAGGCCATTGTGTATGTAAGAGCTTCTTAGGTACCCACATCTGTAATCGCCCTTGTTGAGTTGCAGCTAATTTCTTAGGCACCCATATTTGTTGGAGATCTTTTGGTTGACGTGGTCCTGGTTGCTTGTTTCTTATCTTCGCATGGTTGGTTTGCCTGAGTGGAAATTGTGTTGGCAAGGCTGGTGGTTGCTCTCCTTTTTGTACCCAGATCTGCTTCATGCCCGGAGCTACTTTCTTCTTGAGTTCTCGTTGTCTATTTGATATAGTGGTTGTCATGTACTGTTTAACTTGCCTTTTTGGTTGAGTGGTTGTGACAACATTAGTCTTTATACAAGAGGAGTCAGCTTGCCTTTGAGTCTTTTCCTCCGTGATTGAGTCCTTCTGGGTCATAGAGCTTTTGACACACACAACATCTTGTTCGTGAAGATTGGTCTTAGAGGAACTAAGAGAGTGTGTGGTGCCATGATCTATGAGCATGTAGTTCTCTAATTCTAATGTAATGCATTGTTCATGTACCCAAACTTGAAGAAGTTGACTTCTTAGGTTCAAGTTGACTGCATGGTCATAAATCCAATCTTGACCTAGGACAAGTGGCTCTGTAAGGTCCTCATCACGACACACTAGAATTTTGAATTTCATTGGAACACCTTGAAGGTAGATGGGGAGTTCCACCTCGCCCAAACAAGGGGTTTCCACACCTCCCAAACCTATGAGATAAGCTTCTATGGGCTTGATGTCCAATTGCAAGTCTTGGCAGTATGAAAGTCTAACTGCACTAGTTGTTGCACCTGAGTCAACCAATGCTTTCACAGTCCTTACACTCTTCCCTTGTCCTACCTCTATGGTCACAAAAGGGCATCAGTCGATGATTCGAGAAGTGCTCGATTTTTGGCACATGCCATGTGATATTTTGGGGCTTTCGGGTTGACATCTAGGCCTAGTGGCCTTAACTTATTTCTTCTAATGCGCTCTCTAGCCTCTACTTGTGCTTCTTCTCTAACCCGTAACTCCTCTTCTTTTTGCTTCTTAGCAGTGTTGAGTCTCATTAGCATATCCTCTGTAAGAGGTTCTTGATACAGCTTGACTCGACATCCACTAATGTAGTTTGGCAAGACGTCACCTTCTAGAGTGGCCAATTGAACCGCGCCACTAGTGGAGATTCTGTTCATGATCATGGGTCCATATCCCCATTTCTCCAATTTGCGGGCATGTTGCTTTAGTGTATAAACCAATACTATATCTCCTTATTTCAATCCTTTATCTTTTATATGGGCATCAAAGTATGCCTTTTGTCGTTTCTCTGCAGCATAAATGCCTGTTGTCGCTCGTAGCCTCGTCTCACCTAAGCGTTCTAGATCAAAGATCCTAGAGGATAAGTCATGTCCATGCCACTTGTGTTCATGTGCTACTTTCAAGGATGGGATTATGAAGTCCAATGGTAGCACAACATTCTGTCCAAAGACCATCTGAAATGGGGTGGCATTGAGTACTGTTTTATAGGCAATGTGATAATCCCAAACAACATGATGAAGTTGTTCATCCCAATCAGAGCGCTTATTATTTACGAGTTTTGTCAATATGTTACATAGGATCTTATTCGTGCTCTCGGCTTGTCCGTTGGATTGTGGATGATAAGGGGCAGACTTCTTATGTATCACCATGAATTCTTGAAGGAGATTTTCAATGACCTCGTTCAAGAAGTGCATACCTCTATCACTAACCAACGCTATTGGTAACCCATATCTGGTGAACACATTCTCGAACAAGAACTTAGCCGTCCTTTGAGCATAATTTTTTTTTGTGTCTTTTACCTCTACCCACTTTGTAAGGTAATCTGTGGCTACAATGATGTATTCAACATGCGAGTTTCTAGCTGGAGGGTTAATAGGACCAACAAAGTCTATACCCCACTTCGAGAATGCATGTCCTCCCATCATTGGCCTCAAAGGCATCTCATCTTTTCTAATTGGATATTGCGCACGTTGGCATGTGTCACATTTCTTCACATAGGTATGTGCATCCATATGAAGAGTTGGCCACCACAGTCCTGAGAATAGAATGGTCTTAACTACTCGGTCAAGCCCGAAGTGCCCACCTGCAACACCGCTATGTGCAATTTCTAAGACCTTCAAATAGTCTGATTCATGAACACACAATCTTAGGTAACCATCTTTGCCTCTCCGATATAGGTTGTCTCCAACTAAGGCATAATCCTGAGCCTCTTGCTCCATGCTCCGTTTTCTTGCTACACTAGTCCCATTGGGTAATGTTCCCGATCTCATGAATTCTACCAATGGAGTTCTCCATTCTGGAATTAACGATACGTGATAAAGAGTCGCATGCTCCACTGGGGGTCTCTCCTAGCACACTGGACAACTCTTAATCCACTCATGTATTTCTTTGTCCATGCTAGGCCAATACACTCCTAAACGTTTTAGATTTTGCAATGTTCGTGATTTAGAGTAGTGATTTCCTAAAAATCCTTCATGGGCTTGTTGCAACCAACTACTATGTTCATCGTCCTCAATGCAACAAGCTAATACACCCTCTGTACTTTGTTTGTACATGTCCTGCCAATATTTGATATTTTTGCGATTTTACAATTTCATCTTTGTTTGTTTGTACATTCTTATTTGCGGGTGTGAAGGTTAGGACAGGTACTAACTTATTTGCCCATTTAGGAACAACTTATAAATTGAACAGATAAGCATCAGGTAGTTCATTCGACACTCTGCCTGATTGGAGTAAACCATTCCATGTCCATGTGGATGCATCCAATCATGCTATAGGATGTGTGCTAGCACAACCCACAGGTGAAGGAAGCCTAGATTTGCCAATAGCATATGCTAGTAGGCAATTAAATGCGGCTGAATGAAACTATACGACAATCGATCGAGAAGGCTTAGGCATGGTGTATGTTGTGAAAAAGTTTAGACACTACTTATTGGCCAACAAGTTCAAGTTTTTCACTGGCCATCAAGCTTTATTATATTTGGTCAATAAACCTTGCAATACAGGATGCTTAGTAAGATGGTTCCTCTTACTAATGGAATACGATTTTGAAGTGGTTGTTAGGAAAGATAGGACCCACCTTAGGGTGGACCATCTTTCTCGCATCATTTCTTCAGTTCATTGAAGGATTTTTCGCATTCATCGTTCCACTCAAAGTTTGTTAGCAAGGCATAGAGAGGTTTAGCTATGATCGCATACATGTGGTATCTACGATAAAATAGGCAATGGCCCATAAAGGCTTGTACCTCTTTAACGTTCCTTGGCCTTGGGAGCTTGGCTATGGCTCTTACTTTATCCTCATTTGTGGATATTACATTCTTAGAAACAATGTGACCTAAGATTTTACCTTGCCGTACCATGAACACACACTTCTTTGGGTTCAGACACACTCGATATTCTCTACATTTGTTGAAGATCTGTCTGAGCTCAGGGATGTGGTATCTTCTTTCTTGGGAATGAGCACATAAATCATCCACATATACTTCTAAGCTCTTTCGCAAGAAATCTTTGAAGACATGACACATGAGCCTTAGGAATGTTGCAGGTGCATTGGTGAGACCAAATGGCATCACACGAAAAGCAAAGATTCCCCACTCTGGGGCAAAAACGGTTTTGTGTTGATCTTCGAGGGCAATGGCTACTTGGTTGTAGCCTGAAAATCCATCAAGGAAGCTATAAACTTCCTTTCCTGCAACACGCTCCAATAAATGTTCGGTGATTGGCAGCGGATAACTATCTCTCATCATAGCGGCATTAAATTTTTTGAGGTTAATACACACTCACAATTTTCCATTCTTCTTGGGCACTACGACAATGGGGGACACCCATTCAGTATGCTCAATCTCATAGATGAATCGTGCTTCAATTAATATATCAATTTCTTCTTTTATTTTGGTTGCATAAGTGTCATTATATGTGTAGGGCTTTTTTTTGGTGGGCTTGGCATCAGCGGTCATGGGGATAGTATGAGAGCAAATTTTCATATCTACTCCCTTCAAGTCTCTATAGTGCCATGCAAACACATCCCTATATTCCCTTAATAGAGCTACAAGCTCTACTTCTTCTTTTGCACTTAGGTCATCTCCTATGTACGTACATCGCTCTTCATTCCCTTCAATGGTTACTACAATCTTTTTGGTCTTTTCTTTATTGTCATATGCTTCTCCTGTGGTGGCCTCTCTTTTAGGCATTCGTACCAAAATTTTTCGATCCTCAACTTCATATTTCTTGAAATTTTCTGGTACTTCAAACAATGATTCCTCCTCTTCTTGTTTCACTACTTTTCTTTTCTTTTTATTTTTACCTCCTTCACTTCCATCCTTTGAATTTACAGTTTTAATGCTTGTGAGTGGTTCTTCTTCTTTTTGGGTTAACACTCCTATGTCTTCTAAATAGTGCTCCTCTGAGTCAAAGTAAGTATCCATCACAATGGATTCTAGATCATCGTCATTCTCTTCTTCTTCTATGACCTCACTAGGATCACACTCTTCTAGCAAGGGCTGACACATGAAGAGTGAAATATCATAACCCTCCTCATCACAATGAGGTGTCCATTGTTCTTCATTGACATCAATGTCCATAGTGGCTAGAATTTCTGCCCAACCGTGAGGCTCAAATTCCTCATCTGGAAAAATCATCAGTGTATAGGCTAGGTCTTTAACTGGTCTATCTCCTAGGGGAGTTCCTTCTTCTCTTGCTTTTAGGTGCTTTTCCTCTTCCTTCGCAACCTTGCACATCCACAAATGAGTATCTTCATGCAGCCATGATGAATCAGGTGAACTTCCAGAATGCACAGAGATAGAATCTTCTTTCGCTTTGTGGATAGGATTCCACTGTAGGGGTGGTACACCTCTGAAGGTGTAGTCCTTCAAATTGACCTTGGTGGTGATCCCTAAGTGTTGTAAGTACAAGGAGTTGGTTCCCCAATCCTATACTATTTGCAATTGTCGTAGGAAGAGCCTTCCCAGAATCATCTCATAGACATTATTTTTATCAAAGTCACATATAGAAAATGTGTGTTCAAACTCTACACCACAAGTGGTTAGAGTTATCCCTGCAAGCAATCCTAGAGGTCTTTCAAAATGACCATCTGCCATTTGAAGTTTCATTCTAGTTGGTCTTAATGTGGGTTTGCCCCATCGCGTCCACAAGGAGGTGGTCGCAATAGCAACACCAGCACCTGAATCTATGATTGCTTTGGTTGTGTAACCTTGGTAGGTGATTGGAGGATAGGTATTACCTTCTTCACCTTCACTCATGTCCCCTATTTTGTCTAGAGGTATCTCTGGTACTTTCTGCTTAGAGCTTGCTTTTGGCATATGGGAATCAAGTTCTGGAACCTGATCCTTCACATGATTCCATAGCTCAGGTTTTGCTTTGAGCAGCTCTTCTACAGTGAGATGACACTGAACCTTAGTGTTCTTCATGACGTCAGTGTTTCTTGGAACCATTGAGTCTTCATTTCTTACCAATATATATATATGATCTGAAGAGATTCAGATTCCCATGGGCCTGTGAATTGTGGCAACTCTTGTAAAGAATTAGATTCAAAATCTAATCGTTCATCTTCTTGTTGCTCTGTTTGGTCTCCATAGATAGACGGGATGTCTTGGGGAAATTGATCGTGAAGATCATCAATTTCAAGAATAGGAGGGGGATTACCCTTCTCCTTGGCCCATTTTTCTTCTTGTATTTCCTGTAAGAACTCTTGAGAGTACTGTTGAATTGAAAGAGATGCTCCATCATCTATGGAATTAGGAACATAAGCTTTCCTTGGCGGTGAACTTTCTCTTTCAATAATTGGTTGAGCCTGTGGAGGTAAAGAAACCTGGGGCTTGTTTACCAATTGCTCTAATCTTTCTAGTAAGCCTTGGAAATGCAAATCCGATTTAACAAAGTTTGTCTGATTGATCTTTTGACTAGTCTCGAGCATAGCTTGAGCTACTTCTACCATTTTCATGCACATTTTTGTCCGTTCAATCTCTAAGTCTCCTCTAGGGTAACTCTTGTCTAGGTTTGCAGCTGTTGGCCCTTCTTGAAGTCGAGCCTGGTAGGCCTTGAACATCATGTCCAAGCCTTCGGGGGTTGGATCTGCTAGAACAGACCCTGGTTGCTTCGGTGAGTGGTGGGGTGGAATGAGGTGGAGTGGATGGAGCTTCGGTGTGTGAGGGGCTTTGAGATGCAATGTCTTCTATTTTTTTTTTTGCGTCTTTTAGGCCTTCTTCTAGTCCAGATAGCTTTTTATTCCACTTGCGATTAGCTTTCTCCATGGTATCCTTCCATGTTTTTGTTTTCCTCTTACTCTGCTCTTCTGATTCACTTGGCTCTGATTGCTCAACTGGTTTATCCTGTTTTAATGCTTGTGCCATAGTAACTGCATGTACACGAGCCACATCACTACTGCTTGAACTTGAATCCGCCACTAAGCCTACCACATTGATGGGTGTAACCTTGGGTGCACTAGAGGGATTCCTAGGAAACTCTCTTGGAAGATGTTCCTTGCCGCACTCAAGACAAAAGCCTTGTATCGTGACGTTTTGTCCTTGTCTTGGAGTGAGTGAATGGGGACATTCTCGAAAGAAATGGTTGCCGTGACATCTAAAACATGGTCCTCTAGGGGCTTGTGATCTTACATGTCTCAATTGGGGCCTAGGGTTGGGATTTGTGTACATGACATTGGAGTATTCTGGCTCCCAATTTTGTTCCATAGGTGGTGCCTCATATTGATGAGAATAGGTCTCACTATGCTCAGGTGACTCTGTATAATAACCATGTGGACTATCTTCATGGGAGTAGTCCGAACTATGAGCACGAGAGTCATTTTGTGAGACCAAAGGGGTCACTAGCACCAATGCTCTATTAAGGTTCTCCTCTGCCATTGCATACTTGGCTGGAATCACATTGGTAGGGGCTGCTAGTTGGTTTCCTAGGACTAGTTGTGGCTTGTATGGTGCCTGATATTGTTGTTGGTATTGAGGTTGATATTGTTGTTGTGGCCTATAATATGGCTGTTGTTACTGGTTTTGATACCTACCCTGCTAGTAAGGTTGCTAAAAATTTTGTCTGATATCCTGCCTATCGTATGGACAATCTTGAGCCGTATGATTTGTGTATTTTCTCTCAATGGTGCAATACCGAGCATTGGGGTTTCCTTGGGGTTGAGCTATCATCGGCCACACATTAACCATGTGGTCTCCTCCATAGTTGTAACATCGCTTTAATGAGGTGACCCTTGGCATTTGTCTATTTTGAACTCCTAGCTTTTTGGCAACTTGCTCCGCAATCTCATCTATCTCAGTGGAGGTTCTTGAAGTATGAATAGTAGAACTGTCACAATCCTTGTAGAGTTTGGACAGTGCTAACTCCTCACCCAAATTGTCTTCTATGTCAATACATATCCGCACACACACTTCTATGGATCTAGGCTCTTTCAAGTACACATATGATCTCAACTTGGTGCTTAGCAAACCATCTAAAAACAAGGTCACTTGTTTGGCTGATGTGGGTAACTCTGGCATAGGGCATCTGCTTCCTGCAAGTCACACTGTTTCTTGGGGTGTCTACTTGAAGCTGTGGATCAAGGACGATGTGTTACGCATGATGCCACTCTTGGAAAATTCTACAATGAATTCTTCTAGCAGTTGACCTATCTCTCTATAGTTGTGACTGTTTAGAGGTTGAAACCAAGCTAAGGCAGTACCCTTAAAAGTCAAACCAAATGCCTCAAATTGGGTGAACAAATCCTCTACTTGTTCAGCTCTTAACACTTGTTTGAACTCGGCCACATGATCATAAGGATCTCCAAATCCCTCAAAATAGTTCTTCATAGCCTTGAACACTTGAGAAGGTCTAAGGGTTCTTGAGTGCTCTCGGGGTCTAGGCAATGGAAACTCATGTTCATCTCTTTGATGCCTATGTGCTCTATGTTTCTCCCTTTCAGGTCTTTCATTTTCAAATCCTGATCTGTCCCTACCCAAAGTGTGTGCAAAGCTTACCTCAGGCCTCTCCCGAGTTCTTTCCCTCTAGGTATCATGAGCCTTGGATGATTCTGCTCCTTGAAGGCCATGGGAAACATTAGGTCTCAGTGGAGGGAAAATTGATTCACCTCGCCAAGTGTATGCATGCTTATCATGCTCTATTACCAAGAACATTTTCTCAGATGTGTTATCTAGATAGACAACTTTGCTTTGTGTCTCCGGATCCTTGAACTCATAGATGGTGATTACTAGGTTAGGTTGGTCTGGCTTGAACCTCCAAAAGGCTTCCTCCGTTTCTCTATTCAAGAATAGTTCTATGCTTTTGTTGTCTTGAGGAACCCACTCTGGAGTGAGCACTCTAGTCAAAACAGATTTTCCTCTAGGAGTCTTGGGTTCTCATCCTAGGTCTCCTTGCTCTAGGTCTCCTAGATCGTCCTCAGGAATGATATTTCCAAACTCATATGTCCTGTCTGGTAAGCTGGTGACCACATACATGGTTCCTTCCTTGTTAATGTATGACCCCTCTTTGAACTTGAACCTAGGTATTCAAGTCCAAAGGGTTGATTTGGATTTTTGAGTTGGACAACTGATCGTCTTAGACCATCCTCATAGATGCGGGCACCTAATTGGTTGGTCCTGATATACTCCAATTGGGTCTTATAGAGACCTTCTGGTGTTTATAAATAAGCAGTGTCTGAACTATGTGTGGGTCTTTCCATGCTAACAGACATTTTTGAACTATGTGTGAATCAGTTGTGTCGGAACTTAGTGTGTAGGGATACCCACTTAGTTGTTGTGCCCAAGACTTGGCTGTATGGCTGACACTAGCCTCAAATGATCTAATGCTTTGTCTATCCTTGCCTAAGTGTCTACTAGATCTTAGGTTCATAAGCCTTGTTTTCTAGTCCCAAGGTTCTCTTATATTGCTCAAAATCCTTCGGGACTCCTTGGTTTCCTAGCCCCACCTGAGGGTCAACTTCAAAACATTATATCTAATAATCCAGGTATTAATTTTATTGTAACCATTTGTTAGTACTCCCCAAGAGCTTTCCAACAAACCCAAAATCACAGCAAACGGATTTCGTATGAGAAAGTTATGCCAATTCAGGGTTCTCGGGGTTAAAACAGGGAAACAAGATCTCTCTAGGGGCTCAAAACAGGCGATACGATACCATATTTTCCACGATACATGATACCACTATGAACGATACCACCTCAGATGATATGATACCACCAAGTGAATACCAACTTCCACGATACGATACTAGGAGTGGTCACGATACGATACCTCTTATTTGCATGATACGATACTTGATTAGTTCACGATACGAAACCAGTGGTTAAGACAATACGATACCACTAGGCTCACGATACGATATCACTCCAATGGCGATACGATACGTCTTGTGCTAGACGATACGATACCATTGAACCAATACGATACGATACCTCCAGTTGGGCGATACGATATCGCAAGGTGCGCGATACGATACCAGAAATCAGATGATACGGTACTGAAGTAACTCGCGATACGATACTAACTCTTTGGGCGATATGATACCAAAGGATCAAACAATACGATACCACAATAGGAAATGATACGATACCAATCATGCACGCGATACGATACCAGGTGGACCACGATACGATACCACCGGGATGACTGCGATCGTGATACCAGCACTTGACAATACGATAGCAGAATGGTATCGTGATACCTCAAGTGGACATGCACCATACGATACCTTGACAAGTATCCAATACACGGGAGTTTTGGTATCGCGATACCAAAACTCAATCGAACACAATACTTGGAGATTTTTAAGCCCAAATTCAAATTTTTTTGCAAATATATGTACTTTAGGTTCTCCTTGTCACTCCTATGTGCCTGTACAATATGACACTCGTGATACCAGACGCAGATCTTGTCACTCCACGATACCACCGCTCAGTTTTTTTATGTTTTATGTGGATTTCAAGACAATTTCTTCAGTGTTTTTGCTCTGAACACCCTCTGCGCTTCTTTCTCATAGTCGCAACTAGAAAACGGGGTGAACATAGAGTCAAAAATGGAAAAAATCAGAGAATATGAAGATGGTAGAAGATGGTGATGATGATGAAGCTGAAGATGAAGAAAAACTCAGAAACTAAACTGAAAATGGTGACACGCTTCTCTACGTTTTACCGTCACACGCTCATCCTCCAAGCTCTCTTCCCAGCAACGGCGCCAAATTTGGTGTCACTCTAGCACAATGGTAAGTACCAACGTGAGGAGATTCACCTCATAAATGTCAATCTGCGGAGACGTGAGGACTAGTATGAAGACTACGAGCAAGTGATGGCACAAGTGCGTGAGTGAAAGCACACAAGCATGCACACACATGCACACAAGGTAAGAGCAAAGAGTGGAACAATGGAACGCTTCGATCACAAAAGAAATCTCCTACAAAGCTCAATTCTACAACAAGCTACCCTAAAAAATGAGATCTCCAGCCCTTTTTATAGTTTTTTGAGTGGTTTTGGCCCTATCTAGACCTAGTGTCCGGCCTAGTTAAAAATTAGGTTCCAGGGCTTATTTGGGGGTTCAAACAGAGTCTAAAAATTATGAAAATTGGTAGGATGATAGTTCTAATATTCCTCAAGCTCGAAGACTCCTTGGCTTGAACAAAATGGAGTTGCAAAAATGAAAAATGTATTTACAATGCTTTTTAGTGATAAAAATCACTATTTTCATAGGGATTTCTTCTGAAAATTTGACATGTGCTTCTTGGAGCTCCCTACATGCTCCTTCTTCTTGTGTTCCCACTTCCTTGATGTGCTTTCATGCTTTGTCCTTAACCTTGGGTATCAACAACCACCCGCCTAGACTCAAGAATAGTGTTGTGAAGGATGACAAGATCTAAGACAGGGGAGTGTTACATGGCTATGGTGAAGCCCAAAAGTCTTCAAATGTCTTCAAATTCACTTTTGATTTAACCCATTTTTAGATAGATAACCCTTGTATTTCTATATACCATTGTAAAAATAACTTTAAATTTTGTAGAAAGAAGATTTGTATATATATTCAAGGCTTTGTTAGCATTCCGTTGTAATTGTAGGAAAGAGTCTTCACTAAAAAATCCCACAAGAAAGAAGAGTTTTAGAGTTTTCCCTTCTATTTTGTGAAGGATATTTTTCAAATAAAAAAGGGAACGGTCTTGGGAGAACCGTATACAAAGGTCAAGACCTCACTTGTACGAAGACTTTTTGGTGGAATGAAGTTGTGAGCTCTCTTTTTGTAGAGTCATATTTGTGTTTCTTTTGTGCATTTTGGGTGATTTTAGTGAGTGATTGTGAGTGTGTGACACTTTTTTACGAGTTATGGAAGTATTATGTATCTTTTTTACATCATTTTAAAGTGATTAAATACAATTGAATCTTGTTTTAGGTGATAAATGCTTGATAGAAAGGAATTCTACATGTTTGTGAGCTTTATATAAGGCTTTAAACTTATTTCTTTTGTATCTTGTCTCTCTTGCATCTTGTAGTGCTTGTTGAGATCTTAGAATCAAGTTAAGGCACACATCAAAGGGACAACTATTGAGGGAGTTACAAACATTTTGGTGATTGACCGTCGTTTGAAGATTTGGACACCGATGCACCTATGAAAGCATCGAACAACAAGCATCCTTGAATGCATCTAATAGCATGCCCATGGAAGCATCAGATAGGACACATCCTTGAATGAATCAAATAAAAGGGGATTGGAAACATCAGATAGCACACATCCTTGAACGCATCTAATAACAAGGGCTTGGAAACATCTGATAACATTCATCCTTGAATGCATCACACACTTACATTATCAATCTGGCAAGGTATCTCATAAGACCCAAATGTGATTGGAACCTACACATATGTAACTGAGCTTCAACGTCAAGCATGTCACAAATCCACATGCAAGATTGAAGGAAAGCACTCAACAATCAAGCACACTCAACATCAACCACACACGTAGACATGCAAGACACACTTGAAGAAGGTCAAAAGCTTAGATGAACAAGGAAGAAGAACCTATAGCCCATTTGAATCGAATCATATCGAATGAACAATACCTTAGTTGCCCTTTTATCTAGTTTACCCCTGATTTGTGAAGATACATGTACATATGCCAAACAACCAAAAACCTTGCAATGACCTAGACTTGTGTTTTCTACCATTCAAAGCTTCACAAGGAGTCATACCTTGAAGAGATTTGGATGGAAGGTTGTTCACAAGGTACATAGCAATTGAGATTGCTTCTATCCATAAATAATGTGGTAGCTTTTTCTTTTCAAGCATTGTCATTGTTGATCCAACTAGGGTCTTGTTTCTTCTCTCTGTAATTCCATTCAATTGAGAATAGTACCTGGTAATCACTTCTCTTTTAATGCCTTTATCTTGCAAATACTCATCATAATCTTTGTAGAAGTATTATTCCCCTCCATCATATCTGAGTTTCCTCAATGATCTACATGTATGATTTTCCACATGTGCTAGGTACTTCTTGGAGCATTTAAACACTTGACTTTTATTCTTGATAAAGTACTGAATTGTCCATCTACTGTGATCATAAAAAAAGAAACATAATACTTTGATCCTTCTAATGAAGGTCTTGGCTTGGTCCCCACACATCAGTGTGTATTAAGTCCAAGAGATTGTTGTGGATATATCCTTTGTGGTTGAAAGGTTGTCTTTGTGCGTTCCCAACTTGACAAGCATCACATCTCTTGATCATGCAATACTTTCATATGTTTGGAAGCCCTAGAACACTTTTATCCCTGCATACATCCTTCACGGTTCTTTCATTCACATGAGCAAGTCTCTTATGCCACACTTCAAGCTCACTTAGGGTTTGAGACCCAAAGTTGAATAGATCTATGTTCTTGGTTTCTCCTACTTCAAAAGCAAAGATTCTACCATGCTTCTCACCTCTATTTATCCTCTTGAAGCCTTGACATGGGTCTTCCACAAAAACTCCATGTTGGGTGAAGCTAACTTGCAATCTTTTTCAACTATTTGGCCAACACTTATTAGGCCTTTAGTAATAGTGGGTACATAGAGAGCCTTACTCAAAATGTTTTTCCTGTCATTGGGAGCTTTTACATTACCAATCTTCCATACTGTGCTTAGTATCATCCCCTTTTTGTACTTCAAGGTTGAACATCCTCTCCTTTTGACTTATCATGATTTGCTCCTTTCATCGTCCCTTTCCATTTTCTCTTACTTGCATAGATGGCGTGAGAAATCTCTTCATCATCATATTACTTCTTCTTTCCTTTGTGCTTCTTGTCTTTCTTATCTACGTAAAGAGCACTTGTTGGGCTACCTTGATAAAGATTTACCTTCCTTCATATTGTTGTTGGCCTCTTGATTGAACATTTGTCTAAGAAATATGTTGAAATCAGGAGTTCGCACATCCATGATGAGATCATAGGTTGTAGTTAAGGATTTCCATTGCTTATCACCGTTGATTCCCTTCAAAATTCACCTCATTATATCCTCTTCTTCAATCAACTATCCAATTAAAAATAATTCATCTACAATGTCCTTGAATTTGGTGACAAACTTTGTGATATTTTTCTTTGGTGTCTTCTTCATTTGTTTGAACTCAGTCCATAGATGGTTCTTCCTAGCTTTGGTACTAGCAGAGAAAAAGGTCTCCAGTGCATTCCAAGTCTCTTGAGATGTTTTGAATCCTTTGATATGTGGTAACAAGAAATAAAAAATAAATTTTAATATATATGACCTGGCTTGAGCATCTTTTGTAAACCAAAGTGTGAGCTTCTCTGTCTCCTCTTGTGTAGGTCCTCCTTTGGATCTTGAAGTAGGCATAACTTCCTTGCTATAATTCCATAGAGATTTCTACATTGTAGGTAAGCTTCCATTTTTATTTTCCAAGTAGCATAGTTGTTCCTATCAAACTTCTCAATCATTGAGGGAAAACCATCACCCATCTTGATGTAGCTCTGATACCATTGTGAATACTTGAAGAAGCTTGTGTACTAGAAATCTTTGAGGTTCTAAGTGTCGAAGTTTGTTCCATATAACCAGCATAAGACCAACCCTCTTGCTTTTAGAGAATCAAATATATCTTATAGAATTATGATTAGTGCAATAAATTACACTATGTGCTTTGATCATAAATGAGAACTGTTTGGTACAAAATAGATGAGTTTGCACATAGACTAAATCAAGAGACTTTCTATTTTAACTTGATTCAAGCAACTTCAAATGCTCAGTATAGCTAGTCTGATTGCAATTGATCAAATTCATTTTAGAGAAAGGTTCAGTAGCTAATATGCATAAACGATGGAATTATCATCAAACAAGATGCTAATTACAAGCTTAACTTTGATTAGTGATAATCTCAACTTTTTAGGGATGTACAAAGATAGACCCTGAGAATCAAAATGATTTGATTCTAAAACTCTACTGAACAAAATGCTACAAACATTTGTACACATAGATAAGACACTATTACCGTTCCAATGAATGCTTCAGAATTGGATCATTGTAGAGAGAGAACCTGTCTCTACAAGTTGATAGATATTGAAGACGATGATGTAGAAAATAGAAGGAGAGCAAAGTATGAATCAAATTGATTTGTAAATTTCTCTACCATTATAGTACAAGCGTTTTTGGGCCCTTATATAGAATCTTGTGTATTCCATGACTCATCTACAATGAATTCATATTCAAGTCAACACAGGGATTGTGTTTGTTGTAATGAATAATCTACTTTCCTAAACTTCTTGTAATCCAATCATAGTTTTGAACTTGTTCAACTTAACTCCATCAAATGCCTTGGTCATCATTTTGCACATTGTTGGTGAGTAGATATATATGAAAACTCAATTTCTTTAATTGTGATATTTTATCTAACATAGTGATACTGCACTTCTATGTGTTTGGTCCTAGCATGGTAGATTGGGTTAGCTGCAAATGTAATGAACTAATGTTGTCCCCAAAAATATGAGGAGCAGAGGACTTGGGACCTAAATCCAAATACAAGCTCTTGATCCACATTGCTCCTTGAGTTGCTTTTGCTAGTCCTCTGTGTTCAACTTCAGATGATGAGAGTGCAATAGTAGGTTGCTTCTTTGAAGACCATGAGATAAGTTTTGTACCTACAAAGGTGAGATATCCTTATGTACTTCTTCTTTCATCTCTAGAACATGCCCAATTTGTATCAAAGAAGAGTTTGATATCTATATCAGATGTGTATGGGTAATACAAACCTTCATTAATGGTTCCCTTCAAGTATTTGAGATCACATTGGCTTCCTCCATGTGAGGTTTCCTAGGAGGGTGCATAAATTGACTTAGGACACTTACACTATAGAAAATGTCAACTCTTGTCACTGTTAAATGGTTCAAACTACCCACTAAACTTTGATAACTAGTTATGTCTTCAATTTGCTCTCCTTCATGACCACTTAGCTTCTGATTCATCTTCATGGGTGTAATAAAACCTTTGAGTTCTCCATCTTGAACTTAGCAAGCATATTTTTGATATGTTTCCTTCGAGTGAGGTACATACCCTTTTCTATATACAATACTTCTAACCCTAGGAAGTATGTGAGTTTCCCTAGGTCACTAATTTTGAGTTCTTCTTTCATATGAAGCTTGACCCTCCTTATGCCTTTAGCATCATTACCTATAATTATTATATAATCAACATTTACACATACGTATATGACTAGATTTATTCCTCTTGATGAAGACTGAAGGATCTACTTTGCTAACCATGAATCCTTTATCCTACAAATAGGTGACAAGCCTATGATTACAAGCCCTTGGGGATTTCTTCAAACCATATAGGTCCTTCCTTAACCTACATACATGTTCAATGAATGATTAATCTTCAAAACCAAGAGGTTCAGCCATATATACCTCTTCAAATATCCAACCATTTGAAAATGCATTCTTTACATCCATTCGCAAAATCTTCCAATTCTTGAAAGTTGCAAAGCTCATAAACACTCTGATAGTTGGCACCTTTGACAAAGGTGAAAAGTTCTCTTCATATTCAATCCCTTGTGTTTGTGCATACCCTTTGGCCACAAGTCTTGCTTTATACCTGTTGATAGTTCCAACATAGTTTTTTTTTACCTCGTATATCGAGCTTGATCCTATGATCTTCATATATTGTCTTGTTTCTTCTTTGCTTTCTCATAAGATGAGTGCTCCTCATAGTTTGAATCTTGTGCTAAATATATAGAGTGTTTAGTGACCAATGATGTATCATAGCCATACCGTTTTGGGTTCTTCCTTTCTCTAGTTGACCTTATGATCGTTTGTTGAGAGGATTTTGCTACGTACCTCAACTCGTGCACTTTAGCTTAACCTTTGGAGTTCCAAGAGTTAACTTATCTCCTTGGAGTCTTTTGATCATCTTCAGAGTCACTTGATGCCTCAAGTGTGTGTTCATTCTTTCTTGGCAGATTTTGACATATTTGAAGAGTATTCTTGGATGTCATAAGGTATCTTTATTCTCTTGCAATCATCTTCAAACCATGACTTGTTTACAACATCTAGACTTACTATGAACCCTTTATTGCTTGGATTATATAATCTATAACCCTTTTTATTAAGGTTATAACTTATTGTTGGATTATTTCTCTTGTTCATAAGCACTCTAGTACTCATAAAAATATCCCTTTTTTGTATAACGGAGATGTGTCCATGTGAACACTCTCCTAAAGCTCTTTTTAATAATTCTCTAACACTATGGTCAAGAATGCATGCCCTTCATTGGGATTTGTTTGTTACACAAGAGATCTTGGAATCTCCTAGAAGATATGTTAGTTAGAGATATTCCCTTTTTTAACTTTCAAAAGGAGCACATGGGGAAATGTGCTTAGCCTCTATATAGAGGCTCATTTTTGTAAAGAGGGGGCTTTTGGTTCGACGTGCTCTCATTTACATATCTTTTGAATGGAAGAGTACTCCCCTTTACTCCAAGACTATTTACACTTGTATTGTGTCCTTGTGAGTGTGTGAGAGTGAGGTGTGTGTGTGCGTGCCTATGCATGTCTCTCCTTTGTGTGAGTAGAGTAGTTGCTTTACTTGTATTTTGCACATGGACAAGGATCCTTGACACCCTTTCTCCATGTTATCAAGCATGTGGCATAGCATGGGGCTGATGGCGAATGCCTTGATCATGTTGGAGGTAGGGTTGGATGAGAGGAGATTCAATCTTAAGCCTTACTTCTTGCTTCCATGCAAGGTGGTGTGGGTCTGGGGAATTGAGCACCAACCTTTGTACATGCAGAATAGGTCTGCAATGGAGTCAGACATGCACAACCCTTTGCACAAGGCATAGAAGAGCATGGGGGGCCATAGCACAGTCCACACAACAATAAAATGTCTGAAAAAGGTAGAAAAGAATCCCCAAACAGGTGGTCATACCCTTGCATGCAACTCAAATTCTTTGCAGACCTGGAGACTGCACAACCCTTGCCCACAATGAGATCACTGCAGAAGAGTAGTGTTACTCCTAGAAGAGGTTGATTAGAGGGCACTGCACCCATGAAGAAATGACGGGGAGGAAAAAGCCTAGCCCAACATAAGATTAGATGCTCTTTCTCAGAGCAACAAAAACTTCACAGATACTTACTACCACACAAGGAAGCTTATAGAGGGAGCTCACTCCCAAATCACAAACGAATGGAAAAGGGAGGGGAGAGGAAACCCCTTTCCCCAAAATGCCAAGAATAGGAGTGAGGAATGAAGACCCCCCCCCCTCCGCAACAGTGATTTCTCTCAGAGGAGCGATGGAGGCCGCGTGAGAGCTTAACCTTGAGAAGGGGGAACTCCAAGCCCTAATCCATAGAGCCTTAAAAGGGCGAGGGATAAAAATGCACAAGGGGGAGCTGATGATGCTCAACTTTGATGCATAGCCACAGAAGGGGGAGCACTTGATGCTCAACCCTAGAAATGACGCAAAGAGGGGGGGGGGGGGGATGGGAGAGGATTAAGCTCCCCCAACCAGCCCCATCATGAAATGAATGCCAATGAGAGGGAAGATGAAAAATAGCCAACAACAAAATGGAGGTACCATCAGACAATTGAATGCGCAAGAGCATGTTGGTTTCTTCCAAAATTTTGAAGACTTGTACCCACATGTATATTCTTAGAAAAAGGATGCCCCATTCACATGAGATGAAGGGATCCAATGTGCAAAGCTTTCAAACCGAATTTATTTATTTCCCTATCTTTTTCTTTGGGTTTTCTTGGAAAGAGGGAGGACCTAGATGGACATTACCCTTCCCCCAAGACAGGCACCCTCATTAAGAGATGACAAAGATGGGGGGATGCTAGTGTGAGTGAGTGAGTGGGAGTGTGTAGTTGTGAGAGAGAAAGAGAGAGAAGGGGGTTAGTGGATGTTTTTGTGCAACAACCAAAATGAACTGAAATTACACCACTAAAAACAAGAAATGGGGAGCTAATGGTCCAATGAAAGGGTGAAAGTGCCATGCAAGAACTCAGATCCTATGCAAATGAGAAGAAAAACTGTAACACAATACTTTCCCACATGTTTTTGAGCACTCCAAGTGATGAAAGGTCGATCTCCTTGACAAAGGTGCCAAATAATGTTGAAGTTGTAGTAGTATTCCCAAGACCCACACCACCTTGCATGGAAGCAAGAAGGAAGGCTCAAGATTGACCCTCCTCTCATCCAACCCTACCTCCAACATTATCAAGGCATCTGCCATCAGCCCCATGCTATGCCACATGCTTGATAACATGGAGGGAAGGGTGTCAAGGATCCTTGTCCATGTGTAAAATACAAGTAAAGCAACTACACTACTCACACAAAGGAGAGACATGCATAGGCACACACACACCTCACTCTCACACACTCACAAGGACACAATATAATAGTGTAAATAGTCTTGGAGTAAAGGAGAGTATTATTCCATTCAAAAGATATGTACATGAGAGCACATCGAACCAAACACCCCCCTCTTTACAAAAATGAGCCTCTATATATAGGATAAGCACATTTCCCCATGTGCTCCTTTTGAAAAGTCAAAAAGGGAATATCTCTAACTAACATATCTTCTAGGAGATTCCAAGATCTCTTGTGTAACAAATAAATCCCAATTAAGGGCATGTGTGAGATTTTTACGTATGATCTCTTAGAATGTGCAAAAGCTAAGCTATTTTCCAAGGCTTCTCTACCATAGTGTTAGAGAATTGTTAAAAAGAGGCTTAGGAGAGTGTTCACATGGACACATCTCCATTACACAAAAAAGGGATATTTTTATGAGTACTAGAGGAGTGCTTATGAACAAGTGAAATTATAGGCAACCCCAATAATCCAACACTTATGAACACATATTTCTCTACCTTAGAGTCCAATCGATGAAGGTATGTGAGCACATCTAATGCACTCAAAGATCCTACAATGATCCAAGCTAAGACTTTTTCCATTCTATGCCTCATATGGAGCCATGCCATCCAGAGCCCTTGATGGTATTCTAATTACCAATAGGTGGTAGTAGATATTGCCTTTGCCCATAAGTAGTTAAAAAGTTTCTTCTCATTTATCATGGACATTGCAGCCTCCACAATTGTTCTTTTTCTTCTCTCTACTACTCCATTCTGCTCAAGAGTGTATTTGGTGGTGATTTCCCTTTTGATTCCTCTCTCATGGAGATAAGCTGTTGTGGTCTCTCCTTCCTTTGTATTCTCCTTGATAGTTGTTATATGAGTTGTTATTATATCCATAAGATTTATTGAATCTACCTCTTGATTTTTCATAGCCTGCTCTATTGTATCCTCTTCCTCTTTCATTCCTCGCGTTCATGAAACAATTTCTTGTGATGTGATTTGATAAACCACATACGGCACAGGGTGATGAGATTTGAGCTCTCCCCTTGCCTTGTCTATCTTCTCTGCCTCTTCCTCTTGAGCCCCTACCTCTACCTGCAAAATTGGCTTGAGAGGTACTTCCTTGTTCATTAGATTTCTTACATTTCCCTTTTTTATCCTTGCTTTTATTCTTATCTGTATAGAGGTCAGAGGATTGTTTACCTTTCTAGTTCTCACGATTCTTCATAATCTTTGCTTCATGTGTGAAAATCTTCCCCATGAGTGTGTTGAACTCAAGCACTTGCATGTCCATGTAGAGGTTCATAGTTGTGGTGAAGGCTTCCCATTTGTCATTAGTTGTAATCCCATTGATGACTTGCCTCACAATTTTCTCCTTGTCAATGATCTCTCCAATGCTCTCAAGTTGGTTTGCAACATCCTTCATCTTGGTGACAAAGTCAATCACACTTTTCTTGGGCATGTTCTTATTTTCCCAAAATACAGCCTTCACAGACATGTTTACCAAGTGCCTCAAGTTTGGGCAGAGAGGACACCATTTCATATTTTTGCACGCATAGAAAACTAGAAAACTTCAGATGACCAAAGCATGCATGCCAGAGCTTTACATCTGACATAGCCACGACATAAAATGCTAGAAGCAACAATGATGTCACCATTTGATAGATCATGAACTGTACATCTTTCATCAACAAATTTCACAATTAAGCCAATCTTGGTTGATGCTACAACTAATAACAGATTTTTCTTGATCCTTGGCACAAATAAAGCATCCGATAATGTAAAAGAACTACCATCAACAGTAGTCAGAATGATCTTACCAACTCCCATGATAGGATAAGAGGAGTTGTTGGCACATGTGATAGTATTCCCTATAGGGTCAGGCTCAAGTAAAGTGAAGAAACTATGCTATGAGGTAATATGCTTGGTTGCCCCACTATCAAAGTACCAAACATCTGATTCTACTGCAGACATACACTATTCATGAGAAGATGGGTCAAAACTGCAAACCTTGGTAAATGCCCATTCTTCATTTTGCACAGGATTTATAGACTTTGATTTAGGTGTAGAGGCCTCTGCAACTACCATTCCAGCTTCTTTTTTCTTTGCCCTTTTGCAGTGATTTTTGGATAACTCTTTATGATATGATCATTTCCTTTACCGTATTTGCAAAACAATTTCTTCTTCTCTATTTTCTTCTCATCTTTTTCATCCTTCTTTGATTTTGTAGAGTTTGCAGATTTTTGCTTACTAGTAGATGAGCTCCATTTACCTTTGCCCTTGTGACTAGCCAAGAAAGCTTGATCTACAACACACATAATGGACCTGTTCTGCCTAGACTGATCTTTTTGTTATAGATTAGAGACTAAATCCTCATATGTTAAGGCATTTGGATTGCCTTTCATCATCAATCAAAGAGTAGAAGCAAAACTTTGATATGAATCTAGAAGACCAATTAGAAAATTCAGCACAAGTGACTTGTCTAGCAAGACTTCATCAACAAAAATCAACATCTCCTTCAAATCTTTGTCAAAAAATTGTCCATAGAATCTCCTTCATTCATGTGCTCACTCTCCAACTATTTTTGGAGGTAAGCAATAGGAGCCTCATTCCTTGCTTGGTATAAAGTGGTAACTATATCCCAACCATCCTTTGTAAGAGCGAATGTGAGGAATAATGGCACGTTTGATAGAAAAGTCTATCAATGCATGTGCATGAGCATCTCTCCCATCCCAACAAAGTTGCTCTGCAATAGGTGTAGTAGAAACCACAACACAAACAGGAATATGAAGATCACCATCTTCAACACCATGTTTATCACCTTCAGTAATTGTATTTGTAGTTGTAGTAGGATGTTTTTCAACACCCAACAGAATATTCCATATTCCTTTTGCAACAAATACATGATATCATATATGCCCATAATGGGTAATTGGTACCATCCAACTTATCCTTAATAACCAACATACAAAATACATCACTCCTTTCAACCATGGCCATTGACTAAGATACCCTAATGCAAAAAAAAGATTATATCTCAAAAAGTTGAACAGAAGTACCCTATCAAGATTTGATAAACATGTAGCAGACTTTGAGGCGCTTATACTAGCAAACCAAAACCTGTATATATATGTTTTGTACAAAAAGACAAAATTGTCTACACGAGCACTCTGATCGTGCGTTCAAAGGCTGAAACAAGCTTAGATTGCCCTAAGTATGCTCACCAATTTTCGTGTGATTCTGAGACTGTGACCGGAGGGGTATCGACAATGCCCTAAATGAAGCATCGACCTGCCTTGATACCAATTGTTGGAGTTTGAGGCCTATAGAAGCACACGAAAAAACACAAGTAATAAGAAGAAGCTTGGAACACAACACACAATACTGAATGTATTACTAAGAAGATGTACAAAGATAAGTGACCCATTAGGGTTATAGGCATATACGCAAGCTAGGGAAAAAAACCTCCTAAAGAGGGAAAAAAGTACCCCATGGTCCTAGTGTGTTCACACACATCACTACCAAAATATACCAACAAAAAATAGTAAACACTAATAGAAGAATATAACTTTGAGCACCCCTTGAAGTAATATCGAGGATGGAAACATCTAGGAGGGGGAAAGTGTTACGTGTATATGGCATGAAGTCTAGCTAAAGAGGAGTAAAAAATGAAATGAAGAGAACAATAGAGCTCAAAGTCAACATTGAAGATAAAGAGTGCACTAAAAACTTTCTTGAAAACCACTTTTTGTAATTACATCACCCTTTTAGGAAAACCCCATTTTTACAAATGATGTCAAGTAATTTTCAAGAGCATGATAAAATACTTGCATGTAAGTATCTCATTTATTGTTAGCTTAGATGCCTCAATAACCGCGTTAGAATATCCTTACAAATTGTCTAGGAATATTTTTTATTAGCCCAATAATTTTGATATGAACAAGGCCATTTAAATTTCTATAAATCTCATTGTGAGCTCATTTTTATAGACTTTCTTCCCTTGTGAATAGATCTCTCTTGAGCTAAATCTTTTAACTTTCTTTCTTCTTAACTTCTTTTTCATTCTTATCTCTTTTGAGAGGTTTATGGTGAATTTCTCAAAGGTATATTCAAATAAGACACATAAAAACTCCTTTTTTATAGTACACTCATTTTTTTACGATTTTTTCCTTGCAATGTGTAGAACTTTTTGTTGGAGCAGGACAATCATTAATTGATGATTACAATAAAGCTTGAAGAGTGGAGATGAAGAAAAGAACAAAGAATGGAGCATGAAGGAAAGAGGAAAATCAGAGAATTAGAAGAGTGTTTTGTCAAATTTTCATAGAAAACTTTAATCATTTCGTCAATCAATGAGTGGATTTTATGGGGCAGACTTTTTTGAGTGAAGCTAGTTTTCATAGAGAAGCTGAGTGTTCATATTTTGGTAAAAGATTTCAATATTAGTGAAGGTTTTGAGCTATACTTGAAATAGAGGTGTTCTAAACTCAAGTGTAGCTTGTCTTTTGGAGATTAATCATCTCCATCAGTGGTATCAGAGCAAGAATAATCGGATTTGAAGAAAAGGAAGATCCCGACTACTACAGACATACAAAATTCAACATTTGAAGATTCAAAAGGACAAAGTGTGAAGGAAAAGCTAAAGGGAGACACACGATTGGTTGTGGATACAATTTGGAGAGTGGGTAACACTAGGGCTTGGGCTTGCTATGTGGGGAGGCTCGTGAAGGCTTAGGCACTTTGATGGAGGCCAACATAATGGTTTTTAGATTCTATGATGTGTCCTCCTTCGTAATAATGTCTAACATAGTTGGAGAATGATACTTGAGTTTCATCCAATGTTATTGTCCATGATCGGAGGATGTGAGTGTGCTAGTAGCCAGATTCATTCCTATTTCATTATCAAATATCCATTCTTTCCCTAAGATGGCTAGCTCTATGATGTTTTGGTCCTTGTAGACAAGGAACTTCATAGGTATAATGACTCTCTGACATGGAACAGAAGAGTGGTTTCCCCTACACATCTTGTCTGCATCCCCCCACATCCAACTAAGTAAGCCTCGACTAGTTCCATAGTGCTTGATTTGTGAGTGCCAAAGATAGATGGATAACATTCATGGTGGCATCTATGTCAATTGAAAAGAAATACATGGGCCTATGGATCTTCATAATATTGGCCCAAATTGGTGGTCATTTGTCTCTCATACGCACCTTTGGATGTTGCACTTGACACATGGTCATCGGAATAGGTGTCAAGGTAGCCACAGAGTCTATCAAGATAGATTGCTCTTATAAATATCTCAATAAGTCTTTCCTCCTCAATTTGGGATGAAATTCCTTTGTTATATGAGTCCCAAAGTTCCTCTCCTTCTATTCTATTGTGACTACTCATTTCTATCTTCTTTGTTATCTTATGCTTCCCCTTGTATGATCTCTCATTTGGGTCTAGTCATCACAACCATCCCTCCACCTAATGCTTCTTAATGTGATCAGGTACTTCTAACATAAATCAACTTTTATTATATGGAGGTCCTATAGTGAATATGGCAAAATTATTTGTTTGTGACAATTATGATTGACATTTTTTTGAGCTAGGTCTATTCTTGGCTGGGATGGTTGAGTAATCAAAAATGAAACTTATAATTTTAACTAAGGAAATTTCAATTACCGTAAAATAAGTGAACCTTTAAATGTTTTTTACAGTTTTGAATGATTGTAGTTTACTATTAGGAAAGCCTTGGTTAAAGTAAGAAATTGTAAAGCAAGGTTATTTGATCCATAGCCTTGCCTTCAACTAGGGAAAGTATAAATGTCTATTCAAATTAGAGGCCATAACTACTATTCATAACAACATACATTATGTGGAAGTGGAAGGATTAAATATAATAGCAAGATTGATTGACGATGAGAAGAATGAATTGTTAAGAGCCAATAGGGGATGGCTATAGGTCTTTCTTATCAATTTCCTAAAGATGGTAAAGAAATATATCACACTTAATTGAATTGTGTGCTAAGTCTTGAATGAGCACAACTAATTTTGGGTAGGATTTTGTTGATCTAATAGTTATGGATATTCTTTCAACAACCAAAGCTCAAGATTGGGAGAATAATGGAGAAAATTCAAAGTTCCATATAAAAATGTATACGTGTATAGTTGAATTTTGAGATTTGGTAGTAGTTGTTATCCTTGATTTCAGATTTTTCATATGTTTTTGCTACGATTGAACCAACATCTATGGGTTTGACCCCATGCTTTACCAACATAGGATTAATTAGGAACTTGATGTGGTTTCCACTCTATGACAAACCATGCCAAACACCTTAAAGCCAACTTGGACAAATTTATTCAAGTAGTATCCTATATCCCCATTGGTTATCTTTAAGTGTTATCATCTAATGTTATTGTTCTCAATGAAAATAAATAACTAAAAAATATATACGATGTTAGGTGCTCAATGTTGTAATTGTTTCCAACCCCTTTTCACTTTATCCTTGATACTATGATTAATGGAGTTTTGAGATTACAAATAGATTCATTTCTAGACAACTATAATGGATATAACAAAGTCTTAATGGTCAAATTGGATATCCCCAAAATGGGATTTATCACTACATGTGATCTATTTTCTTGCACTTTAATGTGGTACTCTATGCAAGCCCCTATCATATTCTAAATGCGCATTTAAAAACCTTTTCTTCTTGCTTAACATATTTATTAGGAGCTTTTTCGGATAAATTCTTTGTTTTCAAGAGTTAAGGTCAGCATTTGAAGCATATAAGTTTGCATTTCTAGAAGACTTGAGATGTCATCTGTATTCGATTCCAGCTAAGAATGTGTTTGTTGCAAAGCGTTGAACACTATTGAGACACATGATTCCAGAAGGCATGATATAAGTGTGTCTACATAAAGTAGTTGCAATACTATAGAAACTTAATTCGAACTCTTAAGAAAGAACTCAAGTTTTCAAGTAAGATGGTATGAAGACGCGCATATAGAGTTTCTTTTGAACACTGAAAATAATACCTTTCAAGCAATGTGTTTGGACTACACAATGTGGGTTGACTTTTAAGCAATTAAAACTTAATCAACCCACACACAAGTTGGTCCCGACCATCCCATCTTTGTGGATGAATCTTATGTACCTATAAGTAGTGTACACACTTATGCAAGAAAATACTATAGTTTGGTGTGGACTAGTATATTATCCCAAACACATATTCCCTACACCATAGGAAAATTGTTCAATTATAAACGGAATTTTTGGGTTCAATGTTTTCAATTATAAATGTTTGAATTACCTATTATTCTGAAAGTTTTCACCAAAAAATTTAGTAATTTCACAAGTTCAATGGGATTTATTTTTTGGAGAAATGGAATATAATATTATTTACTATACTACACGATTACATGTGACCACTAATGTCTTTTCTCAATTGAATTCAAATGAGGCACCACTTGATGTGAAAGATATCCTTCCAACCACCAAGTTATTTGCTATTGAAGTTGTAGATGGTGCTTTGCCTAACTATTCGTCAAATTATGAACCTTATCTTTGGTAGAAAGAGCGATTTTCATTTCTATAGGTCAATTATTCAAGCATTTTTCCACTATCATAAAATGGATACAATGCACTTAAGTTGTAAATGTGATATAGTATTTAATGAGTTTTACTTTAAGAATCTCTGTGGAATATGGACTTGGTGTGCTCTTCAAATTCAAGTAGATGGAGTGATCACCAAAGCTCATTGTTGGCCAATACATGATGATTATGCTAAGAAACTAATTTTATACAAGATTTTGCATTTTGCTTTGTGGATTATCCTTTGTGAAAAGATAACTGATCCCAAAAAGAAACTATTCTTTCCTTAAAGGATTACTTTGCCACTTAAATTATTTCAAAAGTGGACACTTGATTACATTGTGCGGATTTGATCATTGCATTGAAATACAAGAAGTTGTTACATTTTAAGTTGTACTGATTACGCTACCTACTTATCTTTGTAATGATATACATTTCTATCTTGCTCTACATGTTTAGTATGAATTATGTACTCACCTTTTGAATTATTTGATCACTAAAGCTCTATATTTTTCACATGTGATATAAGGTGTGAACACTCTACTATTCATGGCCCAATAGTCTTGTAGAAAGAAATAAGAAAGTCACTTGAGTGTGTTTAATGCACTGGTTTCAAGATGACTGATAGATTCGGATATATATACTTGAATGTGTTTAATGAACTAGTTTGAAAGATGACTGATAGCTTCGGATATATATGTACAAGTGCTTTGTGCTTAAGGGACAGCTTAAAAAGAATGTCTGGGGAAAAAACCTTTTAAGCTTGGTTTTAGGTTTGACATAGAAGTGGAGTTTTATACCAAGCTCATGAGCTGCCATTAGAAAAAGACTACTACCCAAATAATTTGGATGTTCAAACTGAATTTCTCATAGGATTGGAAGAAGATCAATATCACAACTAACTAGTGATGCATAAAGATGGCTTAGACAAGAGAAATAGCATAACTAGTGCTTGAATACATAGATTCTTTCATCGGGTGATCTGTGTTTATTTTCATATTCGAAACCCAAAAAAAAAAAAAAAAAAAACTCAGAAAATATAAAGCTACAATGGATTCGTCATTTTGTTGTCATTGAAACACATAGTAAGATTTATTTGATTATATCCACCTTCCAGAAATAATCTATATTGAATAATCTAAATGGACCAAAACTTAAGCATTGACATTATCAATGGATCAAAAAGTGGCATTATATCCCGGTTCGCTGGCCTGGTGGTTGGGCCTCTCGCCTCTTGAGGCGGGGGTGAGGGTTCAACCCCTGGCAGCAACATGTAGGGACATATAAATTCGAGGAACTGATGTATGTGGCTGTTGGCCACCGTTTGACCATCCCCGCGGTAGTTGTGACCGCCGTTTAACCCAGTTGTAAACCCCTGTTCTTGTGGGATAAGGGGGGTCCCATGGGTACTATGCCCTTCCTTGTACAGTTGTAATTTCAAAGTAAAAGTCCGGGGGAGTAGGCCTCGGCCGAACCTCCATTTTTTTTTTTTTTTTTTAAAGTGGCATTATCATCTACAAACATTGACTCCAATATTTTCTTTACAATTATCACTTTTCATAGTTTAGCCATCATTAATCACCTAATGATTTTATATAATTTCACCATACTTTTAGCTAAGCCATATGATTGGACCCTTAGTCTCTCAAGGCACGGGGCAATGTTTCAACCCCTTTGGGCGGCGGCTAGATACGTATCACCAATTGGGTGGTGACTTGTCAAACCAATCACTTTGGGGGACCATTGGGTCTTCAAGGTACCCAGTTCAAACCAAACATCTTGGCAGGCCTTAGGGTCGCCCCTTCCTAGTGTCTACCTTAGCAAGTCTTTGGACTCTATATCCTAGTACTTGATAGGCATCTAACCTCTCCTTTGTGGGATTTGAGGGGTCCCATGGGTGCTATGCATGCCTTTCATTGTACTTTCAATTAATTTAAGCTAATATGGGAGTATATCTCAATTATCAACTTCCTTTAAAAAAATAAAAAAGAAAAATTAATAAAAAACACAGCTCTTTTCGAAAAAAGAAAGCCATAGATTGCTCTTAGGTAGCAGAAAAAGCTCAGAGTATTCTCCCTTTGTTTTTTATTTGCAAGTATATTTTCGGAGGATGCACAATGGATTCCTTACAAACATTCTGAATATCAACTAGGGAACTTTACGGTTGATATAGGCCGCTATTTATAAATTTAGATACTTTCTAATCTAGCATCTCGGTACCAGATTTAAGGTATTCAGAGGGAAATGTATTTCCAACGATACAGCGCGTGCACATGTATGCATGCATACAGATGCCCATGTGTGTTATCCTTGTCTATGCCTTGTTCATGCATCCGTATGTTATCCTTGTCTATGCCTTGTTCATGCATCTGTATGTTATCCTTATCTACGCTTTGTTTATCCATCTACAGGTCCTTAATTGTCCTAGTAACAAACACGAATTGGGAGAGATCTAACAAACACGAATTTGGATTTTATAACCACATCAAAGAATACTACGCTCCACCATAAATTGTAATTATTCTGATGTTCGAAAGAATAGATGTAGGTGACCTTTTAGTAATACAGTAATTAAGAGAGTTGGTTTCTAATCCTGCAATCTAAGTTACTTGAACTCTTAATGCTCGGGCAAACAATGGGATCTACTAAAAATGCCTCACCTTCTACATAAGAGCAAGACCAGGACACTGGACGTGGAAGATTCAGGGAAATTCTTGACATGCACACGCCTTGAAGAGGAGACTGCTTAAGACCCAGAAACCTTCCTGCAGATGCAATATCTTGGCCAACTATCCTGTCAAAAGATAATCTTCTCACTGTTGGCAAGGCAGTTGGATCAAAGTTGCCATCTGGATGTTCCCCAGCATCCATTGTGATGTCAATTGCTTTTGACAATTTTTTCATGGTTATACTAGCAAAAGTCACATTCTCTATGTAGCCACCTCTTCCAGGAGCTGATTTAATGCGTATGCCTGTACCTGAACTAAAGATGTTCACGTCCTTGACCAGCACATTCTTTATGCCACCAGACATCTCACTGCCAATCGAAATGCCAGAAAAAGGGGTTGTGCCTGTAAGACGCCTCACTATAATGCCAGCACTGGGACGGCGAACCGCAATTCCATATTCATCCCAACCACTCTTAAGTGCAATGAGATCATCACCATTACTGATATAGCAATCCTCGATGCACACATTCATGCACGAATCTGAAAAAGATCAAAATACAGATACAGACGCAATGACAATTAGGCAGCAACATTTAATCGGAAGACATACAGAACATATGGGAGCGCACACACACATATACAAAGGATAAAACAAAAAGACTAATTTTTTAATCTTGAATTTGCCCCAATAGAAATAGATACAGAAATGATCTGGGTTCTAAAGTGAAGTAGAAATACCTGGGTCAATGCCATCAGTATTAGGAGCAGTTTGTGGAGCAAAGATAGAGACTCCTTTCACAATAACGTCGCTGGACATAAACAATTCCAGTCAATAATATAACTTTTTCAAGATTGATCTAGTCAAAGCAGTAGGGCCGTACTTGCAGTACACAGGATGCACTGTCCAAAATGGGGAATTTTGCAGTACTACATTGGTAATAATTATCTTTTGAGAGCTCACGAATTCCACAAGGTGAGGACGTGTATGCGTCAGTGTTCTCTTGTACCAACTTTCCCACCAAAATGCTCCTTGCCCATCAATAATGCCTCTTTCACCTGCTCAGAAAAAACCGGTAGAATGTTCCTGTTACAAAAATGCAGCGATTTCAAACAACTTTTACTCATTGCCTCAAGTTACAATGGATATGCTAAGAAACTCTCATAAGAACCTACCAGTTATTACTACATCAATCAGGCCTTGGCCATGAATGAAGCTGATATATCGTCCACCAGGTCTTTCTCGACCTCTACCATAAGATGGCAAAGGATCTATCAGAGGCCAATCCTGGATGTTCTGTTACATGCATTTTTAGAGTGAAAATCCTTGATTCCATGGAGAAAATAACACACACACACACACACACACACACACACACACACGTTGGAGTAAATAGAAGTTCAATGAAGTTTTGAATGCCTTTGTATTTAGTCGTAAAGATCATAGTATGTACATCAGGGTCAGTTTGTACAAACTTTGTTGAAGATAGTTTTAGGCTTCAGAGTTAGTTCACCACCGAAATTGGCTAGATTTAAACAACTCTACACAGGATCATTTTTATGTGAAGAAGCTTTTTCGCTAAGCTTTAGTGATTAAAAGCTGCTGCTTAGCTTTCCAAAGTTCAAATACCTACCTTTTCTAGCTTTTTGAAGGAAAAATAAGTTAAGTAGACATTATTGTAGCTTTACTTTTCTTCCTTTCTTGGGAAATTCCGCTTCTTGTTCTTCTACTCTTAGAGTTAGATTGGCGGTTCAAGATGTAAGATCTCATTCATCAAGTCTTGTTGGTGAAGGGTTAAGTTGTATGTATTTTGTGGTTGATTTTTCAGAGCTGTCTATACATTACCTTCCAATTGAAGCTAATACTTTCTGGAGCTAAGTTGCAACTTCTTCAACAAGTTTGATTGCAATTTGTCTTGGAGGATCTCAGTTCTGGCAAATCAAGGTACATGATACTCCTTCACAACAGAGTTACTCTTGTTTTGCTAAAAGCCTCAAGCCTCTACTTTTTGTATTCTCTTTTGCCTTCCACATCAAGCTCAATGACTACCATAAAAGCAAGTCAAATTTAGTTTCTTTTTCATTCTTTTTGCTACCATCTTCTTCCCTTATCTTTAAACATGGACAATACAAGAGATCAAAGTAATGCTTTGGGTCTAATTTTTACAAGATGATAATCTTGAAGTAATAACTACCCTCTTTGAAAGTTCCCAATACAAAATCGACTTGTTGGCAAAAACGTGTGGGAGTATGTCTTTGGTGATCTTCTTGGATCTAGTAAATGTACTGCAAGAAATCAAAAGCTAAGAAAAAAAGTCTACATCAACTTCTTCTACTTCAAGCCAAGGAACTGAATACTTCTTCGACTCCTTCATCTCAAGGTACTGAAGAACAAAGAAGAGGAGATTCAACAGATGCACAAGCTCAGGCTCTCATCCCTCTTCTGATGAAAAGAACATTTATACCTCGTTACATTCTTGTTGTAATCAAAAGCAACTTGGGGTTGTTTGAGACTTCACTTCAAAGTTCGAACTCACCATGTGTTCCTTTATTGAAGAAACAATGTTTCAATATTTTAATGGAAGAAGATCAGAGTATGCAAGAGGATCTTGAAAAGATCAAGCACATTGGGGAACAACTTATCAGCATTGATGAGGTTGTTGATGATACACAAATCGTGAATTAAGCTCTTAGTTCATTGTTTCATTCCTATTTGCCATTATAAGATCACTACAAAGTTACAGGGTTTACCTATATAAAGGAGCAAACTTGGAAGTACACAGATCTACTGAACCAGACATTGCTATGCTTTCTAGGGATAAAGAAAAAGAAAAAGCTAAGCCAAAGCAATCACAAACTCTCAGGGCATAGTTTGAAGCCCATCACCAGTACAAATTCAAAGAATAAACCATTTCCAAAAGGAACATAATCACTGCATAAGAGATTGCAAAAAACATGTGGCCAAGGAGAGAATGAAAAGGTGCTACCACGTATGATGCTTCTTCTCGCACAATGAAAAACGATATACTTCTTGACTATTTCAAAGTTCATGGACGATGATGTGGATTTTCTTTTTCATGCCCCACACCATTCTCATATTTGGTACCTAATAGTGAAGCATCAAAATACATTACTTCAAAAGAGACTCTTTTTATCAAAATATCCCTTACTTCTACTAAGGAAGAGAGTCATATATGCAAATAATCAATCGCATAACATATATGGTGTTGGATCAATTTATATTATTACTATCAACGGTAGTGTTTACGCCCCTTGGGAATATACCATTCGCATTACTATTGCAAAGAACTTTGTATCATTTTTCAGCTTTTTCCGAAAGAAGTCTTTCAAGTTATTTTTAATGACAGAAAATGTGTGTATGTGCTAAAGAAAAAGACCACAAAATTAGTTTGACAAATTCTTTACTTTTAAGTCGTCTTGTACGAAATTATTATGAACAATAAATTTTAGATCCTACGATAGTTGCAAACATTCTTATACCGAAAAAAGACATAAAATTACAGCACTCAAGGCATGGCCACTTGAATTTCAAGAGAGTTATAAATTTGAAGAAACAAGATAAATATTCACATCACTTGGAAGTTTATCTAAAATGTTCCCACAACAAAATGGCATTGCATGAAGAAATAATAGGACCCCAATGAAATTGAGGCGATCTATGTTGAATAGCATGCATTTTCCAAATAATTTCATCTTGTGGAAGTTCAATGTGCCAATTGGATACTTAAAAGAGCTCCTATCTCTTAAGGTAGCCAAATGCCTCATCATCTAATTAGTGATGCGCATGAATGGATTAACGAGATTCCCACTGTCCTCCCACTTAAAGGCATAAATGATGCCTTTAAGCTAAGTGCCTCCCACCATCTGTATACATAACTGATGTTGTGCTTTTGGTAATCACTAGGTGAGAACATCTGCAGGGTTCTATGATGTATGGACCTTAACCAATGTGATAAGGCCATCCTCAAGCACCTCTCGAATGAAGTGATATCGCACATCAATATGTTTTGTGCATGCATGGAACATGGCATTCTTTGCCAAACATATAGCACTTTGGCCATCACAACCAAGCATAGGTGCTTTGTCAAGCAAACCAAACTCACTGCAAAGACGTGCTAACCATATTGCTTCCTTGGAAGCCTCAGTGGCTGAAATATATTCAGCCTCAGTAGTAGACAAAGCAACAATCTTTTGCAATCTGCTGCACCATGATACAGCACCACCTGCAAGGGTGAAAACATAGCCACTTGTGGATTTCCGTGTATCCACATCGCCTACCATGTCGGAATCACAGAATCCCTTCAGCTCTAATGGGCCCTTTCCATAACTTAGGCATTTGTTTTTAGTTCCTTTCAGATATCTCAAGATAGATTTGACTGCCTCCCAATGAACTCTACCAGGATTAGCCATGCATCTGCTCACAACTCCCACTGCATGAGCAATGTCTGGCCGAGTAGCAACCATAGCATACATAAGTGAACCACAAGCTGATGCATATGGAACACACTTCATGTAATTGGCTGCATCATCATCTTTGGGACAGTCATCCTTGGAAAGCTTAACATGTGGCTGCAATGGCACTCCAAGAGGCGCCACATTAAATCTGTCCAGCACTTTTTCAATGTACTTTTCTTGGGATACCTGCAAAGTATGCTGCTGCCTATCCCTTTTTATACGCATACCAAGAATATGCTCAGCTTCTCCAAGGTCTTTCATTGAGAATTCAGAGTTCAGCTGCTGTTTTAGAGCATATCATCTACATACAGTACGAGAATGATTGGGCTGCCATCTTCATCCTTTTTGGTGTACAAACAGTGATCTGCATGGCTTCTTTTAAACTCATGTTTGAGCAGAAATGCATCAAACTTCTTATACCATTGTCTGGGGGCCTGTTTCAGCCCACATAAGCTCCTTTTCAGTTTTTGCATACCAGATGCTCTTTTCCAGGAATGGCATATCCTTCTGGCCGTAATATGTACAGCTCTTCATCTAGATCACCATGCAAAAAGGCTGTCTTAACATCCATTTGGAATAATTCCAAATCCAAATCAGTTGTGAGAGCAAACAACACACGTAATGTGGTCATTTTAACCACTGGAGAGAACACTTCTTGGAAATCAATGCCCTCCTTTTGGGCATATCCCTTAGCAACCAGCCTTGCCTTGTACTTGGGTTTTCCATCAGCAGTTTTGATTTTGTACACCCACTTGTTAGGAATGGCCGGCCTTCCTTTGGGTAACTCAACCAAATCCCAAGTATCATTTGCATGCCACTCCTTTATCTCTTCCTGCATGGCTAACTCCCACTTCTTGTGCTCACATAGATTTGCCTCTTTATAAGTAAGAGGCTCACCCTCATCTGATAACATAATATAATGTATAGAGAGATCATATCTATTCACTGGCCTCCTAAGACGTGTAGATCTTCTTACCCAAAGATCAACATTACCAGACAATGGATCTACATCTTGAGGTACATTAACTTCTTCATTGTTAATGGGCTGCTGTACATCATTTCCAGCCCTGTTTTCAGCATGAATAGGTGGCTGCATATGCCCTTCAGGAGCCTCATCTTGCTGTCCATTATTTTCTGGCTCAAAAACCATTGGATCATCAATATTTTCAATCCCTTGTGGTGCATCCTGAGGGTCAAAATTGGGCCTAACAGGTGGTTGGTCATGCTGAAATCTGACCCTTTTATGGTAATCTCTTGAGGCACAATTGTTTTGAAGCAGCCTCTCCTCATTAAAAACAACATCCCAGCTGCGTACAACTTTCTTGAGTTGAGGTATCCAAATTCTGTAGCCCATCTCACCTTCACCATATCCCATGAAGAGGCCTTTTATGGACTTAGCATCAAGTTTGTTTCTAAGCTCAGGCCTTATATGCACAAAAGCCTCGCAACCAAAGACACGTAAGTGATCATATGAAGCAGGTTTGCCAGACCAAACCTCTTCAGGGATGTCACCTTTCAAAGACATGTGAGGGGATCTATTGCATATATGTATTGCAGTTTTGAGTCCCTCTCCCCAAAATCCATGAGGGAGATTAGCTGTAGCCAGCATGCATCTCACCCTCTCACAAAGTGTCCTATTATAGCATTCAGCCACACCATTAGAAGAGGGGTTGTATGAAACAGTAAGCTCCCTCTTAATGCCCAAATTTTCACAAAATTTCTTAAATTCAGCACTTGTGTACTCACCCCTATTATGTGTACGTAAGCATTTCAGCCTTTTACCTATTTGGGTGGTCACAAATGCATGAAAACACTTAAACACAGGAAATGCTTCATCCTTAGACTTAAGCAATTGAACCCAAATTTTTCTAGAGAAATCATCAACAAAAGAAATGAAATACAAAGCACCCCCCATAGATTTGGTAGGCATGCTACATACATCAAAATGAACAAGATCAAGTACACAAGACTTACGAGACACACCAGAGTAAAAGGAACGTTTCACTTGCTTTCCATATTGACATTCATTACAAAAAACAAGCTTTGTGCCTTTAGCATCAAGCTTCTTTAAGTCACAAAGCTTAGTGAGACCCTTTTGGCTCATATGGCCAAGTCTCTTATGCCACAACTCCATATGGGAGTGAACTTCAGCCAAAGCAATAAACTTCCCTGATAAGGCTTCTCCATGCAAGCAATAGAAAGTTCCCTTCTTTGTGCCTTTCAGAATCAGCCTTGACCTCTTTGTCATTTTCCATGATCCTCTATCAAAGAAAATGCTATAACCATGCATATCCATTTGACCCACAGAAAGCAAGCTTTTCTTGATCCCTGGTACATAACGCACATTATGCAAGACCAGCTCATTAGTGCCATTTGTAGAGAAATGCATTGTGCCAATACCCTCAATGGAACATGCATGATTGTTTCCAAGGTATACATGGCCATGATTGCCTACATTAAAAGTAGAAAAAGACTCCTTGATAGGAGTCACATGAAAAGAAGCACCAGAGTCAACAATCCATCTATGGGCCAATGCATCATTAGCGATCAGCAAAGCATCAATAAGATCACTTTTGGTGATCGACATGTCCTGTGAATGAACATTTAGAGAGGAATCAAATGCATAAGTATCATCAGCTCATAAAGTAGTGCATAAAATATCCTCAACATCTGACAGCTCTTCTATGATTACATTAGAGGCCACATTGGCCTTCTCCTTGTCCTTTTGGCTGTCTTGTGCATCAGTCTTGTCTTCTTTCTTCTCCTTCTTCTTATCTCCAGCATTCTTCTTTCTTTCAAGTTGTGCCTTGTAATAGCGGCAATCAAGTTTCTTGTGGCCTTTCTTGCCACCCTGATAGTATGTCACATCATTGCTTTTACCCTTGCTGCTATTATCCCTTTCCCTTCTCTCACTCTTGTTCCTTTGTGCATTATTACTCCTCTTATCTGCTCTGCCTCTAACCATGTTGGCTGAGCTTCCACCTTTACCACATGCTTTTCTCATGATCTCTTCGTTAAGTATAGAACCCCTAACACCATCAAAGGTCAGGTTGGGGTTATTGGATAGTGAGACTACCAATGTCTCCCAAGAGTCAGGCAATGTCATAAGCAAGAAAATGGCTTTAAGCTTGTCATCAAAGGGAGCCATACATGAGTCCTACAACTATGACAAAGTACCTGCAAAGAGAGATGTTGTTGTAGTATGCCCTTGGGAGCCAAGACCCACACCACCTTGCATGGAAGCAAGAAGGAAGGCCCAAGAAAGACTCTCCTTTCATCCACCCCATCCTCCACCATGTTCAAGCCATTGGCCATCAGCCCGCAGCTATGCCACATGCTTGAAAATATGGAGCAATGGGAGTCAAGGATCCTAGTCACATATGTAAAATACAAGACAATTGCAACACTCTACTTACACACAAAGGAAAATGCTAGCATGCACACACACCTCACTCTCACACTCTCCAAGACTAAATACATATATGCACAAAGCCTTAAGAGAAAGGAGAGTTCTTCCATTGAATGGATTTTACATGAGAGCACGACCAAAAGCTCCCTCATTACAAGAAATGAGCCTCTATATATAGGCTAGGCACATTCTCCCATGTGCTCTTTTTGACTAGTCAAAAAGGAGCACATGCTTTCTAACTAACATATCTTTTGATATCTTGGAAAATATTCCCAAATCTCAAGGAAATGGGAGCGTGGGAATTTCTCAACGTGGGATTTCTACATATGTGCAAAAAGGTGGATTTATTTAAGATGCTTCCACACTATAGCATAAGAAAAATATTAAAAAGGGCTTACGAGAGTGTTCACATGAGCACATCTCCTAAATGCAAAAAAGAGGTATTTTTATGAGTACTAGAGGGTGCCATTACATAAGAGGAATTGTGGGCAACCCTTATAACCCAACACTCTCCTCCTCCTAGACTTTGTCGTCCTCGACAAAGCTAAGATAGGAGAAGCATACATTGCTGAACTGGTCCAAGTTTGAGTCTTCAACTCTTCAAATCTGCAGCCATTCCAATCTGAAGTTTTGCAAGGCAGCAAATCTTTTGAATCAGCAAGCCGTCTGCCTTCCAATCTTCATTCCAGCAATGCTGAGCGACACAATCCCCTTGAGGGGCAGTCAGCCCAGCCTCCATCCAATGTGCCTTCTCTCAAAGCTCCAATACCTGAAATTAAAACATACACGACAAGTAGACTGAATTTGAAAAGAAGCAGCCACAAAATGCAATTCCATGTTTAGTTTCCACTTCAGGGAACATCTTTTACTAAGGACTTGCTCTTCTAATGAGAAGAGCTCCTGAAAGCCTCATCTTTGCACTCCAAAAAATGATGTCATAATCTGTTATCTCCAAGTGAGTGTGACATATTGCATTGTATAGAATGAGATGAATATGTAGTAGCAAGTTTAACTTATGTTCCTGCCATCATTCATACTATGCTCCTAGTCAACAAGCTGGGAAGTTAACATGAGTGTTATGTGCTTCATAAAATGAATAGATAATAGTGCAATCTTATGAGTCCGAACATTTTGCAAGCATTCATGAGATTCAAACAACTTATCCAACACTATTCCTGCAAGGCAAGTAGCAAATCATCCATTGGAGGTAAGAAGGGTCAATGTTCTAAATATGTTGACCTGTAATGCAAAAAATAAGCCTTAAATGAGCTTTGTGGAACTAGAGAGTTACTTCCCTAGCAAAAAACAATCACTCATTCATGACTTCGTATTTGATTTAGTTCAGATCTGAATATTCAACCCCCTATGTGCATGCTTTCCTGAAAATATCCTTTACATGCTCACATCATAATCTTTTTGCGGTAGAAGCATTATGCATCCTACTCAGGAATTTTACTAGAAACAATCGTATATAGAGTAGAATCAAGAGAGATGCATGAGCATGTAGCAAGATGTGCAATCTTGGATTCAATTTTCAGTAAGTGGGTTAATGGATACCAAACATCAAGCAACATTTATACCATTGTGACCTTCAAACATATAAGCAATTTATTCATTTCCAATGACTATGACAAGCATGCATTAGAAACTTCACAAGATCAGGAAGCATCCTCCTCATGCTTTCAAACCTGCAACACTAAGAGTCAAGGGATATTGAATTTGTAATTAGCAATTGAAGATAAACTTCACTTCGAAAGATTAGAAAAGAAGGGCTTAGCAACCACCAAAATCTTCTCTAATCATCATAAGGGACTCCTTCCCCAAGGAGAAGAATCAACATGCTCTAGTCACCTGCAAGCTTTCTATCAAGCAAAAGGATCATAGATATAATGAAAGCATAGATATGAGGTGCCTAAAAGAGTCAACAATCCAACATGTGCATTATTCCTTGGTGAGGCACCAAAACCTGCAACTACAAGAATTAGCAGAGAAAGCAGATGACTCTTGAAGCCAAATAACAAAAAGTTGTAGCCGCATGAACCTTAGGCCAACTCTCAAACCAAAAGTGCACAACCTTTAATTCTCATAAGAGAATGTAGTGCATGCCCCCTTAAAGACATTTACCTAGGACAATGATGGATTGGTTATAAACAGATTTGAACAAACATAATACCACTCAAGAGGGATGTGGATCTCTAAAAGGGTAGAGGCTTGAACCTTCTATGTGTAAGAAGTGCATCATCCATAAATTAAAAGCTTATTGGATGCCAACCCCAACATATAAGAGACCACAAATTAAGTTGTCCTTGAGGTAGAAGCTCCAAAAGAAAACAAGTCTCTCGGTCATGGCCAAGAATTACTCTTTAGCTGCATAAAAAGTGAACATGCAGCAGAGTCCACCTTTGGTGATCTAAATCATAAGGTTTGAAACACAATCCTGATGTTGATCTTTCAAATCTGTTCAAAATGAACTCGAACACTTTTGCAATTTTGGCTTCTTAGCTTCAATAAAGCATCCACACATAATTAGTGAAATTGAGCACAAGCATCAAGTTGCCACAACGGCATAACATCTTTGAAATAGAACACTCTGTATGTAAACATTTTGAAGAGCACAAGAGGCTATCTTGACACCCATGTGAACCTTCATACCTACAAATAGCCACAAATCAAGAGGCAAAAGCTTTTTGCACAAGTAACCCTATGAGAGTACATCCATAATCTGATTCTGTAAAAAATGGCCTACAAGTGGTGTCAAGAAGTGTGGACACAATCCCCTTTGGGGCAATCACACACCCCCAACCCATAAGCCTCGCGAGCTTGATGATTTCCACAAGCGGTTTGAATATGCAAAGATTTCCGATACAAGCGTAAAAAATCATTATGAGCGCCATTTGAACATCATTAAACATAAGCCATTTGAACATCATTAAACATAAGCATGACAAACATAGTACTTATGGTTTCACTTCTCGTTGACCTGTGTAATACAAAATCCATATTTGTGAACTTTTAGGTGTGCAAGCATGGATGCAAAACTTACACGAGCAGTTTAAAAAAAATAACGTGACCGAAGTAGCACCCAAAAGAAATGAGAAAAGATAGCCTGCATGCTCCTTAAGTTAAGGAAAGTAGACATGAATTCTTAAAGGATCTTATGGTGTGGCTCAAATGAATTCTAGAGCTTATCTTCCTCATTCATTAGGGGAGTTTAAAACATCTACAGTCATGTGTGTATTCAAAATTGAAGGACCCGTAGATCTTCAGCTCCTCATCACGTGCACCCTTTTTACTATACAAAAGTGATCTCTTCTAAGATGGTGTAGCAGTGCAGCATGCAAGGACCATACCAACACCAAGGAGTCTAGAGATTATGATAAGTTCGTTATAAAAACAGAAGAAAAGGGTGACAACTTTCAATGAATACATATGTTTCTCATTAGGAAATGAACAGACATGAAATCAAAATACTCCGAGCCCCTTATGCAGTGTACAAGAACCCACGCGCTGCATACGCTTATACAATTATCTGTGATAACCCAACTAGGAACCAAAAGATATCATCATTGCATAGCTATTTCGAGGGAAAGACAAAGAGAGAGCCACAACGCTCCATACTGCAAGATTCCTATGACAAACTCTTCTAGGAGGCACACAAGCCGATAGGAATGAAAAAACACCTCGATGTTGAGGGAACATGGTAAGCATGAGGAGAGTGACCAAACCAATGTAGGGCATGTAAATCCCTCGGACTACACCCTGGTACGACCGAAATCTTCAAGTTGAGGCATCTAAATGGGAGGAATGCTCTCGCCTGACCGAAAGCACATTGGGGACTCCACCGACTTTCTTCAAGCGAGACAAAGCGTCACCTCCGAGGAAGAACCAAGAGTAGAGGCCACAGATGTGCAATATCTATGATTGGTGAAAACAAAAGGAGAAGCCTGAGCACCGCAAGGAGTATCCGGTAGTGACGAAAACCACCAACATGGGGGTGCACCGAGCTAGACAAAAACAGAGCAAAATGGCAAACTGACTCGGGATTTTGAAAAAGGATCTCCTGATTCGTGCACAGATCTCAATATAGAGCCAAGAAACTGATCCGCCAAGTAGAAGGTTGTGCCGTTCGACTTCACAGCAAAGTACCTGCTAGTAAACATTGCAACAGCCATATGGAAGTGCCTGGGTAAGCCTGATGATGCAGCAGAGATGTCTCATGTAGAAGCCAACAGGATCTGAAATAGCATCAATGGACGACCTAAACCCAGGATGGTTTGGAGAGGGGAAAGGAGGGAGAAGAGCCATAGCTTTCCCTCCCCCCCGCTATGGCAAGGAGCAGGGCAGACGCTCGGATCATAGGCACAAAGGCACACGTAGGGAGGACCGAGGAAAAGAGAGTGAGTGGATTAAAGTTTTGACCACGGACCCTGAGGAGCACAACTCCGCCATAACCCAGGACAGAGTGAAATGCGGCAGGGAGCAAACCTTGCACGACCCCCACAAGCACACCAAGCGCAAGACAATCAAGCCCATTAGGAAGGAGGAGCGCCAAGCATCTCGAGTCCCAACCCGGATAAGAATAGGGAGCCCAACAACGCTAGGTGGGGGGAGGAACCATGGCACAGCCTTCTGCAGCGCCCGACGCACTGGGGGAGACAAGATGCCTCGACCCCGCAGAGAAATGGCGCCACCAAGTTAGGCTACCAAGAGTGGAGTGCATTAAAGGTTCCCCCAACAAGCACTGTCGGCAGATTGAATAGAGGAGAGAGGACGGAGGGAAATGAATCCCCCACCAACCCCCTCGTGCGAATTAAATGTTAAGGAGAGGGAAGATGAAGTAACTCCCCCTCCACGTCAAGTTTTGACAAGATAGAACACCACTCCTAACAATAAATGATTAGGGAGAAGGACAACACTCCTCTACACTCAATTTTGAAATACCAAAATGCGTTAAAACATGTTTAACGTTCTTCAACGTGGAGTAAAGAGCATCCGATGATAATATATTTGAAATAGCAACAAAGATTTCAATGTATTTGAACTTCTTTTTTCGACTTTCCTTGAAAAGAGGGAGGGTTCAGATAGACAACTACCCTTCCTTCAAATCCAAGCTAGACACCCTCATTAAGAGATGACAGGGATGGGAAGGTGCCACAATGAGTGTGTGGGAGTGTGTATGTGTGAAAGAGAGGATGAGAGAAGGGGGTAAGGGGGTGTTTTTGTGCCACAAACAAAATTGAACTAAACTATCCTACTAAAAACAAGGAAATGAGGAACTAGTGGCCCAATGGAAGGGTGAAAGTGCCATGCCAACACACATATCCTAAGCGAATAAGCAGAAAAATTGCAAATCAATATCTTACCACATGCTCTTGAGCTCTCCAAGTGATGAAAGGCCATTCTCCCCGGCAACGGCGCCAAATTTGTTGTTGTAGTATGCCCTTGGGAGCCAAGACCCACACCACCTTGCATGGAAGCAAGAAGGAAGGCCCAAGAAAGACTCTCCTTTCATCCACCCCATCCTCCACCATGTTCAAGCCATTGGCCATCAGCCCGCAGCTATGCCACATGCTTGAAAATATGGAGCGATGGGAGTCAAGGATCCTAGTCACATATGTAAAATACAAGACAATTGCAACACTCTACTTACACACAAAGGAAAATGCTAGCATGCACACACACCTCACTCTCACACTCTCCAAGACTAAATACATATATGCACAACGCCTTAAGAGAAAGGAGAGTTCTTCCATTGAATGGATTTTACATGAGAGCACGACCAAAAGCTCCCTCATTACAAGAAATGAGCCTCTATATATAGGCTAGGCACATTCTCCCATGTGCTCTTTTTGACTAGTCAAAAAGGAGCACATGCTTTCTAACTAACATATCTTTTGATATCTTGGAAAATATTCCCAAATCTCAAGGAAATGGGAGCGTGAGAATTTCTCAACGTGGGATTTCTACATATGTGCAAAAAGGTGGATTTATTTAAGATGCTTCCACACTATAGCATAAGAAAAATATTAAAAAGGGCTTACGAGAGTGTTCACATGAGCACATCTCCTAAATGCAAAAAAGAGGTATTTTTATGAGTACTAGAGGGTGCCATTACATAAGAGGAATTGTGGGCAAACAAGAGATAAGTGTTCAGCTGCACTCTTGGACTCATCTAGCTGCATGCCAACAAGTTTTTGCATCAAATGCACTTGGTTAACAGGCGTAGTGTTTTCATAAGTTGCTTTCAACTTTGCCTATATTTCTGAAGCATAGGTCAAACCTTTGAGATCTCCCAAGATCTCATCAGAGACAGCCATCTTGATATATGTAAGAGCCTTCTTGTTCAAGATCAGCCATGCATCTTGTGACGTGTCCTCTGGTTTTTCCGCCTCCAATGCCCTGTCACAATCCTTCAAAAAGAGAATACCTTTCATTCTCTCCTTCCACAAATCGAAACCTATTTCTTCAAATCGTCGAATCTCAAATAGATTCTTCACATCTGAGGAAGATGATGCCATGATTGCACAATGAAGAGGTTCGTGTGCTGAAATTTGGGCAAGATGCACCAAAATCAGGGTACCACCTCTAAAAGTAGTGCACAATAGCTTCAAACACCGGTAGGAGCAAAATGGAGCAAAATCGAGCCGATTAGAGCACAAAGTCAAAATCTGAAATTTTCTGAAATTTTTTGCAGAAAATTCTAGCAAGCTAATTTGTGCTTGAAATCAACAAATTTGACTTCTTTTGACCTCAATGTACGTACATAAGGCTATAACGAAGCCTTTAGAACCAAATAGGAGCAAAAGCCCCAAATTTTGCTTCAGAAATTTCTGAAATTCTCAGAAAAATGCCACAAATTGCTGTACATAAGCAATTTCTCCTTCCACAAATCAATACATAAGGTCCCAGACCTGTGTATTACTGTTATGACCCGTGAAACACCTGTTTAGACCTGCAAAACACTTGAAAACAGCCTATTATGGGCTGTTGAGATGCCCAAAGTGTTACTCTTGGCCCCAAAGCAACTTTCTTCGCAATGAAATCAAAGATTATCGCAAGACGTGGGGTTTTCTTTGCTGTAGAGCAACTGCGCAGCAGCTCTGAAACCCTAAATCAGCTTAGATACCAATTGTTAGGGTTGAGATGTGGTGCTTGAGGGGTGGAGGACATGTGAGAGTGCCTCAAAAGTGGAGGTGCAGGACAGAAATGGAGGCGCAGCTGCTTAGAAGAGAGAGAGAGAACATCGATCAACTTTGGAGGTGGTTTCTCAAAAGTGAGAGAGCCAAAAGTGTTATTAAGTTATGTTTTATAGAACTCTTTTAGGGTTGGCCAAGTTCACATTGAACTTGGGCCAAAAAATAAAGAATAAGTGACTTAGCCTTTATAAATAGGCCTATACACATGTATACATTATAAAGGGGTCATTTAGGGCTTTACCCCAACACTACCAACATTTGAAAAAAATAATTTGTTATGAAGCATTATGTAGAAACAAACCAGATGCAATCTATCTTAAAGTTTTTGAGCTCATTGCATATATTGAGTGCATATTCAGTGGTTAGAAATTTAGAAAAGTTTTTGCTGAAAGTTTGTCATAAACTCAAAAGAAAAAAAAAACATCCTAATTGAACGTACAATATAAGATATTTTTGAGGAGTTATTAACATCAAATTTGAATGGTTTAAGTTTCAATTTATCAAAAAAATTGTGGTTGTCATCATCTCTCTTACAAAGTGAACATCCTTCTTTGAAATTCCCCTTATAGTCCATGAACAACAAAGAGAAAAACATTGATTGTTGATACACATTTTAGGATCTTAGAAACCCATTTCTCTTTAGCCTTTGGAAACTCTTTCATGAATAAAATTGATGATATGCCTCTACCACAAAGCTTAAAAAATGCAAAATACGCCGCAATCAAAACTAAATCTATGAAAAACAAGCTTATATTAGAGACCCAATCAATTTATTTGAAGATAACAACTTTATACTACATGATTATGTAATGACTTCTTATGTAGATGGAAAACACTCTCTTTTATCTTGAAGCTTTATAGCTATTATGCAAGATGGATGATAAAAAGAGAGATATTCTACTTAGGATTTAAGTGAATTATCAACAAGTAAGAATGTAATTAGAATTAAGTGGTCTACATGCTTAAAAGCCATATAGACAATGGAATTAATAAATACAAATCTACATTAAGCATTATAAGTTTTGCTCAAAAATCGGATGTTCATTATGATGAAATCTTTGCATTTAAGTTCATGATGGGGGGATCGGGGGGGAGGGGGCAAGGGGAGAGATTCAACATTTCGAAGTCAATTAAAGAGGGATATCCTCTGTCTCCGAACCTTCTCCTTTTCTTCACTGAGGCCAGGAGTTTCCTTTTTGACAGCCAAGGACAATGGGTTACAAGGTATCAAACTCCCTTTGTTAGAGACGAGGCTTTGTTGGATGTTGAGTTTGCCAATGATAATGTTGTTTACTTGCATGGCCATGAGGCTAAATCTCTAGATTCCAAGATGCTTTGGAGAGGTTTTGTGATGCTTCAGGTGCTAAAATCAATTGGCACAAGTCCTATGGGTTCAGGGTTGGCAAGGATGATGTTACCTAGGTGGCTCCCTTGTGCCTAGTTTCAATGGATTCCTCCTAGCACTAGAGTTTGTTACTTTGGATGCCATATTGGTTTAGAGATTTTTTCTAAAAAGTAGATCTCTCCTTTCCTCTTGACTCAAAGGAGGAAGTTGTTGCATTCGAGCATTGCTCACTTATCTTTGGCAAGGAGGGCCATAGTGGCTAACCAAGTACTTTTGGCCATGATGTGGTATGTCACCTCTTGCTAGATTTTCTCTAGCTCTTGTATTAGCCAGATTCAGTGGCTAATCAAGAATTTTTTCTTTCACTCTGACTTAGGTTTTGATTGTGGCCTTGACGTTACTCATGATGGGGGGATTTTATTTTTTTTTTCTTTTTCTGGGGGGGGGGGGGGGAAGGGGAGAGAGACATTTCGAAGTCAATTAAACAGGGATATCCTCTGGCTCCGACCCTTCTTTTCTTCGCAGAGGCCATGAGTTCCTTTTTGACGACTAAGGACACTGGGTAACAAGGTATCAATCTCCCTTTGTTAGAGACAAGGCTTTGTTGGATGTTGAGTTTGCCAATGATACTGTTGCTTACTTGCATGGCCATGAGGCTAAATCTCCAAATTCCAAGATGCTTTCGAGAGGTTTTGTGATGCTTCAAGTCCTAAAATCAATTGGCACAAGTCCTTTGGGTTCAGGATTGGCAAGGATGTTGTTACCTAGGTGGCTCCCTTGTGCCTAGTTTCAATGGATTCCTCCTAGCACTAGAGTTTGTTACTTGGGATGCCATATTGGTTTAGAGCTTTCGTCTAAAAAGTAGATCTCTCCTTTCCTTTTGACTCTCATGAGGAAGTTGTTGCATTGGAGCATTGCTCACTTATCTTTGGCAAGGAGGGTCAAGGTGGCTAACCAAGTACTTTTGGCCATGATGTGGTATGTCATCTCTTGCTAGATTTTCTCGAGCTCTTGCATTAGCCAGATTCAGTGGCTAATCAAGAATTTTTCTTTCACTCTAACGTAGGTTTTGATTGTGGGTTTTGATTGTGGCATGGGCTTTACTCATGATTTGTTGGGGGTGGGGGGCGCATAGGGAGAGATTCAACATTTCGAAGTCAATTTGACAAGGATGTCCTCTGGCTCTGACCCTTCTCCTTTTCTTCACTTAGGCCATGAGTTCCCTTTTGACTCCTAAGGACATTGGGTTACAAGGTATCAAACTCCCTTTGTTAGAGACTAGGCATTGTTGGATGTTGAGTTTGCCAATGATACTATTGTTTACTTGCATGGCCATGAGGCCAAATCTCCAGATTCCAAGATGCTTTAGAGAGGTTTTGTGATGCTTCGGGTGCTAAAATCAATTGGCACAAGTCCTTTGGGTTCAGGATTGGCAAGGATGTTGTACCTAGATGGCTCTCTTGTGCCTAGTTTCAATGGATTCCTCCTAGCATTACATTTTGTTACTTTGGATGCCATATTGGTTTAGAGCTTTCGGCTAAGAAATAGATCTCGCCTTTCCTCTTGACTCTCACGAGGAAGTTGTTGCATTGGAGCATTGCTCACTTATCTTTGGCAAGGAGGGTCATGGTGGCTAACCAAGTACTTTTGGCCATGATGTGGTATGTCACCTCTTGCTAGATTTTCTCGCGCTCTTGTATTAGGTTTTCACTCTGACTTAGGTTTTGATTGTGGCCTGGGCTTTACTCATGATGGGACTCTCTTCTTTAAAATTGGTGAGGATGGTCGGATGATTAGCGCATCAAAGGAGTCTGAGATCATTGCCTTCACTTTTCAGCGGATCCGGGTGGTTGGCACTCGTGGTCGGGATTGGCATATTGATCCTGATCCTCAAGAGATTCACGCTGATCGTGATTGGTGTCTTTGGATCTGGGAGGCACAGCCTTTATCCTACCTTGAGTGGGATCATGGAGAATGGAGGTGATGGGATCCCAACACCTCCTCAAGGAACCCACTTTCCCTTCTTTTAGTATCCTGTGTGTTTGGGCTAGAGGATCATACAATCATGTCACCCTACCATCCATGTTGCACCCAAGGCTTGGCAATGCCATGCCTCTCAACCAAGTTCCTTTCCTCCTTTTGGAAGCGCATTTGAAGTAGCCAACAGCCTCGTCCAACTCGCCTTTTTCAGTGGCTAGTTGCTCATAGTGGTGCTTCAGTCCTCACTTGGTTGAGTTATGGGGGTCGACCGTCGTCCTCCTAACTACATGAGTTGTGGCTATCACATTGAGTCACAAAGCAAGGTTTATGGGACTACCAAGTGGCATAGTAGGTCTGGTTAAGGATCTTGAGACTTATGACTTGGAGGGAGGCACATCAGCTCATCTCTTCGGGTGCCTTGGGGCTCGCTTACTGCCCAGCCATTAGGTACGAGCACATGGCCGATAGAACTAGTTTATCGATTTGGGATGGGAAGATTTCCACTGCTCAATACTTCAGCACCTCTCCTTGGAGGAGCGATGGCGACCCCTACTAGGAGTTGATTAGTAGCCTTGCCATGTGGTTTGTTTAGAGGGTGAGATGTCAGCGCATCTATGAACGATGTGTGATTCTTTGGGCAAAGACTCTTCGGGGCTTCTTGCTTGAGCTGATCCACACTCTTCGAGAAGAGTTGGACCACCTCCGGGGTGTTTTGGGTGGCATGACGCAACAAAGGCTCACTTTTCTTCAGCTCTAGAAGAAAGAGCCCCTTCTTTACCTCTGAGGGTGATATTATCCAGTGAAACTACCGGTCCCCTGCTTGGCTTTTCTCCCCTCCCTCCATTGCATTGGGTGGGTGTGTGGGGTGACCTATCCCCCATGTATTAGATCTTTTATCTTACCCTTGGCTGAGTATGTAGCCCTATGGGCGTTTTTCTCTTTAACTAATGAAAGCATCTCTTTTTTCGGAAATATATGTATATATATATATATATATATATATATATATATATGTATATATATATATATATATATATATATATATATATATATATATATATATATATATATATATATATATATATATATATATATATATATATATATATATATATATATATATACATATATATATATATATATACATATACATACATACATACATACATACATACATACATATATATATATATACATATACATACATACATACATACATACATACATACATATACATACATACATACATACATACATACATACATACATACATACATACATACATACATACATACATACATACATACATACATACATACATACATACATACATACATACATACATACATACATACATACATACATACATACATACATATATATATATATATATATATATATATATATATATATATATATATATATATATATATATATATGTAATCTCCATCTACTAATAGAAAGTGCAATTAGTTTACGGGTGGCACAATCTCCATCTACATGCCTTTGTGGACATGTCTTATGCTCTTCGATTCTCCAAATCTCTCATGATTGCTCTAGGAGGCGGCTTGATCCCCATGCCAATCATTGTCCCTCAGTTGCACACTATGCTTATCTTCTTACCAAACCTACAAAAGACAAGAATGACTTCCTCGTCAAAAACTGAGCAATTATTTCAACCTTTCTGACTTCCCTTCAAACAGGAGATCTCGAGGCCGATGCTTCGCAATGTGAGGAAGCTCAAATGCTTCCAAATGTGTGGATGTCACGATTGCTGATACCGAAATTGCCAACAGCTCTACAATCTTTTGATGTAGACTTAAACTACATTCTTTATCTTTGCGATGAAGCTTCTTATACCAAAGGTGCCCAAGAACTCCAACTCTGGCTCAAGAGTCTAGCTCAGTCAATTATTTGCTATATCATCAAAGCGCCGAGTATGTGGTGGAGGAACCTCTCTATTCCTATGTTACTGGTGCCCCAAAGGGTATGGCTCTATGCTCTACCCAGGTCCAGATGGCCTCACGTTCCTCCACTAAAACTCAAGTGCTTTTCTTTATAAGTGATGCAAATTTATTTTCAAGCTTCCTGTTTTAGCGGACAACACAAATGCTCACGCCTTTGAGGCACAGTGTTACTCGATGCGAGCAGCCCCAATCGAAGCCTATTTCTCTGATATATATCCTGCAATATCTGAAGCAAAACCCATTAAGAATGTTACTGCAGAAAACCGAATGTTACTGAGAAATTCAAATGTGACTGCAGAAAACCAATCTGGATCTCATGACCCCCAAAGAAACCTCCTTATCCATCATTTCTGCACAGGGCAGATCAATCCAACACTGTATCCAGCTCATGATGCGTGTTTTAACCAGACACTTTACATTGTCCTATATTCGGATGGTCTACTGCTCGTGTGTGTGCTTCCTCTCCAACCCAATTATTACTCCAACCTCGCAACCTACGACCCAATTGATAGAGGCATACCCACTCTCCTGAAATCCACTGATGCTCTCCAATCCCTTGAAGTATGCAAGCAATTGAAGAGCATTGTCAAGTAGCTGCTATAAAGATATATTCAAGTCAATAGAAATACCAACCACTTGATAAACCATGAATAACCACATAAGGATAGGAATGCATTTGCATGCTTTGTAATGCATTGTGCAAATAGTCTAGAAACCATTATTTACCATCAATAAACTACTTCGTCCTTAGTCGGCTAGCTAGCCTTAAAGGGGAGTATTCGCATGCGAATTCAACTAAATGTCCGCCTAGTAGGAACACCACTGTAGACACGCCCCAGATACGAACGGGTGCTAACAATAATATATATGTAGTCGCCATCTCCATCTACGCGCCTTTTTGCGCGTGTCTCTTACTTCTACCTCTGTGATGCAGGTCTTTCTTTTTCTCACAGTTTGCAGGAGAAGATATGCAGCTTTGCATCAGAAAGGAATTAAGACATATGTAATGCGTACCATTAGCACTACTTGCTTCTTACGTCCTGGAAACCTCTTCATTGTGCAGTCCAAGCCGCGACACAGAATGCCCAGAGAACTTCACATTTTAAGAGAAAGTATTGCAGTCAACATTCAAGCGGGACTGGTCAAGAAGCATATACAACACAGGAATGATGGACTTGCAAGACTAATTTCACATAAATATCATCTGGATTCTGAAGGGAATAGGTATTAGGGTGTGAGCTTTTTTAGTTTCTTTCGTGCACGGTTTTAGTGTGAGGTCTCCTCCAAAAAGGCCTGGAAACGATATGAAAAAGCCAAGGATACGGAGGACCATATGCACGATTCAATTAAAAATCCTAGGACTGAACACACGGGGAATCGAACGCACAGTTATTCAAGGCTTTCAAGTCATGAAAACGACACAGAATACATTATGATATACTCCCTGCGTATAGAGGTACCTGAGATGCAATGAGAACGGCTCCTTTCTGGAGATAAAGAGTGAAATGGCTGGTCAGATTGAAGCTTCCAGTTAACCACCTTCCCGGAGGTATAATGAGCTGTGTTCCTCCTCCCTGTGACGCGTGAAGGGACGCAAGCGAGTGAAGAGCGTCATGAAAAGCATGAGTGTTGAGTGTGGCGCCATTTCCAATCGCTCCAAAATCGAGTATAGATTTTACATGAGCTCTGTGAGGCAAAGAAGAATCGCTAATACAGCTTTCAGCCACACTTAAAGCCCCAAAATCGAAGACTACATGAGCTGCTACATATCGAAGTGCAAGGGAGAGGAAGGCCAGTAGCAAAAGAAACGGCAACGACTCATCTGTGCGCATCTCACGGGAGTGAAACCGTGTGTTTCTGCCTTCCTTGGACAGGATTTTGATGCTCAGGCAACGCAAGGCAAGGCAAGGTGAATGCTTCTCAAGTGGAACGTCGCGGATAAGCAATACTGAATGTAGCTTCGTATCGCGATCTCAATAGTTGGTTGATCCAGAGCTATGAGCTTCGTATCCTTTTCAGCCCAAGAATATGCACTACGATGACGTTGCTCACGGCAAGCTGTACTGGGCAGGTGAAAAGCTACTGCCAAATAGATCCCATCTTCACGTGGTCCAGAGTTAGTTGCTCGTGATGGCACATATGTTGAATCCGACGTTTGGAGAACATGAACAGCTAGCAGCAGATCAGCGCGCTTTTCTGAATGAATTTCGTGTGTGAGTCGTGAGCTTTCTCTTATTCTTGAAAGTAGACAGAAACAATTAAAAAGAAAAAAAGGATTAAATTTACAATACCTCATATGAGCGCACATGCATCTCCAGCCACCCATAGTTCGGTGAAGAATTCACTTTTTTGTCAACATGGCACCATGCATTACATGACGTCTACTGCGAGGGGTTGGGTGATCGGAATGGAACGTCACCTCACTGATTTTCCCGTTCAGGTCACCTGGAATTACTTGAGCTGCCTTGCGCTTTTGTGAGTTGCTTCGGTTTTCATCTTTCGTATTTTATATTTTATATGCTTGTGTTTACGGAAAATTACATGAAAAATACACAACTAAATTGGCGATATATATATATATATATATATATATATATATATATATATATATATATATATTAACTTGTTATGTGCTCATAGTAATCGCTCGGGTTCTACATGCATAGTAAGTGCATTTTCTTACATTTTAATGTATGAATGCTCGTTTCTCCCTTTACAAGAGTTCATATTGCATATTGTGTGTACCAGGGTCACTTTGATTGAAAGGCTCCATGGACCCTATAGAAGGGGTCAAGCCTCCCTCTGCACTCTTTCTATTATGGGGAAACTGTGCGATGCCGCAGGGCCTTTATTTTCGGGTTCCACAAATGTCCAAACTCTCATAATGGCTTCTCCTCATAATGGGGGCCTTACAACTTAGAGCACCATGGATCATTTGTGGCCACTTGAGGGTGGAATATTAAGCATGTCTAACAACACAACTCTCTCAATGTATTTTATGCCCTTCAAGAGAAGTGCAAAATTGTACACGAGCTTTTTTTTTAAGGTGATTAGAGGGGGGGAATACATGTCTTCTAATTTTAATGCATTTTTGGATGTGCATGGGATAAAACATAAGTGTATAGTGTTATATACACCTCAAGAAAATGGATTTGGTCAAAGAAAGAACATGTCTCTCATGGAGATGGTGAGGTGTATGGTAAAAGGAGTCAGGCTCTACCACATAGCTTCTAGCTTGGGGTTGTTATGTGTGCACATTGTTGGGAGTTCCATGCTCCACCCTTTTGTCCAAAGCTAGTTTCATTCTCATGCAAGTTCACTTATCCCACATGCAAGGGAGTTCTCCCAAATCCCATATAAGTAAGGCCTCCCTTCACTCCACACAAGCTCATTCACTCTAGCCCATTGCCAAGAGTGAGCACTCCTTCCTCATGGAGTCATCATGCTCCTAGTGCATTTCATGTAAGTCTTTTCATATTAATCAAGTTCATTATGTTTTCATTTCTTTTGTTCCTTCCTCCTTAGTTTGATTAATGTATGATTAATAGTAGATTAGGAGCAGGTGATTTCATCTCCTCATGGAGTCTCTATGCTCATAGAGCATCTTATGTAAGTCATTTCCCTTTTAATTGATCATTTTATTATGTTTTCATTTCTCTTGTTTCATCCTCTTTAACTTAATTAATAGGTGATTAATAGTAGATTAGGATTTGTTTTCTTTGTTTCAACATGGTATCAGAGCAAACAAATAACTAAAGCTTGACGGATCCCAACAATGGAACACAACTAAAAGGCAAAAGAAGTACACAAGAAGAATATTAAAATGGATCGAAAGCACAACCTACCCCATGATATAAACCCTTCATATGTCTAAGGGATCCCATATGTCCCTAGACCCTCACAAACACACCATGGATCCCATATGTCCATGGAACTAAAAACCAAGGGATGCCAAATGTCCCAAACTTGGATCCCATATGTCCAAGTTATGTCCAAGGATCCCATTTGTCCTTGGATCCCAAAAACCAAATGGACTAAGTGATCCCATATGTCACTAGTCCCGCATATTAAAAACAAAAGGGTCATCACATGGAGGGGGGGTGTTGGGAGTTCCATGCTCCACCCTTTTGTCCAAAGCTAGTTTCATTCTCATGCAAGTTCACTTATCCCACATGCAAGGGAATTCTCCCAAACTCCATATAAGTAAGGCCTCCCTTCACTCCACACAAGCTCATTCACTCTAGCCCATTGCCAAGAGTGAGCATCCTCTCCTCATGGAGTCGCTATGCTCATAGAGCATCTTATGTAAGTCATTTCCCTTTTAATTGATCATTTCATTATGTTTTCATTTCTCTTGTTTCATCCTCCTTAATTTAATTAATATGTGATTAATAGTAGATTAGGATTTGTTTTCTTTGTTTCAACACACATATGTACTTAATAGGTGTCCCACCCCAATTGATCACTCCATATGAGGCTTGGCATGGTCGCAAGCCAACTATTGCTCATCTGCATGTCTTTAGTTTTCTGGCATATGCTTTAGTGCCTGAACAACAACATAGGAAATTGGATGATAAAGTAGTAAAATGTATTTTCGTAAGGTACAGGTGTGAAAGCAAAGGCGAGCATTTGTATCATCCACAAATTTATAGGTTTCAAATAATGATGTAGCTCATTTCATTTCTGATGGAGATTTACATGATGCACTTGCTAATAAGAGAGATGATAAAGACGAGGCAAAAACTATGCCCGAATGCCTAGTGCAGACTCTAAGAGATAGCAAATTAGATGCAACTCTATCATATCATACTTATTCAAGCTCTCATAGTGCATCCTTTTCATCATATTATTATGTTATGGTTGTCTCTAGTCTTTGTGATGAGAATGAGCCTGTTTCTTTTGATAGCAAAAAATTCAAAAAATTGGATGGCTTCTATGCAATCAAATAAAGATTCTATCATGAAGAATGGTACTTAGTCTTTATGTGATTTGCCTTCTAGAAAAAAGGCCATCAACACTAAAAGGGTATACAAGCTAAAACATGAGCCTAATGGAACGATTGATAGGTATAAGGCTAGACTTGTTTCAAAAAGTTATGCTCAAGAGATAGGCATTGATTTTAATGAGATCTTTTCTCCTACATATCAAATGACCACATTTTTGCACTTGCAACTCATTGTGCTTGAAATGTATATCAATTGGACATTGAATATGCATTTCTGAATGTTGATTTACATGAAAAAGTGTATGTATTTCAGCCTCATGATTTTGTGCAGAAAGGGCATGAAATGTTATTACTTATGGAATGTTGAATTTTGGATGTGTTTGGACATGAAGAAGAGGATATATATATATATATATATATATATATATATATATATATATATATATATATATATATATATATATATATATATATATATATATATATATATATATATATATATATATATATATATATATATATATATATATATATATATATATATATATATATATATAGTAAATAAAGACCCACATAGAGGGCTCTTTCTAGAAAAGTAAAAAAATAATGGTTAAGTTTAGGATTGTTGTAGATCATGATTTATGTAAATAAAAGATAGGGCTCTCTGTAAAAGAGAGCAACTTTTAACTTTCAGGCCTGCTTTTTGAAGCACCCTCATTGTAATCTCTATTTTCAGTGTAACAAAAAACCCATAATACACACACTTTGTAGACTCGTGGAATCGAGTGCACGGGGGAAGATTGCTCCCAATCTTGTGTATTATCTCGTCTATTGCATATCTCTATTTTTTGTGTATTTAAATTTTCCTACTCTTCGTGTAAACATATACATAAGATCTTTCAACAATGCTATCATAGCCTGCATGCATCACTATAGGGGAGTCTAACACTATTTGTTTTTGCATCTGATCGCTATCTATTTGATCCAATCTCTATCTTAATTTGAATTCTAATTTCGATCTCTAGCTCAATTTCTATTTCTATTTTGGTTTCTTTTTCATTTTCCAATTTCTAGTTTTTTATTTTTGTTTTAGATTTAGTTTCTGGTTTCAGTTTCTATTTTTGTTCTTGAGGTTGAACCTATAGTTCATGCCTATTATTTAAACCTATGTTTATTCCATCGACTTAGGCATAAAACTTTAGCATAACTTTGGCTTCCCTGACACCCATGGCTCCCTTGGCCATTGTTGGAAGCCATTGGCTACACACAACCTTTCAATTAAGGAGCGGCAATAAGAAGTCTCTCATCTACCAAGGAGGGGATTTGAACCCATAAATTCACATTCATAAGTCAAGTGTTTTACTACTACAATATCCACTTGTGTTTTCACTCTACCTTTTTACTTATATTTAACATAACTTTCATCTCTCTTACTTTTTCAATTCCCAAGTACAACCCTTCCCTTTTCCATTTGAAATTAAGAATTCTTAAAATTGTTTTCACATCTTTAGTAAGGGGGTTTCTTCTTCTACATACCCATGGACCTTACACATACCATGAAGGAATTTGGTGAATCACCTCTACATGGGGTATTGCTCAAACAATAGTTGGAGCTTTTGTAGCACAAACTTTGAGCTGCGCAAAATGAGATCTAAGAATGTGATGAAATACTTCAAAAGATGCATCTTGCAAGGGTACTGAAGGCCATTGTTTCCGCTCAAGTTGATGGCATGCACTCCAAGATCGGCATCAAGAAATTCTAATTTTCATAGTTTGATGGCCGAAAGGATGGCCAACTTGTTTTACCATGGTTATCCCAGTATGATGATTTTTATTCAAAGAAATCCTACCTTGAAAGTGATAAAGTGAAGCTTGCTACTAACTATTTAGTAGGGAAGGCCCAACTTTGGTGGAATGTTTTATGACATAGCGTAGATCATTCAATGACATGGAAGGCATTTCAAGAGTGTACAGAGTACAATGCAAAAATAAAATGAAAAGAAGAGCGTACTCACAAAAGAAAGAGTGTGAGAGACTCAAAGTGAGTCGACCAAGAAATGGGTAAACTCACATGGATTAGAAATAAGCTTGCCAAGAGCATGGAGTAGGCTCCTCAAGCTTCTAACCAAGTACAAATGGGGGGAGAGGCCCGCCTTATATATAGATTTGGGAGGAGCTCTCAAAAGTACATCTCATGTAGGATAATTCCCCTTAAAGGAGTATGAACCCAAATACAAAAGTGATACAATATAAAATGGAAATAAACTGGAAATGGAGTGCCTCCTAGATACAAAATGGAGATGCACTCATGCAGATATTTGTAGATGTAGAAGCAATCATGTCATCAACAACCCCTTTATAGCTCCATTTTGGAGCAATTGAATGTTGCAGAGGTCCACCAAGGGCTGTAGTGGAATTGGAGGTAGAGCCTTTGTGAACATGTCTGCCAAGTTCTCTTGAGAGGTACACTACTCGAGAGTAATCTCCTGAGATATGAGCTTATTGTGGATGAAATGGTACTAGATCTCGATGTGCTTCATCCAAGTGTGAAACACTAGATTCTTGGCCATGGCCAAGGCTAATTGGTTGTCCATATGGATGCATGTTAGAGTAACTTGCAAAACACCAATGTCAGATAATAATCACCAAAGCTAGATGGCCTCACATGCTACAAAGTTGGATGCTCGATACTCTGCCTTGGTGGATGATAGAGTAATTGTAGGTTGCTTCTTACTTGCTTAAGAGATAGGGCCTTAGCCAAGCAAGAATATATACCCAAAAGTAGACCATCAAGAATCAAGATCACCATCCCAATCTGAATCTAAATATCCAATGAGCCTTATGCCCCCTTTGTACCAAAGACAATGATATCGGGTGAGGGCAAGGTATCAAAGTAGTCTCTGAGCAACATCCCAATGTGTTTGATGACGTTGATGTGCAAACTGAGTGAGGATACCAACTGCATAGGCAATATCTGGTCTAGTGTTGGCGAGGTAGAGTAATGAGCCAACAAGTTGTCAATAAGTATGCACATTGAGAAGTGATGAGGAATCCTCTAGTGTGAGCTTGATGTTTGGATCAAATGGTGTAGATACTAAGTGATTGTTGGAGTTAGATGTCTGCGGAAGCATGCAAACAACACAAGGAAGAAGACGAAGCTTGGAGCACAAAACACAATACTGAATGTATTACCACTAGAATGTACAATAAGTAGCCCATTAGGGCAATAGGCGTATATACAAGCCATGGGAAAAAAACTCCTAAAGAGGGAAAAAAGTGCCCCGGTGGTCCTAGTGTGTTCGCACACATCACTACCTAAATATATCAACAAATCCCCCTGGGAGTGATGCAGTGAACAAGGAGCTGGCACAAATGTATAAGGAAGTGCCAATCTATGTGGAATCAATCCACAAAAGGAAGTAAGCCCAAAGCTTTGCGGAAAGCTTCAAACTTCTCCCTAGGCAGAGCCTTCGTGAAAAGGTATGCAATGTTCTCCTACGTGGGGCACATATGCCAAACTAATCTCCCCAACAGAGAACCTCTACTCAATGTGCTTCATGCAAGCATGGAACACAGGGTTCCTCGCAACAGCCAATGCGCTCTGATTGTCAGTGAAGATAGTGGTGGAAGAAGATTGAACAACACCCAAATCAGCCATAAGGCGGCTGAGCCACACATGCTCACCAATCACTGTGAAAGCTTCCCTATACTCAGCCTCACAACTGGAAGTAGCCATAGTAGGCTCCTTCTTGCTCAAGCAAGATATACATGAGCTACCAAGCATGAAGCAAAAGCCACTAGTGGACACACGAGTGTCATAGCAACCAGCCCAGTCTGAGTCAGAAAAAGCATGCAAATATGGAGGTAGTGATCCCCCCTTGGGATAAAACAACCCAAGTAGCCGAGAAGCACTTAAGTATCGAAAGACGTGCTTAACCACCTACCAATGCTTGACACCTGGGCAATGCATAAACTTGCTCATCTGTGAGACAACAAACTGAATATCTGGTCGAGTAATGCATAAGTAAATGATGCACCCAACAACCTGCTGATAGAGGACAACATCAAATGCATCTCCAACATCATGAAGACTCAATCGTAAACCTGTATCCATAGGAGTGGCAATAGGCTTACACTCTTCAAGGCCAAAATGCTGCAATAATATGTCAATATATTTTGTTTGACACAAAGCCATTCCACCATCAACTTGCATAAACTGAATGCCCAAATAGTGTTGCAAATGCCCCAAATCAGACATCTCAAAGAAGCCATGCAAATCAGCCTTAAAATCAGCAATATGCCTCTCATGAGGACCAGTGAGCAGCATGTAATCAACATAAACCACAATGATCAGAAGTACATCATTAGCATGCTTAACATATAGGGTGCTTTTTGTTGGACTGCTCTCAAAACCATGTGCAATCAGATAGGCATGTATCTTTTCATACCAAGCACGTGGTGCTTGCTTTAAACCATATAATGCCTTCTTTAACCTACAGACCTGGTTTTCATGCCCTTTCTACACAAAGCCACGTGGCTGAAAAACATACACTTCTTCATGCAAGTCATTATTAAAAAATGCAGTTTTAATGTCCAACTAATGTACATTAGAACGATGATGAGCTTCAAGTGCATATATGCTATGAACAGTAGTCATACGGCAAGTAGGAGCAAAGGTTTGATCAAAATCAATGCCTTTTTCCTGTGCATAACCATTTGCAACAAGCCTAGCCTTATACCTGTCCACTGTACCATGATGCTTCCGCTTGTATACCCACTTAGTACCAATGGCCTTCTTTCCAGGAGGCAAGTCACATAAAGACCAAGTACCATTCTTCATTATAGCATTATATTCAGATTGCATAGCAGCCATCCAATTTTTTGAATTTTGTGCTTCATCAAATGAAACAGGCTCATTCTCATCACAGAGACTAGATGGAGCCATAGCATAGCAATTTGATGCAAGAGAGGCACTATGAGAGCCTGATCGAGTACAATATGACAGAGGTGCATCTAATTTGCTATCATGCAAAGTCTTCACTAGCCATTTTGGCATAGTTTTTGCCTCCTCAATATCAACTCTCTCATTAACAAGTGCATCATGTAAATTTGCATCAGAAATGGGATGATCTGCATCATCACATGAAACCTGCAAAGGCTGGGAAGTTGCCTCATTAGGACCAGCACTAGAGTGTCCACCTGTAAAAAGAGGCAGCAAAGTATCATACATGTCTTTGGAGCTAACAGATGTCTCCTTAGTACATGAAAGCAATGGCTGAATAGCATCTTCCACAAAAACAACATCATGGCTAACCAGAATGTGTTTAGTATGTGCATGATACAGACGATAGCCTTCACTTTCAGAACTGTACCCAACAAAAATACATTTTACTAATTTATCATCGAATTTTCTACGATGTTGTTCAAGCACTAATGCATATGCCAAACAACCAAAAAGACGTAGATGAACAACATATGGCTTGCGATCATGCCAAGCCTCATATGGAGTCACGATAGACTGTAGTGCTTTAGAGGGACACCTGTTAAGTACATATGCTGCACACATGATAGCCTCAAGCCAGAAACTATGTGGTAAAGCCTGACTCTTGACCATACACCTCGCCATCTCCATGAGTGACCTGTTCTTTTGTAAGCAACTCTGTTTTGTTGAGGTGTATATGACACTATACACTGGTGTTTTATCCCACGTTCAGCCAGAAATGCATTAATTTCAGAAGACATATATTCCCCCCCTCGATTAGAATGGAGGATGCCCATTTTACATGCTGACAGATTTTCAGTCAAAACCATTTGAAGTACATGAACACTTCAGACTTTGCACTCAATGGATATACCCATGCATGCCTAGAAAAATCATCGATGAAAGTCACGAACTAAAGATGATTTCCAAAAGAAGGTGTTTGTATAGGATCACAGACATCACTATGTACAAGCTGCAATTTCTGAGTAGCCCCAACTGAACCATCTTTTGGAAAGGAGGAATGCTGCATTTTGCCCAAAATACAGCCTTCACAAACATGTTTTTCAGGTGCCTCAAGTTTGGGCAAAGAGGACACCATTTCAGATTTCTGCAGGCATAGCAAACTAGCAAAATTTAGATGACCAAAGCGTGCATGCCAAAGCTTTGCATCTGACATGGCCTGAGAATCATGTACTGCACATGCCGAATCATTTACTAATCTTTCATAGTCTATGAGCTTATACAACCCACGACAAAAAATGCCAGAAGCAATAATCATGTTGCCATTTGACAGATCATGAAGTATACATCTGTCATCAACAAATTTCACAACCAAGCCAATCTTGGCTAATGCAGAAACTGATAACAGATTTTTCTTAATCCCTGGCACAAACAAAGCATCTGAAAAAGTGAAAGAACTACCATCAGTAGTAGTCAAAATGATCTTACCAACTCCCATAACAGGATAAGAGGAGTTGTTGGCGCATGTAACAATATTCCCTATAGGGGCAGGCTCGAGTGAAGGGAAGAAACTGTACTACGAGGTAATATGTTTGGTCGCCCCACTATCAAAGTACCAAACATTTGAGTCTACTGAAGACATGCACTACTCATGAGAAGATGGATCAAAACTGCAAACAATAGTAAACGCCCATTCTTCTACCTGCACAAGATTAGTAGACTCTGTTTTTGGTGTAGAGGCCTTTGCAACAACCATTCAAGCCTCTTTCTTCTTTGCCTCTTTAGCAGCGAGTTTTGGATAGTTATTTATGATATGATAATTTCCTTTACAGTACTTGCAAAATAATTTCTGCTTGTCTCATTTCTTTTCATCTTTGTCTTCCCTCTTCGATTGTGCGGAATTAATAGATTTATGCTTACTAATTCAAGAGCTTCATTTTCCTTTACCCTTCTAACTAGCTAGGAAAGCTTGATCTGCAACATGCATAATGGACCTGTTCTGCTTGGACTGATCCTCCTGCAACAGAACAGAGGCTAACTCCTCAAATGACAAGGCATTTGGATTGCCTTTCATCATCAACCGAAGAGTAGAGGCAAAACTCTGATTTGAATCAAGAAGACCATTTAGAACGGTCTGCACAAGTGAGCTATCTGGTATAACCTCATCAGCAGAAATCAATTGTTCCTTCAAGTCTTTGATCTTTGTTAGAAAACTGCCCATATAATCACTTTCATTCATGTGCTCACTCTCCAACTGTTTTCGGAGGTAAGCAACATAAGCCTCATTCCTAGCTTGGTACAATGTAGTAAGTGTATCCCAAGCATCCTTAGCTGTTCTACAAGAGCGAATGTGAGGAATAATGGCACGTTTGATAGACAAAGCTATCAATGCATGTGCCTGGGCATCTCTACCATCCCAACAAATTTGCTCTACAGTAGGTGCAGCAGAAACCGCAACATGAACAGAAATATGCTGAATATCATAATCTTTAACACCTTTTGCATCAACTTCAGTACCTGCAGTTGTAACAGTTGCAGGTGTGATAGGACATTTTTCAACACCCTGCACAATGTTCCACAGTCCTTTTGCAACAAATACAGGTCGCATCATATAAGCCCACAATGGGTAGTTGGTACCATCTAACTTATCCTCAATAGCCAACATACGAAATACATCACTGCTTTTAGCCATGGTAGTGACTAAAATACTTTGATGCAGAAAATTGATTGTATCTCAAAAAGTTGAACAGAACTGCCCATACGAATTTTGCTAGACCTATAGCAGACTTCGAGACGCTTATACCGGCGAACCGAAACTAGTATATACCTTTGGCACAAAAAGATGAAATAGCCTGCACAAGCACTGGATAGTGCGTTTGGAGGCCGAAACGAGCGGAGATCGCGATTTCGGCACCATATAGCAAAGCTGTTTTGATCTCGGAACGATGCTGAGCATGCTCACCAAAATTCATGCGATTCTGAGACTACAACCGGAGAGGTCTAGACGATGCCCTAGATGAAGCGGCGACCTGCTCTGATTCCAATTGTTGGAGTTAGATGTCTACGGAAGCATGCGAACAACAAAAGGAAGAAGAAGAAGCTTGGAGCACAACACACAATATTGAATGTATTACCACTAGAATGTACAAAGATAAGTAGCCCATTAGGGCAATAGGCATATATACAAGCCGGGGGAAAAAAACCTCCTAAAGAGGGAAAAAAGTGCCCCGGTGGTCCTAGTGTGTTCACACACATCACTACCTAAATATATCAATAGTGACATTGGTCCATGTTATATCTAGAAAGAAGATCAGAGGAGTACTTCTTCTATGATAGGAATATCCCTTCTTTTGTTTGCCAAACTTCCATACCTAAGAAGTAATGAAGTAGACTAAGATATGTCATAGAGTGCATGTAGCCCTAACGGGTTACTTATCTTTGTACATTCTAGTGGTAATACATTCTGTATTGTGTGTTCTGCTCCAAGCTTCTCCTTCTTCCTTGTGTTGTTTGTGTGCCTCCGTAGACGTCTAACTCTAACAATTGGTATCAAAGCAGGTTGTTGCTTCATCTAGGGCATCATCGACACTCCTCTGGTCACAGCCTCAGAATCACATGAAATTTGGTGTGCATACTCAAGGTGATTAGGAGATCAAAATGGCTTCGCTCTGTGGTGCCAAAATCATGATCTCAGCTCGTTTCGGCCTCCAAACACACTATTGTAGTGCATATGTAGGCTATTTTGTCTTTTTGTGCCAAAGATATATACAGGTTTTGGTTCGCCAATATAAGTGTCTCAAAGTCTGCTACAGGTTTAGCAAAACTCAAAAGGGTAGTTCTGTTCAACTTTTTTAGATACAACCCATTTTTTGCATCAGGGTATTTTAGTTAGTGGCCATGGTTGAAAGTAGTGATGTATTTCGTATGTTGGCTATTGAGGATAAGTTGGATGGTATGAATTACCCATTATGGTCTTATATGATGCATCATGTATCGATTGCAAAAGGACTATGGAATATTGTGGAGGGTGTTGAAAAACGTCCTATTACACCTGCAAATACAGGTACTGACGTGCATGTTGATGGCATCAAAGATAGTGATATTCTGCAGATTCTTGTTCGTTTTGCGGTTCCTATTGCACCTACTATAGAGAAAATTCGTTGGGATGGCAGAGATGCTCAAGCACATGCATTAATAGCCTTGTCTATCAAACGTGCCATTATTCCTCACATTCACTTTTGCAGAATAGCTAAGGATGCTTGGGATACACTAGTTACCACATTGTACTAGGCTAGGAATGAGGCTCATGTTGCTTACCTCCTAAAACATTTGGAGAGTGAACACATGAATGACGGTGATTCTATGGACAGTTTTTTGTGAAAGATCAAGGATGTGAAGGAACAGTTGATTTCTACTGATGAAATCCTTCCTGACAGTTCACTTGTGTAGACTATTATGAATGGTCTTCTAGACTCATATCAGAGTTTTGCTTCTACTCTTCGTTTGATGATGAAAGGCAATCCAAATGCCTTAACATTTGAAGAATTAGTTTCTGTTCTGTTGTAGGAAGATCAATCTAGGCAAAACAGGTCTATTATGCGTGTTGCAGATCAAGTTTTCCTGGCTAGTCAAAAGGGCAAAGGTAAATGAAGCTCATCTACTAATAAGCAAAAATCTGCAAATGCTTCATATTCGACGAAGGAAGACAAAGATGAAAAGAAATCAGAAAAGTAGAAATTGTTTTGCAAATACTTGTAAAGGAAATGATCATGTCATTAAGAGCTGTCCAAAACTGGTTGCTAAAGAGGCAAAGAAAAAAGAGGTGGGAATGGTTGTTGCAGAGGCCTCTACACCTAAAATAGAGTCTAGTAATCTTTTTTTTTCTAAAGGAACTTGGGCAACAACCTACTCTCCCAAGCTTTAATTAATAGAAAGAACAATTCTACAAGTGAACGGGCCTAGCACCTATGGGACCTCCCGAATCCCACAAAGCACATGTAGCTTAAATAAACTTGCTAGAATTAGAGAACATTAAATAGCCCTTTCATCCTCCTCATGGGGGGGCCACTTGAATTTAATCTTGTTGGTCTTGAGGAAGAACACTTTGCAATGTCTAAATGGTGGGGATATCTCACAATTGGAAACTCTTTTGCCTAAAAGGAAAAGAGATTTTTCGATCGACCATTCTTTAGGAGGGTTGTCAAAGTTGGAAGCACACCTCTCTCTCCAAATCTTCCAAAGGACCTCACCTCTTATAGCATTCCACAATGCTGAAGAAGAACTGGTTGCTTCACTAGCATCACTTGCTTCCAATCGATTTGCTCCTATAGCAACAAGATTCTTCCAAGAGCCCCCTAGACCAGCGCTGACTTGGGGCACAAAAAGAAGAGGTATCCCAAGTCTTCATTGCCATGTAGGCAGCATTTATAGCAAGGAGGATCGCCACAATTTTTTTAGCTTTTACATTGGTCTAAATTCCCCGATGGAGGATTTACCACACAAGAACCTCTTTTTTTAATCTTGATGAGCATTTCCTAGCAACATAGAGATCATCTTAATAAATTTATGGCCGTAGCCAAGGTCTTTCAGATATTGGAGAATGAACCACTCGAGTTTTTGCAATATTTGTCAAAGTCAATTTTAAGGAAGGGGACATCTTGAGCAGACTCTTCAATAAAAGCCAAGCCTTCCAAAATGTCAATGATAGCCTTGAGGATGGACCTACCCTTATGAAACCTTATGATCCTCACTTATCCAGTTTTGAAGGTGACAAGCAATGCAATTAGCAATAACCTTAGCGAGGATCTTGTAGCCGATTTGTAACATCATAATTGGGCACCAATTTTCAATGTTTTTTTGTTGTCTTTTTTATGAATAAGCTTGATAATAATGCCTTCATTGAGGCATTGGGGCAGTGGGCCGAGAGATACAACCTCTTGCCACACCAAACGTAACAGAATAGTCACCACATTCTTGAAGGTCTTGAAAAAATCATTGGTAAGGCCATCCAATCTCAAGCTTTTTCCATCACGAAGCGCATCAATAGCTTCAAAAATCTTATTGTATAAAATGGGAGCTTCAAGAAGAGACTTCATATGTTATAGAATTCTATTGGTTCTGACTCTAGAGATGACCACCATGCTATCATGTCTATGAGGAGAAAGAGGTGTGGAAACCCCCAAAAGTTGGGTGAAGTGGTTGACAATCAAAAAAATATTTACTTCATTTGTCTGGCACTCAACACCATCAATACCTATCATGAAAGGGTATGATTCCTTTGTTTGCTTCTTCTTAAGGAGGTTGCACACCTCTTTAGACTGCTTCTTCTTAAGATTGGTGGTGGGAATTTACTAATCTTGTGCAGAATGAAGAATGGGCATTTACTACTTTTTGCATCTATGACTCATCTTCTCATGAGCAGTGCATGTCTACAGTAGACTCAGATGTTTGGTACTTTTATAATGGGGCAAACAAACATATTACCTCGTCATGCAATTTCTTCAGTTCACTTAAGCCTATCCCTATAGGGAATATTGTCACATGCCCTAACAACTCCCCTTATCCTGAAATGGGAGTTGGTAAGATCATTTTGACTACTAGTGATGGTAGTTCTTGCACATTGTGAGATGCTTTGTATGTGCTAGGGATCAAGGAAAATCTATTCTCAGTTTCAGCATTAACCGAAATTGGATTGGTTGTCAAATTTATTGATGATAGATGTATAATTCATGATCTCTCAAACGATGATATTATTATTGCTTATGGCATTTTTATGTCATGGGCTGTATAAGCTCATAGACTATGCAAAATTTGTGAATGATTCAGCATGTTTAGTTCAAGATTATCAGGCTACCTCTGATGCAAAGCTTTGACATGCATGCTTTGTTCATCTGAATTTTCCTAGTTTGTTATGCTTGCAAAATTCTGAAATGGTGTCCTCTCTGCCAAACATGAGGCACCTCGTAAACATGTTTGTGAAGGCCGTATTTTGGGCAAAGTGAAGCATTTATCCTTCCTAATAGATGGTTCAATTTGATCTGATCATAGATTGCAGCTTGTTCATAGTGATGTTTGTGGTCCTATGGAGACACCTTCTTTCGGGAACTACCTTTACTTCGTGACTTTTATTGATGATTTCCATAGTCATGCATGGGCATATCCATTGAAAGCAAAGTCCAAAGTGTTTATTTGCTTCAAATAGTTTTTGGCTATTGTTGAAAATTTGTCACCATGTAGATTGGGCGCCCTTCATTCTCATCAAGAGGGGAATACATGTCTTCTCATTTTAATGCATTTATTATTGAGCATGGGATAAAACATCAATGTATAATGCTTTATACACCTCAACAAAATGAATTTGTTGAAAGAAAGAACATGTCTCTTGTATAAAATCACTTGATGATGTGTGTGACTCTCCTCCTATACATATATACCCTCTTGTACTCTAAAATAGCAATGGTATACTCTAAAAATAGCAATGATCTAGAATAGTCTAGTGTGAACATGTGGCCATCATGCAACACTTATTCCCATTACTACCAAATTACCTTAGGGTATCCCCCAAGCGTGGGACCTTGGCTAGCTGGCCCTTGTCCCTCACACACATGAACTGATCCTTGTGGATCATATGGACTGATACCTATGGATCAATGATCCCTGTGGATCAGTGTCTGACACTCTCTCCCCCTTCTAAAGATCATTGTCCTCAATGATCAATGAGGGAAAGTACTTGCAAACCAGAGCTTCTGATTCCCAAGTAGATTCAGTAAGTGATAATCCTCTCCAGGCTACTAGATACTCCCAGATGACATGATTCCTCAATCGCTTCTGTTTGCGATCTAATATCATGTCTGGAGAGTGATCTGTGCTATCCCTTTCTTGCAAAGAAACAATACCTTCTATTAGATTATCCTCCGTAAAAACACTGGATGAACTTTGCCATATAGAGGAAGCTCTAATCGGTATGCAACTTCACCTAGCTTTTAACTATCATCAACAACAATTGCAAAAAAGAAGGGGAGCCAAGGGGCATCCTTGTCTAATGGAGAGTTTTAAATGAATAGCTTGAGAAATTTGGTTATTGATGTTTATGTGTGCTGAGGCATTTCCTAGCAACATAAAGATCATCTTAATAAATTTATGGCCGTAGCCAAGGTCTTTCAGAGATTAGAGAATAAAGTCCCACTCGATTTTTTGCAATATTTGTCAAAGTCAATTTTAAGGAAGGGGACATCTTGAGCAGACTCTTTAGTAAAAGCCAAGCCTTCCAAAATGTCAATGATAGCCTTGAGGATGGACCTACCCTTATGAAACCTTATGATCCTCACTGATCCAGTTTTGAAGGTGACAAGCAATGCAATTAGCAATAACCTTAGCGAGGATCTTGTAGCCGATTTGTAACGTCATAATTGGGCACTAATTTTCAATGTTTTTTTGTTGTCTTTTTTATGAATAAGCTTGATAATAATGCCTTCATTGAGGCATTGGGGCAGTGGGCCGAGAGATACAACCTCTTGCCACACCAAACGTAACAGAATAGTCACCACATTCTTGAAGGTCTTGAAAAAATCATTGGTAAGGCCATCCAATCTCAAGCTTTTTCCATCACGAAGCGCATCAATAGCTTCAAAAATCTTATTGTCTAAAATGGGAGCTTCAAGAAGAGGCTTCATTTGTTATAGAATTCTTATTGGTTCTGACTCTAGAGATGACCACCATGCTATCTAGAGATGACCACCATGCTATCACGTCTATGAGGAGAAAGAGGTGTGGAAACCCCCAAAAGTTGGGTGAAGTGGTTGACAATCAAAATACTATTTACTCCATTTGTCTAGCACTCGACACCATCAATACCTATCATAAAAGGGTATGATTCCTTTGTTTGCTTCTTCTTAAGGAGGTTGCACACCTCTTTAGACTGCTTCTTCTTAAGGTTGGTGGCCGGAGGCTGCTAATCTTGTGTAGAATGAAGAATGGGCATTTACTACTTTTTTTGCATCTATGACTCATCTTCTCATGAGCAGTGTATGTCTACAGTAGACTTAGATGTTTGATACTTTTATAATGGGGCAACCAAACATATAACCTCGTCATGCAATTTCTTCAGTTCACTTAAACATATCCCTATAGGGAATATTGTCACATGCCCTAACAACTCCCCTTATCCTGAAATGGGAGTTGGTAAGATCATTTTGACTACTAGTGATGGTAGTTCTTGCACATTGTGAGATGCTTTGTATGTGCTAGGGATCAAGGAAAATCTATTCTTAGTTTCAGCCTTAGCCAAAATTGGATTGGTTGTCAAATTTATTGATGATAGATGTATAATTGATGATCTCTCAAACGGTGATATTATTATTGCTTATGGCATTTTATGCCATGGGCTGTATAAGCTCATAGACTATGCAAAATTTGTGAATGATTCAACATGTTTAGTTCAAGATTATCAGGCTACCTCTGATGCAAAGTTTTGGCATGCATGCTTTGGTCATTTGAATTTTCCTAGTTTGTTATGCTTGCAAAAATCTAAAATGGTGTCCTCTCTGCCAAACTTGAGGCACCTTGTAAACCTGTTTGTGAAGGCCGTATTTTGGGCAAAGTGAAGCATTTATCCTTCCCAATAGATGGTTCAACTCGAGTTGATCATAGATTGCAGCTTGTTCATAGTGATGTTTGTGGTCCTATGGAGACACCTTCTTTCGGGAACTACCTTTACTTCGTGACTTTTATCGATGATTTCCATAGTCATGCATGGGCATATCCATTGAAAGCAAAGTCCAAAGCGTTTATTGGCTTCAAACAGTTTTTGGCTATTGTTGAAAATTTATCACTATGTAGGTTGGGTGCCCTTCATTCTCATCAAGGGGGGAATACATGTCTTCTCATTTTAATGCATTTATCATTGAGCATGGGATAAAACATCAATGTATAATGCTTTATACACCTCAACAAAATGGATTTGTCAAAAGAAAGAACATGTCTCTTGTAAGAAACCGCTTGAATGATGTGTGTGACTCTCCTCCCATACATATATACCCTCTTGTACTCTAAAAATAGAAATGGTATACTCTAAAAATAGCAATGATATGGAATAGTCTTGTGTGAACATGTGGCCATCATGCAACACTTATTCCCATTACTAGCCAAGTACTCTTATTACTACCAAATTACCTTAGTGTATCCCCCAAGTGTGGGACCTTGGCTAGCTGGCCCTTGTCCCTCACACACATGAACTGATCCTTGTGGATCATATGGATTGATACCTGTGGATCAATGATCCCTGTGGATCAATGTCTAACACTCTCTCCCCCTTCTAAAGATCATGGTCCTCAATGATCAATGAGGGAAAGTACTTGCAAACCAGAGCTTTTGATTCCCAAGTAGATTCAGTAAGTGACAATCCTCTCCAAGCTACTAGATACTCCTAGATGACATGATTCCTCAATCACTTATGTCTCCGATCTAATATCCTATCTGGAGAGTGATGTGTGCTATCCCTTTCTTGCAAAGAAACAATACCTTCTATTAGATTATCCTCCCTAAAAACATTGGACGAACTCTGCAATCTGGAGGAAGCTATAATCGGTATGGAACTTCACCTAGCTTTTGACTATCTTCCAAATTCCACAAAACCTTGGTGATAGCTTACTACACTTCCTTGTGGAGATGAAGTAGATCTAGATGCTACCTGAAGAAAGAATCTATCTCCCTCCTCAAAGAATCTAGGAAATCTCTTCCTATCAGCATACTCTTTAGCTTTATTAGCTGCTTGCTGCATCTTGGCTTTAGCTATTTCTAAATTTGCTTGGATATTCACTGAGAACTCTAAAGCACTAGGACATTTCTATGTCATGCCTATGGTTATGAGAGCATTGGGATTCATGCCATAATTCATCTCAAAAGGAAACTCAACTAGTGCGAAATACTATCCCAATCTATCTATCTCTCAGACACATATGCCCTCAACATGTCCTCTAAAAACTGGTTGACCCTCTTGGTCCTGTGAATCTGACATCCCTATCTGAAACTATAAATTTCAACAATGCATACAATCTGAAGACATGCTGGATAAACAACTCCGCTACCTGTGGATCAAATGGACTAATCCCTGTGGATCATAATGGAGTGATCCCTGTGGATCACATGCACTGATCCCTGTGGATCACATGCACTGATCCCTGTGGATCAGATTATGACACTCTAATCCCTGTGTGGAGTTTTTATCGTCTCCTACGTGGGTATGAAGTGATCCCTATGGACCAAACTCATGACCCCTATTGATCATCATTCTATCTACCACAACTAGGATAGTATCCCACTTCCTTTGGGTCTGTGGTAACCCAACTATGAAGTCCATGGATACACTGTCCTAGTTGTGATCTGGAATCTGTAAAGGATATAAAAGACCTAGAGTCTTTATCCTTTCTGCTTTGTTGACTTGACACATAAAGCTTGTTAAACATAAGTGTGGACATCTCTGGCTATCCAGGCCACCAAAATGTTCTTCTAACAAGTTGTATTGTCTTGTCAACACTTGGATGTCCTGCACAAGGCACGTCATGGTTATCATGCATGACTTTTCTTCTCAAATCCCAGGAAACTGGTATGCAAACCTTTCCTTTCCATCTAACTATTCCATTCTCCTGTGAGAAACTGGAATACGGAATAGACTTGTTCGCTCTGCTAGGGGAAGAAACAGCTAAAACTGTCTCATCTCCTATAATAGAGTCATCACAGATGGCTCGAATGTGGATCTTCCACCAATGCTTTCCTTTATTAGTATCCCGCTTCCTTTTGGTCCACGGTAACCCGACTATGAAGTCCATGGATACACTATCCCAATTATGATCTGAAACCCGCAAAGGATGCAAAAGACTTGGTGTTTGTATCCTTTCTGCTTTGTTGACTTGACACATAAAGCATTGTTGAACATATTTGTGGACATCTCTAGCTAACCCATGCCACCAAAATGTTCTTCTAACAAGCTGTATTGTCTTGTCAACACCTAGATGTCCTGCACAAGGCACATCATGATTATCATGCATGACCTTTCTTCTCAAATCCCGAGAATCTAGTATGCAAACCTTTCCTTTCCGTTTAACTATTCCATTCTCCTCTGAGAAATAGGAACACAGAATGGACTTGTTTGCTCTGTTAGGGGAAGAAACAGTTGGAACTGTCATGTCTCCTATAATAGAGTCATCACTGATGGCTCGACTAATCTGTAACAAATATGGATCTTCCACCTGTGCTTCCTTTATCTCTAGAAGCAATGAGCTTTATAAAATGGTAGAGCTCATTTGATATATTATTTGTGATAATGCATCAGCAACTATATTTTCTTTGCCTCTTCTATACATGATTTCCATGTGAAACTCCTGCATGAACTCAGCCTAACGAGCCTACCTGCCTCGAAGATCTGGCTGACTACAAAAACACTTAAGTGTATGGTGATTTGTGTATACCTTAAAGTCTGCACCATAAAGATAGTGTCTCCAGACTTTAAGTGCATGCACCACCGCATATAATTCTTGTTCATGCACTCGCCAGTTGTGTTGTGCACTTGTCAATTTCTTACTTTCAAAAGCTATTGGCCTGCCACCTTGGCTCAAAGCTACCCCTATGGCTATGCCACTAGCATCTGTCTCTAACTCAAAGGGTTTATGTGGATCGACCACTTTGAGTATAGGAGCCTCTAAAATAACTTGTTTCAGAGCATCAAAACTATCTTGCTGCTCTTGCTTCCATACAAAAGGAACTTTGCCTTGAAGCAAGTTCGTCATAGGTGCTGCTATCGACGAATACGAAGAGATGAATTCTCGATAGAAATCGAAAAGTCCTAAAAATGATCCTAATTGCCCCTCATCCTGAGGAGTTGGCCAATATAATATAGCTAAAACCTTCTTGAGATCCATCTGAACCCCATCAACTAATATCATATGCCCTAGATACTCTATCCTGGGAAGAAATAACTGAGTCTTCTTTGGATTAACATACAACTGATTGCCTTTTAACACATTCAATACTAATCTCAGATGAGTTTCATGTTCGTGCACATTCCTACTATACACTTACAAATCATCAACAAAATCAACAACACATTTGCCAATGAATGGCCGTAAAATGTCATTCATTAACATCATAAATGTAGCTAGTGCATTAGTCAAACCAAATAGCATGACCAAATACTCATAATGTCCAAAACATGTTCTGGAAGTTGTCTTATGTACATCATGATCTCTTCTTATTCATCGATAGTAGCGACTATGACGAACATGCTTCAAGGCAAAGTTCTTTTGCATGGAAGCAAGAGCAGCAAGATAGTTTTAGTGTTAGGTACTGATAATTTTGATACTCTAAAACAAGTTGTTTTAGAGGCTCCGATACTCAAAGTGATAGATTCACAAATCTCTTTGAGCTAGAGACAGATGCTAGTGGCATAAGCCATAGGGACAGCTTTGAGCCAAGATGGCACGCCAATAGCTTCTGAGATTAAGAAATTGACTAGTGCACAGTGCAACTGGCCAATGCATGAACAAGATTTGTATGCAGTGGTGTATTCACTTAAAGTCTAGAGACACTATCTTGATGGTGGACTTTAATGTATACACAGATCACCATACACTTAAGTATTAGTCAGCCAGATCTTTGAGGCAGTCGGGCTCATTAGGCTGAGCTCATATAGGAGTTTCACATGGAAATCCTGTATAGAAGAGCAAAGAGAATATAGTTGATGATGCATTATCATGGATAATATATCAAACGAGCTTTACAGTCCTAAAATGCTCATTGCTTCAAGAGATAAACGAAGCACAGGTGGAAGATCCACATTCGAGCCATCAGTGATGACTCTATTGTAGGAGATAGGATAGTTTTAGTTGTTTCTTCCCCTGGCAGAGTGAACAAGTCTATTCCGTATTCTAGATTCTCATAGGAGAATGGAATAGTCAGATGGAAAGAAAGGTTTGCATACCAGATTCCCAAGATTTGAGAACAAAAGTCATGCATGATAACCATGATGTGCCTTTTGTAGGACATCCAGGTGTTGACAAGACAATAAAGCTTGTTAGAAGAACATTTTGGTGGCCTAGATAGCCAAAGATGTCCACACTTATGTTTAACAACTTTATGTGTCAAGTCAACAAAGCAAAAAGGATAAAGACTATAGGTCATTTGTATCCTTTACAGATTCGAGATCATAACTGGGATAGTGTATCCATGGACTTCATAGTCGGGTTACCATGGACCCAAAGGAAGTGGGATACGCTCCTAGTTGTGGTATAGATTGATGGTCCATAGGGATCATGCCTTTGATCCATAGGGATCATTGATACCCATGCAAGAGATTATAGAAACTCCACACAGGGATTAGAGTGTCAGACATTGATCCATAGGGATCACTGCACTTGATCCACACGGGTCAGATTTGATCCACAAGGATTAGTCCATTTTATCCACAAGTAGCAGAGTTCTTTATCCATCATGTCTTCAAATTGCATGGGTTGCGGACATCCATAGTTTCAGATAGGGATGTCAAATTCACAAGACCAAGAGGGTCACCCAGTTTTTAGAGGACATGTTGATGACATATGTGTCTAAGAGACAGACAGATTGGGATAGTTATTTGCCACTAGTTGATCTTCTTCTTGCAATGAACTATGGCATGAATCCCAATGCTCTCGGTACCATAGGCATGTCATAGAAATGTCCTAGTGCTTTAGAGTTTTCAACAAACGTCCAAGCAAATTTAGAAATAGCTAAAGCCAATATGCATCAAGCAGCTGATAGGGCTAAAGAGTATGTTAATAGGAAGAGATCTCCTAGATCTTTTGAGGAGGGAGATAGAGTCTTTCTTCAGGTACTAGCTAGATCTACTTCACTCTCCAAAAGAAAGTGTAGTAAGCTATCACCAAGGTTTTGTGGACCTTGTAAGATAGTTAAAAAGCTTGGTGAAGCTGCATACCGATTAGACCTTCCTCCAGATTGTAGAGTGCGTCCACTGTTTCATGTCAGTAAACTTCAGAAGTATATTTCTAGGGAGGATAATCTAATAGAAGGTATTGTTTCTTTGCAAGAAAGTCATAGCACAGATCACTCTCCAGACAGGATATTAGATTGGAGACAAAAGGGATTATGGAATCATGTCATCCAGGAGTATCTAGTAGCCTGGAGAGGATTATCACTTACTGACTCTACTTGGGAATCACAAGCTCTAGTTCGTAAGTACTTTCCCTCATTGATTATTAAGGACAATGATCTTTAGAAGGGGGAGAGAGTGTTAGACATTGGGCCACAGGGATCATTGATCCACAGGGATTAGTCACAAGGATGATCCACAGGGATTAGTCCATATGATTCACAGGGATCAGTTCATGTGTGTGAGGGACAAGGGCCAGACATTGATCCATAGGGATCAATGCATGTGATCCATGGGGATCATTGATCCACAGGGATCAGTCCATATGATCCATAGGGATCAGTTCATGTGTGTGAGGAACAAGGGCCAGCTAGGCAAGGTCCCAAGCTCGGGGGATACCCTAAGGTACTTTGGTAGCAATGGGAGTACTTGGGTAGTAATGGGAATAAGTGTTGCATGATGGCCACATGTTCACACTAGACTATTCGAGATCATTGCTATCTTTAGAGTATACCATTGCTATTTTTAGAGTACAAGAGGGTATATATGGATGGGAGGAGAGTCACACACATCATTTACCAAAGTACCTTAGGGTATCCCTTGAGCTTGGGATCTTGGCTAGCTGGCCCTTGTCCCTCACACACATGAACTAATCCAAATGGATCATATGGACTGATCCCTATGCATCACATGCACTGATCCCTGTGGATCAATGTTTGACACTCTGTCCCCCTTCTAAAGATCATTGTCCTCAATGATCAATGAGGGAAAGTACTTGCGAACCAGAGCTTCTGATTCCCAAGTAGAGTTAGTAAGGGTAATCCTCTCCAGGATACTAGATACTCCTGGATGACACAATTCCTCAATCGCTTTTGTCTCCAATCTAATATCCTGTCTGGAGAGTGATCTGTGCTATCACTTTCTTGCAAAGAAACAATACCCTAAGGACAGAGATCCTAAGTAGACTCATCTTTATTAAGCAAGCAAGGCAGGTCTATAGGCCAAGAACTCTTGAATGGCCAAAATACATAGAAAGGTAAGGTTTGTAGCGAACAAGCAAGGCAAGTTTGTGGGTCAGATATTCAAGAGTGGCCAAGATATACAGAAAGGCAAGGTTTGCAAAGAGTAAATAACACAAGGCTATAGTCTAAGTCCCTAGCAGGGAGCATGACAAGGTTATATAGCAAGGCATGGTTTGCATTTATTAGACAAGGCAAGGTTATCTCCAATAGGGAGTGATTAGACAACAATACAAGGTCTATACGTAAGAAAGTGAGTTCCAAATGGAAGACAAGTTGAGAAGCAAGTTTGATGTCTCTATTTATAGTTACATCATAAATAGTGACCAAGTAAGCTGATCATGTTTGAGCATGAGGGGAGGCGACTATTGATCCGTGGAGAACCAAATCTCCAAGAGACATGTTTAGTAAAAGCTACCTAGTTGCTTAAAATTGATTGTGAGTTTATTTATTTTCTATATTGTATGCATTCATTGTGTACTATGAATCCATGCAATCATGGAGACTCTAGTTGGAATGCTCTAGCACTTTCAGTAAAAGTGAGGGTAGAATTCCAAGAGTTGTCCTTGAAAGACTTAGAGAAAAGGGTTGATTAGACCCAGCTATTCACCCTTTGTAGCATCCGTTCTTCTAGCGAAGAAGAAAGACAGATAGTTGTATGCAGCGGTGTATTCATTTGAAGTCTAGAGACACTATCTTGATGGTGTAGACTTTAAGGTATACACAAATCACCATACACTTAAGTATTAGTCAGCCAGATCTTCGAGGCAGTCAGGCTCGTTGGGCTGAGCTCATACAGGAGTTTCACATGGAAATCCTATATAGAAGAGTATAGAGGATATAGTTGATAATATGTTATCATGGATAATGTATCAAATGAGCTTTCCAGTTCTAGAAAGCTCATTTCTTCAAGAGATAAAGGAAGCACAGCTGGAAGATCCACATTCGAGCCATCAGTGATGACTCTATTATAGGAGATGGGACAGTTCTAGTTATTTCTTCCGCTAGCAGAGCGAACAAGTCCATTCCATATTCGAGTTTCTCACAGGAGAATGGAATAGTAAGATGGAAAGGAAAGGTTTGCGTACCAGATTCTTGAGATTTGAGAAGAAAATTCATGCATGATAACCATGATGTGCCTTGTGTAGGACATCCAGGTGTTGACAAGACAATACAGCTTGTTAGAAGAACATTTTGGTATGTATCCTTTACAGATTCAAGATCATAACTGGGACACTCTATCCATGGACTTCATAGTCAGGTTACCGTAGACCCAAAGGAAGTGGGATACTATCCTAGTTGTGGTAGATAGATTGATGATCCATACGGATCATGCCTTTGATCCATAGGGATCATTGATAGAAAATCCACACAGGGATCAGAGTGTCAGACATTCATCCATAGGGATTAGTGCACTTAATCCACAGGGATCATTGATCCACACAGGTCAATCCATTTGATCCATAGGGATCAGTCCATTTGATCCATAGGTAGCGGAGTTGTTTATCCGGCGTGTCTTCAAATTGCATGGGTTGCCGACATCCATAGTTTCAGATAAGGTGTCAGATTCACAGGACCAAGAGGGTCACCCAGTTTTTAGAGGACATGTTGATGACATATGTGTCTGAAAGACAGAAAAATTGAGATAGTTATTTGCCACTAGTTGGTTTTCTTCTTGCGATGAACTATGGCATGAATCCCAATGCTCTCAGTACAATAGTGTTGGAGTTAGACGTCTGCGGAAGCACGCGAACATCACAAGGAAGAAGAAGAAGCTTGGAGCACAACACACAATACTGAATGTATTACTAGAGAATGAACAAAGATAAGTAGCCCATTAGGGCAAAGGCGTATATACAAGCCGGGGGAAAAAAACCTCCTAAAGAGGGAAAAAAGTGACTGGGCGGTCCTAGAGTGTTCACACACATCACTACCTAAATATATCAACAAATCCCCCCTAGGAGTGATGTGGTGAACAAGTAGCTGGAACTCATGTATAAGGAAGTGCCAAGCTATGTGGAAATCACTCCACAAAAGGAAGTAAGCCCAAAGCTTTGCAGAAAGCTTCAAACTTCTCCCTAGGCAGAGCCTTCGTGAAAAGGTCTGTAATGTTATCCTGTTTGGGCACATATGCCAAGCTGATCTCCCCAGCAAAGAACCTCTCCCTGACATAATGATAATGCACCTCAATGTGCTTAGTGCGAGCATGGAACACAGGGTTCCTCGCAACTGCCAATGCGCTCTGACTATCAGTGAAGATGGTGGTGGCAGAAGACTGACCAACACCCAAATCAGCCATAAGGTGTCTGAGCCACACACACTCAACAGTAGCTGTGAAAGCTGCCCTATACTTAGCCTCACAACTGGAAGTGGCCGTAGGAGGTTGGTTCTTGCTCAACCAAGATATACATGAGCTACCAAGCATGAAGCAAAAGCCACTAGTGGACACACGAGTGTCATAGCAACCAGCCCAATCTGAGTTAGAAAAAGCATGCAAATCTGGCGGTAGTGATCCTCCCTTGGGATAAAACAACCCAAGTATCCGAGTACCACTCATGTAGTGAAAGATGCGCTTAACCGCCTGCCAATGCTTGACACCTGGGCAATGCATAAACCTGCTCATCTCTGATACAGCAAACTGAATATCTGGCCTAGTAATGCATAAGTAAATCAGGCATCCAACAGCCTCCTGATAGAGGACAGCATCAAATGCATCTCCAACATCATGAAGACTAAATCGCAAACTTGTCTCCATAGGAGTGGCAATAGGCCTATAGTCTTCAAGGCCAAAATGCTACAATAATGTGTCAATATATTTCGTTTGACACAAAGCCATTCCACCATCAACTTGCATAAACTGAATGCGCAAATAGTGATGCAAATGCTCCAAATCAGACATCTCAAATTAGGCATGCAAATCAGCCTTAAAATCAGCAATATGCTTCTCAATAGGACTAGTGAGCAGCATCTTGTCAACATAGACAACAATGATCAGAAGCACATCATTAGCATGCTTAACATATAAGGTGCTTTCAGTTGAACTGTTCTCAAAACCATGTGCAATCAGATGGCATGTATCTTCTCATACCAAGCACGTGGTGCTTGCTTTAAACCACATAATGCCTTCTTTAACCTGCACACCTAGTTTTCATGCCCTTTCTGCACAACGCCACAGGGCTGAAAACTTCTTCATGCAAGTCACAGTTCCTAAATGTTTTTTTAATGTCCAACTGATGTACATTCCAACCATGATGGGTTGCAAGTGCACAAATGCTCCGAATAGTACTCATACGACAGATAGGTGCAAAGGTCTCATCAAAATCAATGCCTCTTTCCTGCGCATATCCCTTTGCAACAAGCCTAGCCTTATACCTGTCAACCGTACCATCAGGTTTACACTTTAACTTGTATACCCACTTAGTGCCAATGGCCTTCTTGCTAGGAGGCAAGTCGCATAAAGACCAAGTACCATTCTTCATTATTGCATCATATTCAGATTGCATAGCAGCCACCCAATTTTTAGAATTTTGTGCTTCCTCAAACGAAACAGGCTCATTCTCATCACAGAGACTAGATGCAGCCATAGCATAGCAATTTGATGAAAAAGAGGCACTATGAGAGCCTGATCGAGTACGATATGACAGAGGTGCATCTAATTTGTTGTCACGCAAGGTCTGCACCAGCCATTTTGGCATAGTTCTGGCCTGCTCAATATCAGCTCTCTTTGCAAAGGCTGAGATGTTGCCTCATTAGGACCAGCACTAGACTGTCCAACTGTAAAAAGAGGCAACAAAGTATCATACATGTATTTGGAGCTAACAGATGTCTCCTTAGTACATGAAATCAATGGCTGAATAGCATCTTCCACAAAAACAACATCACGGCTAACCAGAATGTGTTTAGTCTGTGGATGATGCAGACGATAGCCTTTACTTTCAGAACTGTACCCAACAAAAATACATTTTACTGCTTTATCATCTAATTTTCTGTGATGTTTTTCAAGCACTAATGCATATGCCAAACAACCAAAAACATGCAAATGAGCAACAGATGGCTTGCGATCATGCCAAGCCTCATATGGAGTGATAGACTGCAGCGCTTTAGTGGGACACCTGTTCAGTACATATGCTGCACACATGACAACCTCAAGCCAGAAACTATGTCGTAAAGCCTGACTCTTGACCATACACCTTGCCATCTCCATGAGTGACCTGTTCTTTCGTTCAACAACTCCATTCTGTTGAGGTGTATATGGCAATGTACACTCGTGTTTTATCCCACGTTCAGCCTTAAATGCATTAAAATCAGAAGACATATATTCCCCCCCTCGATCAGAACGGAGGGTGCCCATTTTACATGCTGATAGATTTTCAGCCAAAACCAAAAACTGTTTGAAGCACATGAACACTTCGGACTTTGCCTTCAATGGATATACCCATGCATGCCTGGAAAAATCATCGATGAAAGTCACGAAGTAAAGATAATTCCCAAAAGAAGGTGTCTGCATAGGACCACAAACATCACTATGTACAAGCTGCAATTTTTGAGTAGCCCAAACTGAACCATCGTTTGGAAAGGATGAATGCTGCATTTCGCCCAAAATATAGCTTTCACAAACATGTTTTCCAGGTGCCTCAAGTTTGGGCAAAGAGGACACCATTTCAGATTTCTACAGGCTTAGCAAACTAGCAAAATTCAGATGACCAAAGCGTTCATGCCAAAGCTTTGCATCTGACATAGCCTGAGAACCATTTACTACACATACCAAATCATTTACAGATCTTTCATAGTCTATGAGCTTATAAGCCCACGACATAAAATACCAAAAGCAATAATTGCATCGCCATTTGACAGATCATGAACTGTACACCTGTCATGAACAGATTTCACAACCAAGCCAATCTTGACTAATGCAGAAATTGATAACAGGTTCTTCTTGATCCCTGGCACAAATAAAGCATCTGACAAAGTGAAAGAACTACCATCAGCAGTAGTCAAAATGATCTTACCAACTCCCATGACACGATAAGAGGAGTTGTTGGCGCATGTAACAGTATTCCTTGTAGGGGTAGGCTCAAGTAAAGAGAAGAAACTGCGCTGCGAGGTAATATGTTTGGCTGCCCCACTGTCAAAATACCAAACATCTGAGTCTACTGCAGACATACACTGCTTATGAGAAGATGGGTCAAAACTGCAGACAGTAGTAAACGCCCATTCTTCTTCCTGCACAAGATTAGCAGACTCTGTTTTTGGTGTAGAGGCCTCTACAACAACCATTCCAACCTCTTTCTTCTTTGCCTCTTTAGCAACCAATTTTGGACAGTTCTTTATGATATGATCATTCCCTTTACAGTGCTTACAAAACAATTTCTGCTTTTCTGATTTCTTTTCATCTTTATCTTCCTTCTTCGAATATGCAGAATTAGCAAATTTCTGCTTACTAGTTGAAGAGCTCCATTTTCCTTTGCCCTTTTGACTAGCTAGGAAAGCTTGATCTGCAACTCGCATAATGGACCTATTCTGCCTCGAGTGATCTTCCTGCAACAGAACAGAGACTAACTCCTCAAATGATAAGGCATTTGGATTGCCTTTCATCATCAACCGAAGAGTAGAAGCAAAACTCTGATATGAATCAAGAAGACCATTCAGAACGGTCTACAGAAGTGAGCTATCTGGTATAACCTCATCAATAGAAATCAACTATTCCTTCAAGTCTTTGATCTTTGTTAGGAAACTGTCCATAGAATCACCTTCATTCATGTGCTCACTCTCCAACTGTTTTCGGAGGTAAGCAACACGAGCCTCATTCCTAGATTGGTACAATGTGATAAGTGTATCCCAAGCACCCTTAGATGTTATGCAAGAGCGAATGTGAGGAATAATGGCACGTTTGACAGACAAAGCTATCAATGCATGTGCCTGGGCATCTCTGCCATCCCAGCAAATCTGCTCTGCAGTAGGTGCAGCAGAAACCACAGCACGAACAGGAACATGCAGAATATCATCATCTTCGACACCTTCTGCATCAGCTTCAGTACTTGCAATTGTAACAGTTGCAGGTGTGATAGGACGTTTTTTGACACCCTGCACAATGTTCCATAGTCCTTTTGCAACCAACACATGTCGCATCATATAAGCCCATGATGGGTAGTTGGTACCATCCAACTTATCCTCAATAGCCAACATACGGAATACATCACTACTTTCAGCCATGGCCGGTGACTAAAATACCTTGATGCAGAAAATTGATTGTATCTCAAAAAGTTAAACAGTACTGCCAAGACAAATTCCGCTAGACCTATAGCAGACTTCTAGATGCTTATATTGGCGAACAAAAACTGGTATATAAGTTTGGCACAAAAAGATGAAATAGCCTACATAAGCATTGCGATAGTGCGTTCGGAGGCCAAAACGAGCTCAGATCACGATTTTGGCACGAGAGAGCGAAGAAGTTTTGATCTGAAAACACGCTGAGTATGCTCACCAAAATTCGGGCGATTGTGAGACTACAACCTGAGGAGTGTTGACGGCGCCGTAGATGAAGCGACGACCTTCTCTAATACCAATTGTTCGAGTTAGACGTCTACGAAGCACGCAAACAACACAAGGAAGAAGAAGAAGCTTGGAGCACAACACACAATATTGAATGTATTACTAGAGAATGTACAAAGATAAGTAGCCCATTAGGGCAATAGGCGTATATACAAGCCGGGGGAAAAAAAACCTCCTAAAGAGGGAAAAAAGTGCCCCAGCGGTCCTAGAGTGTTCACACATCACTACCTAAATATATCAACAAATAGGCATGTCATAGAAATATCCTAATGCTTCGGAGTTTTCAGCGAACGTCCAAGCAAATTTAGAAATAGCTAAAGCTAATATGCAGTAAGCAGCTGATAGGGGTAAAGAGTATGCTGATAGGAAGAGATCTCCTAGATCTTTTGAGGAGGGAGATAGGGTCTTTCTTCAGGTACCAGCTAGATCTACTTCACTGTCCACAGGAAAGTGTAGTAAGCTATCACCGAGGTTTTGTGGAGCTTGGAAGATAGTTCAAAAGCTAAGTGAAGTTGCATACCGATTAGACCTTCCTCTAGATTGTAGAGTGCATCCAGTGTTTCATGTCAGTAAACTGTTGGAGTTAGATGTTTGCAGAAGCATGCGAACAGCACAAGGAAGAAGAAGAAGCCTGGAGCACAACACACAATACTGAATGTATTACTAGATAATGTACAAAGATTTGTAGCCCATTAGGGCAATAGGCATATATATAAGCTCATGGATAAAGAGGGAAAAAAGTGCCCCGGTGGTCCTAGAGTGTTCACATACATCACTACCTAAATATATCAACAAACCCCCCCGGGAGTGATGCAGTGAACAAGTAGCTCGCACTCATGTATAAGGAAGTGCCAAGCTATGTGGAAATCACTCCACAAAAGGAAGTAAGCCCAAAGCTTTGCAGAAAGCTTCAAACTTCTCCCTAGGCAGAGCCTCCGTGAAAAGGTCTGCAATGTTCTCCTACATGGGCACATATGCCAAGCTGATCTCCCGAGCGGAGAACCTCTCCCTGACATAATGATAATGCACCTCAATGTGCTTAGTGCGAGCATGGAACACAGGATTCCTTGCAACTGCCAATGCGCTCTGACTATCAGTGAAGATGGTGGTGGCGGAAGACTAACCAACACCCAAAGCAGCCATAAGGCGTCTGAGCCACACACACTCAACAGTCGTTGTGAAAGCTGCCCTATACTCAGCCTCACAACTGGAAGTGGCCACAGCAGGCTGCTTCTTGCTCAACCAAGATATACATGAACTACCAAGCATGAAGCAAAAGCCACTAGTGGACACACGCGTGTCATAGCAACCAGCCCAGTTTGAGTCATAAAAAGCATGCAAATCTAGTGGTAGTGATCCCCCCTTGGGATAAAACAACCCAAGTAGCCGAGTACCACTCAAGTAGCAAAAGATGCGCTTAACCGCCTGCCAATGCTTGACACCTGGGCAATGCATAAACTTGCTCATCTGTGAGAAAACAAACTGAATATCTGGCCGAGTAATGCATAATTAAATCAAGCATCCAACAACCTTCGGATAGAGGACAACCTCAAATGCATCTCCAGCATCATGAAGACTTAATCATAAACCTGTGTCCATAAGAGTGGCAATAGGCTTATAGTCTTCAAGGCCAAAACGTTGCAATAATGCGTCAATATATTTCGTTTGACACACAGCCATTCCACCATCAACTTGCATAAACTGAATGCCCAAATAGTGATGCAAATGCCCCAAATCAGACATCTCGAATGAGGCATGCAGATCAGTTTTAAAATCAGCAATATTCTTCTCTATAGGACCAGTGAGTAGTATGTCATCAACATAGAAAACAATGATCAGAAGCACATAATTAGCACGTTAACATATAAGGTGCTTTCAGTTGGATTGTTCTAAAAACCATGTGCAATCAGATAGGCATGTATCTTCTCATACCAAGCACATGGTGCTTGCTTCATGCCCCTTCTACACAAAGCCACGGGGTTGAAAAACATATACTTCTTCATGCAAGTCACCATTCAAAAATGCACTTTTAATGTCCAACTAATGTACACTCCAACCATGATGGGCTCTAAGTGCACAAATGTTCTGAACAGTAGTCATACGGCATGTAGGTGCAAAGGTCTCGTCAAAATCAATGCCTCTTTCCTGTGCATAACCCTTTGCAACAAGCCTAGCCTTATACTTGTCAACTGTTCCATCAGGCTTACGCTTCATCTTGTAAACCCACTTAGTGCAAATGGCCTTCTTGCTAGGAGGCAAAACACATAAAGACCAAGTACAATTCTTCATCATAGAATCATATTCAGATTGCATAGCAGCCATCAAATTTTTTGAATTTTGTGCTTCGTAAAATGAAACAGGCTCATTCTCATCACAGAGACTAGATGCAGCCATAGCATAGCAATCTGATGCAAAAGAGGCACTATGAGAGCCTGATCGAGTACGATATGACTGAGGTGCATGTAATTTGCTGTCATGCAAAGTCTGCACCAACCATTTTGGCATAGTTTCTGCCTCTTCAATGTCAGCTCTCTCATCAACAAGTGCATCATGTAAATCTGCATCAGAAATGGGATGATCTGCATCATCACATGAAACTTGCAAAGGCTGAGAAGTTGCCTCATTAGGAGCAGCACTAGACTGTCCACCTGTAAAAAGAGGTAGCAAAGTATCATACATGTCTTTGGAGCTAACAGATGTCTCCTTAGTACATGAAATCAATGGCTGAATAGCATCTTCCACAAAAACAACATCATGGCTAACCAGAATGTGTTTAGTCTATGGTTGATACAGATGATAGCCTTTACTTTCAGAACTATACCCAACAAAAATACATTTTACTGCTTTATCATCCAATTTTCTATGATGTTGTTCATGCACTAATGCATATGCCAAACAACCAAAAACACGCAGATGAGCAACAGATGGCTTGCGATCATGCCAAGCCTCATATGGAGTGATAGACTGCACCGCTTTAGTGGGATACCTGTTAAGTACATATGATGCACACATAATAGCCTCAAGCCAAAAACTATGTGGTAAAGCTTGACTCTTGACCATACACCTCGCCATCTCCATGAGTGAGCTATTCTTTCCTTTAGCAACTCCATTCTGTTGAGGTGTATACGGCACTATACACTGATGTTTTATCCCACGTTCAGCCAGAAATGCATTAAAATCAGAAAACATATATTCCCCCCCTCAATCAGAACGGAGGATGCCCATTTTACATGCTGACAGATTTTCAGCCAAAACCAAAAATTGTTTGAAGCACATGAACACTTGGGACTTTGCCTTCAATGGATATACCCATGCATGCTTGGAAAAATCATCGATGAAAGTCACGAAGTAAAGATAATTTCCAAAAGAAGCTGTCTTTATAGGACCACAGACATCACTATGTCCAAGCTGCAATTTCTGAGTAGCCCAAACTGATTCATCTTTTGGAAAGGAGGAACGCTACATTTTGCCCAAAATATAACCTTTACAAACATGTTTTCGGGTGCCTCAAGTTTGGACAAAGAGGACACCATTTTAGATTTATGTAGGCGTAGCAAAGTAGCAAAATTCAGATGACCAAAGCATGCATGCCAAAGTTTTGCATCTGACATAGCCTGAGAATCATGTACTGCACATGCCAAATCATTTACAGATCTCTCATAGTCTATGAGCTTATGCAACCCATGACATAAAATGCCAAAAGCAATAATCACGTCTCCATTTGACAGGTCATGAACTGTACATCTATCATCAACAAATTTCACAACCAAGCCAATCTTGGCTAATGCAAAAACTGAAAACAGAATTTTCTTGATCCGTGGCACAAACAAGGCATCTGACAAAGTGAAAGAGCCACCATCAGGAGTAGTCAAAATGATCTTACCAACTCCCATAATAGGATAAGAGGAGTTGTTGGTACATGTAACAGTATTCCTTGTAGGGGCACGCTCGAGTGAACAGAAGAAACTTCGTTGCGAGGTAATATGTTTGGTCACCCCACTATCAAAGTAACAAACATCCGAGTCTACTGCAGACATGCACTGCTCATAAGAAGATGGCTCAAAATTGCAAACAATAGTAAATGCCCATTCTTCTTCCTGCACAAGATTAGTAGACTCTATTTTTTGTGTAAAGGCTTCTGCAACAACCGTTTGCCTCTTTAGCAGCAAGTTTTTGGACAGTTCTTTATGATATGATCATTTCCTTTATAGTACTTGCAAAACAGTTTCTGGTTTTTTTATTTCTTTTCATCTTTGTCTTCCCTCTTCGATTGTGCAGAATTAGCAGATTTCTACTTACTAATTGAAGAGCTCCATTTTCCTTTGCCCTTCTGACTAGCCAGGAAAGCTTGATCTTCAACACGCATAATGGACCTGTTCTGTCTGGACTGACCTTCCTGCAATAGAACAGAGACTAACTCCTCAAATGACAAGGCATTTGGATTTCCTTTCATCATCAATCGAAGAGTAGAAGCAAAACTCTGATATGAATCAGGAAGACCATTCAGAACGGTCTGCACAAGTGAGCTATCTGGTATAACCTCATCCGTAGAAGTCAACTATTCCTTCAAGTCTTTGATCTTTGTTAGAAACATGTCCATAGAATCACCTTCATTCATGTGCTCACTCTCCAACTGTTTTCGGAGGTAAGCAACACGAGCCTCATTCCTAGCTTGGTACAATGTGGTAAGTGCATCCCAAGCATCCTTAGTTTTTTTGCAAGAGAGAATGTGAGGAATAATGGAAAGTTTGATAAACAAAGCTATCAATGCATGTGCCTGGGCATTTCTACCATCCCAACGAATTTGCACTATAGTAGGTGCAGTAGAAACCGCAACACGACGCAGAATATCATCATCTTCGATACCTTCTGCATCACCTTCAGTACCTGTAGTTGTAACAGTTGCAGGTGTGATAAGACATTTTTCAACACCCTGCACAATGTTCTAGAGTCCTTTTGCAACCAATACATTTCGCATCATATAAGCCCACAATGTATAGTTGGTACCATCCAACTTATCCTCAACAGCCAACATACGAAATACATCACTGCTTTTAGCCATGGCCGGTGACTAAAATACCTTGATGCAGAAAATTGATTGTATCTCAAAAAGTTGAATGGAACTGCCCAGACAAGTTCTGCTAAACTTGTAGCAAACTTTGAGATGCTTATATTCGCGAACCAAAACAGGTATATACCTTTGGCACAAAAAGACAAAATAGCCTACACAAGCGCTACGATAGTGTGTTCAGAGGCCAAAACGAGCTCAGATCGCAATTTCGGCACGATAGAGCGAAGCAGTCTTGATCTCTGAAACATGTTGAGTATGCTCACCAAATTTTTTGCAAATTTGAGACTTCAATGGTAGATGTGTAGACAACGCCCTAGATGAAGTGGAGACCTGCTCTAATACCAAGTTTTGGAGTTAGATGTCTACGGAAGCACACGAACAACACAAGGAAGAAGAAGAAGCTTGGAGCACAACACACAATACTGAATGTATTACTAGAGAATGTACGAAGATCTATAGCCCATTAGGGCAATAGGCGTATATACAAGCCGGGGGAAAAAAACCTCCGAAAGATTTATAGATTCAACTTTAGGGTTTCTTGAATTCATGTGTTGTTTATGAGATTGGGTTAATGTTAGGGGTTTAGATAATTTTAATGGGTTATCAGTGATTTCCAAAGGGTTTTAATGGGGTTTTGATGGGTTTTAAGTAGGTTTTTCCACGGTTTTTGAATGTTTCAAGGGTTAAAACAATTAATATTTAATGAAATTAATCTATAATTAACATTGGTTAACTTATAAAACTAAAATATGGTCTAATTAGTTACCTTAATAGTTTGTGTGCATTGAAATACTAAGGTCCTAATTAATTAATTTCTTAACCTAAGCTTAATTTTGTTGGAGATAGATGTCTGCGGAAGCACGCGAACAGCACAAGGAAGAAGAAGAAGCTTGGAGCACAACACACAAGACTGAATGTATTACTAGAGAATGTACAAAGATAAGTAGCCCATTAGGGCAATAGGCGTATATACAAGCCGGGGGAAAAAAACCTCCTAAAGAGGGAAAAAAGTGCCCTGGCGGTCCTAGAGTGTTCACACACATCACTACGTAAATATATCAACAAGTCCCCCCTGGGAGTGATGCGGTGAACAAGGAGCTGGCACTCATGTATAAGGAAGTGCCAAGCTATGTGGAAATCACTCCACAAAAGGAAGTAAGCCCAAAGCTTTGCGGAAAGCTTCAAACTTCTCCCTAGGCAGAGCCTTTGTGAAAAGGTCTGCAATGTTCTCCTGCGTGGGCACATATGCCAAGCTGATCTCCCCAGCAGAGAACCTCTCCCTGACATAGTGATAATGCACCTCAATGTGCTTAGTGCGAGCATGGAACACAGGATTCCTCGCAACTGCCAATGCGCTCTGACTGTCAGTGAAGATGGTGGTGGTAGAAAACTGGCCAACACCCAAATCAGCCATAAGGCGTCTGAGCCACACACACTCAACAGTCGCTGTGAAAGCTGCCCTATACTCAGCCTCACAACTAGAAGTGGCCACAGTAGGCTGCTTCTTGCTCAACCAAGATATACATGAGCTACCAAGCATGAAGCAAAAACCACTGGTGGACACACGAGTGTCATAGCAACCAGCCCAATCTGAGTCAGAAAAAGCATGCAAATCTGGCGGTAGTGATCCCCCCTTGGGATAAAACAACCCAAGTAGTCGAGTACCACTCAAGTAGCGAAAGATGCGCTTAACCGCTTTCCAATGCGTGACTCCTGGGCAATGCATAAACCTGCTCATCTGTGAGACAGCAAACTGAATATCTTGCCGAGTAATGCATAAGTAAATCAAGCATCCAACAGCCTGCTGATAGAGAACAACATCAAATGCATCTCCAGCATCATGAAGACTCAATCGTAAACCTGTCTCCATAGGAGTGGCAATAGGCTTACAGTTTTCAAGGCCAAAACGCTGTAATAATGTGTCAATATATTTCGTTTGACACAAAGCCATTCCACCATCAACATGCATAAACTGAATGCCCAGATAGTGATGCAAATGCCCCAAATCAGACATCTCAAATGAGGCATGCAAATCAGCAATATGTGTCTCAATAGGACCAGTGAGCAGCATGTCATCAACATAGACAACAATGATCAGAAGCACATCATTAGCACGCTTAACATATAAGGTGCTTTCAGTTGGACTATTCTCAAAACCATGTGCAATCAGATAGGCATGTATCTTCTCATACCAAGCACGTGGTGCTTGCTTTAAACCATATAATGCCTTCTTTAACCTGCAAACCTGGTTTTCATGCCCTTTCTGCACAAAGCCACGGGGCTGAAAAACATACACTTCTTCATTCAAGTCACCATTCAGAAATGTTGTTTTAATGTCCAACTGATGTACATTCCAACCATGATGGGCTGCAAGTGCACAAATGCTGTGAACAGTAGTCATACGGCATGTAGGTGCAAAGGTCTCATCAAAATCAATGCCTCTTTCTTGTGCATAACCCTTTGCAACAAGCCTAGCCTTATACCTGTCAATTGTACCATCAGGTTTACGCTTCAGCTTGTATACCCACTTAGTGCCAATGGCCTTCTTGCCAGGAGGCAAGTCACATAAAGACCATGTACCATTCTTCATTATAGCATCATATTCAGATTGCATAGCAGCCATCCAATTTTCTGAATTTTGTGCTTCATCAAAAGAAACAGGCTCATTCTCATCACAGAGACTAGATGCAGCCATAGCATAGCAATCTGATGCAAAGGAGGCACTATGAGAGCCTGAACGAGTACGATATGACAAAGGTGCATCTAATTTGCTGTCATGCAAAGTCTGCACCAGCCATTTTGGCATAGTTTTTGCCTGCTCAATATCAGCTCTCTCATCAACAAGTGCATCATGTAAATCTGCATCAGAAATGGAATGATCTGCATCATCATATGAAACCTGCAAAGGCTGAGAAGTTGCCTCATTAGGACCAGCACTAGCCTGTCCACCTGTAAAAAGAGGCATCAAAGTATCATACATGTCTTTGGAGCTAACAGATGTCTCCTTAGTACATGAAAGCAATGGCTGAATAGCATCTTCCACAAAGACAACATCACGGCTAACCACAATGCATTTAGTCTGTGGATGATACAGACGATAGCCTTTACTTTCAGAACTGTACCCAACAAAAATACATTTTACTGCCTTATCATCCAATTTTCTGCGATGTTGTTCAGGCACTAATGCATATGCCAAACAACCAAAAACACGCAGATGAGCAACAGATGGCTTGCGGTCATGCCAAGCCTCATATGGAGTGATAGACTGCAACGCTTTAGTGGGACACCTGTTCAGTACATATGCTGCACACATGACAGCCTCAAGCCAGAAACTATGTGGTAAAGCCTGACTTTTGACCATGCACCTTGCCATCTCCATGAGTGACCTATTCTTTCGTTCAGCAACTCCATTGTGTTGAGGTGTATACGGCACTGTACACTGGTGTTTTATCCCACGTTCAGCCAAAAATGCATTAAAATCTGAAGACATATATTCCCCCCCTCGATCAGAACGAAGGGTGCCCATTTTACATGCTGACAGATTTTCAGCCAAAACCAAAAACTGTTTGAAGCACATGAACAATTCGGACTTTGCTTTGAGTGGATATACCCATGCATGCCTGGAAAAATCATCAATGAAAGTCACGAAGTAAAGGTAATTTCCAAAAGAGGGTGTCTGCATAGGACCACAGACATCACTATGTACAAGCTGCAATTTCTGTGTGGCCCGAACTGAACCATCTTTTGGAAAGGAAGAACGCTGCATTTTGCCCAAAATACAGCCTTCACAAACATGTTTTCCAGGTGTCTCAAGTTTGGGCAAAGAGGACACCATTTCAGATTTCTGCAGGCGTAACAAACTAGCAAAATTCAGATGACCAAATCATGCATGCCAAAGCTTTGCATCTGACATAGCCTGAGAATTATGAACTGCACATGCCGAATCATTCACAGATCTTTCATAGTCTATGAGCTTATACAGCCCACGACATAAAATGCCAGAAGCAATAATCACATCGCCATTTGAGAGATCATGGATTGTACACCTGTCATCAACGAATTTCACAACCAAGCCAATCTTGGCTAATGCAGAAACTGATAACAGGTTCTTTTTTATCCCTGGCACAAATAAAGCATCTGACAAAGTGAAAGAACTACCATCAGCAGTAGTCAGAATGATCTTACCAACTCCCATAACAGGATAAGAGGAGTTATTGGCGCATGTGACAGTATTCCCTGTACGGGCAGGCTCGAGTGAAGAGAAGAAACTGCGCTGCGAGGTAATATGTTTGGTCGCCCCACTGTCAAAGTACCAAACATCTGAGTCTACTGCAGACATGCACTGATCATGAGAAGATGGGTCAAAACTGCAGACAGTAGTAAACGCCCATTCTTCTTCCTGCACAAGATTTGTAGACTCTGTTTTTGGTGTAGAGGCCTCTGCAACAACCATTCCAGCCTCTTTCTTCTTTGCCTCTTTAACAGCCAGTTTTGGACAGTTCTTTATAATATGATCATTTCCTTTACAGTACTTGCAGAACAATTTCTACTTTTTTTATTTCTTTTCATCTTTATCCTGGTTCTTCGATTGTGCAGCATTTGCAGATTTCTGCTTACTAGTAGAAGAGCTCCATTTTCCTTTGCCCTTCTGACTAGCCAAGAAAGCTTGATCTGCAACATGCATAATGGACCTGTTCTGCCTGGACTGATCTTCCTGCAACAGAACAGAGACTAATTCCTCAAATGACAAGGCATTCGGATTGCCTTTCATCATCAACCGAAGAGTAGAGGCAAAACTCTGATATGAATCAGGAAGACCATTCAGAACGGTCTGCACAAGTGAGCCATCTGGTATAACCTCATTAGCAGAAATCAATTGTTCCTTTAGGTCTTTGATCTTTGTAAGAAAACTGTCCATAGAATCACCTTCATTCATGTGCTCACTCTCCAACTGTTTTCGGAGGTAAGCAACACGAGCCTCATTCCTAGCCTGGTACAAAGTGGTAAGTGTATCCCAAGCATCCTTTGCTGTTCTGCAAGAGCGAATGTGAGGAATAATGGCACGTTTGACAGACAAGGCTATCAATGCATGTGCCTGGGCATCTCTGCCATCCCAACGAATCTGCTCTATAGTAGGTGCAACAGAAACAGCAGCACGAAAAGGAATCTGCGGAATATCATCTTCGACACCATCTTCATCAGCTCCAACACCTGTATTTGCAGTACCTGTCGTTACAGGTGTAACAGGACGTCTTTCAACACCCTGCACAATGTTCCACAATCCTTTTGCAACCAGTACATGTCGCATCATATAAGCCCATAATGGGTAGTTGGTACCATCCAACTTATCCTCAACAGCCAACATACGGAATACATCACTGCTTTCAGCCATGGCCGGTGACTAAAATACCTTGATGCAGAAAATTGAATGTATCTCAAAAAGTTGAACAGAACTGCCCAGACGAGTTCTGCTAGACCTGTAGCAGACTTCGAGACGCTTAAACTGGCGAACAGAAACTGGTATATACCTTTGGCACAAAAGGACGAAATAGCCTGCATAAGCGTTGCGATAGTGCGTTCGGAGGCCGAAACGAGCTCAGATCGCGATTTCGGCACCACAGAATGAAGCTGTTTTGATCTCGGAAACACCTTGAGTATGCTCACCAAATTTCGTGCAAATCTGAGACTGCAAACGGAGGAGTGTCGACGGCGCCCTCGAAGAAGTGATGACCTGCTCTGATACCAATTGTTGGAGATAGACGTCTGCGAAAGCACGCGAACAGCACAAGGAAGAAGAAGAAGCTTGGAGCACAACACACAAGACTGAATGTATTACTAGAGAATGTACAAAGATAAGTAGCCCATTAGGGCAATAGGCGTATATACAAGCCGGGGGAAAAAAACCTCCTAAAGAGGGAAAAAAGTGCCCCGGCGGTCCTAGAGTGTTCACACACATCACTACCTAAATATATCAACAAATTTAAATGAATTATTAATTAAGAAATTTAGGATAATTAAATTAAAATGAAAATGAAGTGGATAATTAATGAGTGGTATATATGAATAGTGTTTAAAGAGTGGTGTGAATTAATTGTGTAACTAAAGTGGTTAAAGTAAACAATTAAAGATGTGGTAGCTAATTGTGCAAGATAAAAGAATGGATTAGATTATTTATGCATTTAAAGTGCAAAAAGTATGTGATTAAAAGAATGGAACAAGTGAGCTATGTGATTAAAGCTAAGTATGGTGGATAAATGTGGGTTAAAGAATGGTTGAGAAAATAAAGCAAATCCAAAAGAGTGGCAAAATGAAGATCTCTGTGTGTATAAATAGATGGGCTTGCTCCATATTTTGCTAATGTGTTTTTTGCAGGTACTTTCTCCTGCTCTTTACTTTCTTCTGTTTTTCCTTCTTTCTCAATAGACCCTCCTCGTGCTCGGGATATTAAGCCATCGTGTACTGCTGTGTATGATGATCTTGATGTGCCCATGCTACTACATGAATGTTGATTGTCCGGCTGGAAGCATGCCCATGCCTATTCCATGGCTTGGTCTGGGTCCCTGCAACATTGCGTGTGTGTGATGTGTGAGTGTGTATGTGATGTGTGTATGTGCGCGTATATGATGTGTGTGTGTGTATGTGATGTGTGTATGTGTATGTGATGTGTGTATGTGCGCGTATGTGATGTGTGTATGTGTATGTGATATGTGTATGTGCACGTGTGTGTGTGTGATGTGTGAGTGTGTATGTGATGTGTGTATGTGCGCGTATGTGATGTGATGTGTGTGTGTGTGTATGTGTATGTGATGTGTGTATGTGCACGTGTGTGTGTGTGTGATGTGTGTGTGTGAGAGAGAGAGAGAAAAATTATCTCCCTCCCCTCCTCTGTCTGGGCGCGGCAGCGCGCAGACAGAGAAGGAGAGAGAGAGAGAGAGAGAGAGAGAGAGAGAGAGAGAGAGAGAGACTCTCCCCCCCCTCCTCAGCGCTGCGTGCTACAGCACCGAAGAGAGAGAGAGAGAGAGAGAGAGAGAGAGAGAGAGAGAGAGAGAGAGAGAGAGAGAGACTCTCCCCCCCCTCCTCAGCGCTGCGTGCTACAGCACCGAAGAGAGAGAGAGAGAGAGAGAGAGGAGAGAGAGAGAGAGAGAGAGAGAGAGAGAGAGAGAGAGAGAGAGAGAGAGAGAGAGAAGGAGAGAGAGAGAGAGAGAGAGAGAGAGAGAGAGAGACTCTTCCCCCCCTCCTCAGCGTTGTGCGCTGCAGCACCGAAGAGAGAGAGAGAGGAAGAGAGAGAGACTCTCCCCCCTCCTCAGCGTTGTGCGCTACAGCACCGGAGAGAGAGAGAGAGAGAGAGAGAGAGAGAGAGAGAGAGAGAGAGAGAGAGAGAGAGAGAGAGAGAGAGAGAGAGAGAGAGAGAGAGAGAGAGAGAGAGAGAAAGAGAGAGACTCTCCCCCCTCCTCAGCGCTGCGCGCTGCAGCATCGAAGAGAGAGAGAGAGAAAGAGACAGAGGAGAGAGAAAGAGAGAGAGAGAGAGAGAGAGAGAGAGAGAGAGAGAGAGAGAGAGAGAGAGAGAGAGAACGATAGAGAGAGAGAGAGAGAAAACGACAGAGACAGAGGAGAGAGAAAGAAACGCAGGGGGAGAGAGAGAGAGAGAGAGAGAGAGAGAGAGAGAGAGAGAGAGAGAGAGAGAACGACAGAGAGAGAGAGAAAGAGTTAGTTAATTCGGTAAGGAATTAATTAGTTAATTAGAATTAATTAATCTAAACTAAATATAATTATATTTAATTAGTTAGTTAATATTGCATTGTTTAACTAATTATATCTATATATTACTACAGTATTTTAATTAGAGATAAGTAGTTTTATTAAGTTATTTATGAGATTGGTATCGTATAATTAGATACATACTTGTATGTGTTATTAAAACATATGCATGAGCATGTAATTGAGCTATTGTATGCATATATATAAAATCATCTAAGTGATTGGATTAGCATGAGTTTGAGTGTTTGCTTTAGAATGTATGCATGCATGTTTTGAGTGTTTAAACATGTAAACATAGTGTTATTTTAATGCATGAAGCTTATGTGTATGTGTATGCATGGTTAGTATGTATAGGCATATATGTATGAAAGTAAATAGCATGGATGTGAATATATGCATTAGAGCATGTGAATGTTTTGATGTATACATAAACATATGCATGTGCATAAATGCATTTAAGTGTTAGTATGAATGTGCATTTACCTAATGTTAGCATGTGCATGAATGTATGTTAGCATGTATGAGCACGTGGATGCTTTAATGAATGTGCAATGTGTTTTTTATGTTTCTTATTAATTTCTTGTTAGATTACTAATATTCTAAGGTGTTTTTTGCAGAAAGCTATTGGCGAACTGGAGATTCACATGTGACCTAAAGTTTGAAAAGCAGAGATTATCCTTAGCTTGAAACTTTTATTAGCTTGTATAGGCTATCTTTTAGACTGTCATTTAAAAACATCATCTTATAGGTTGTATAGGACTTTGGTTATTAATTTAGTATCATTTACTTTATGTCTAATGAAAGTTCTTCGAATAGCTCCATTCTTCCTTCATCAACTTTTGAATTGTTATTTCCAAACCCAATAGAAGATAAAGCAAGTTCTTCGAATAGTTCCTTTCTTCCTTCGACAACTTTTGAATTATTATTTCCAAACCCAATAGAAGATAAAGAATTAATAAAAAAAGTAATAGTAGAAGAATCTTTGCTCGATCCTAGAACAACTATAACTTTACTTTCTACTGTTCCACCTAGTGTTAGTGAAGATCTTTTCCCTCCAACTATAGATAGAAATGTAGAAAACTTCCAAGAAGAGACAAACGAAACTATAAAAAATCAAATAGTTAGTGAAAAGATTATCCTACCTTCTTATTTTGACGCAGTTGAACGTTATAGGAACGCTTCACCCTACGGACCTTAGGAAAAACTTGTACCTGTTCCGCATAGTCACCCTGCGTGCGCCGTTAGTGAGGCGACTGAATTGATCCGCCAGTCATCGCAAATCGCTCCCACACTTTGAACCCGACGTGAAACAACGGCACAGTGGGACAGGTATAACACTTTTCTTTTCCTAGCATATGCACTAGCTTGGTTTAGACGACGTGGTTGCGGAAGCTTGTGGTGGTCATCGTGCAGAGGCAGATAATACAAACCTTGTAATTCCCTGGTTGTTGAGGGCTGAGCTTATGCTCTGAGCGCCTCCACGGGAATAAGCAAGTAGTAAACCTCATCTCTACACCCTTACCATCAAGATTTTGAAGAAAAATGTTTGCACTCACAGCACTTAGATTTTGTATTAGACATTTATGATCAACAAATGTAACTTGAAAATTTCACATGCACACTAGCCTCTGCTCCAACTGTCAGGTGTGAGGTATATTTTCTTAACTTGCATCTGTTTGTGTCTATTTAAGTAGGATTTTAGGAAAGTTTAAGATAGTAGGAATTGCTAGATTTAAATTTCATTTCATTTAAAAGCTAGAATTTCTTTTCATTAAGATAGTAGGAATTGCTAGATTTAAATTTCATTGCATTTAAAAGCTATAATTTCTTTTCATTAAGATAGTAGGAATTGCGAGATTTAAATTTCATTTCATTTAAAAGCTAGAATTTCTTTTCATTAAGATAGTAGGAATTGCTAGATTTAAATTTTATTTGAAAGTTAGAATTTATTTTCATTAAACTAGTAGGAATTGTTAGACTCAAAAAGTATTTTATTTAAAAGATAGTATTTATTTAAGATTGTTTGATTAGTGCAATTTTAATTAAAACAATCAAAAAGAAATTTATTTGAGAAGTTAGTATCTAGATTTAATTATTAAGGATTGTTAGAATAGCATAATTTAGCCTGAAAATTCATTAAGAATTTTCATTTGGAAAGTTAGCATTTATTTTTCAAGACTTGTTTAAAAGTTTAAAATTTAAGTAAAGCTGGAATCAGGCAACTTAGTTAGTTTGGTAAGGGAACAAAAATCTAAAATTCAAGAAGAAATTAAGGATTATATTAAGAAACTTAGGTCTAGTTCTAACATACAAACCAAAATGGATGAGTTATTTAAAAATATGATGTCAGAAACCCAAGGCCAAAAAGTAGTAGAGGCTATGTTAAAAGAAAAAGGAAAATTTACAGGAGTTAATACAACTAATTACTTAGACACTTTTGAAGACCTAGCAAAACTACACGGTTTACCAATTGATAAATGGGTAACATTTTTAGTAAGACTTGTAATAGGTTCAACCATTAGTGTTATAGAACCTTATAAAGCACTTGCATGGGAAGAATTTAAAAAACAAATGCATAAAGAATTTTATTTAGAAGATTTTAGTCAACACAGTAGGGAGGGATTTATGAAGTGGCTTAGCACTCCCAAAAACCAAATATCTCTTACACAATTACATGGGGAATTTATGAAGAGATTTTCACAATTACCTGAACAAGATAGGATTGCACTTACTCCAGATATAGTACTTTATTTCTTAAAAATTTTGCCTACAGACATTAGAAGTGAAGTAGAAAGAAGACTAGAGGGACCTGGAAAAAGATATGGGTTAACAGAGGACTGGGGGGTACTTAAACAAGTAGTTGAAATAGTAGCGCAAATGAAACAGAGACAATCATTATTATATGATATGAATTTAAGTTTTCCAACAGTAGGACCAACTACTCAAAATCCTAAAATCAATATAAACTCTAGTTTAACTGAACAAGCATCAACATCTAAAGTGCCTAGTGAATTACAATTTGAGATATTATTTAATAAATTAGATAATATGATGCAAATGCATACAAACATATCTAAGGAAGTGGCAACACTTCAAAATACAGTTCATTCCTTAGTTAGTCAAGATAGAACAATTCTAGGTCCTCAGTTTACTCATGCTCCACAAATGAATCCTATACCTATAGCAGCTGTAATGAATCAACCAACAACTCAAAATCAACCAGTAGCTCAAAATAATGAACGAAGAGGCACACCCACCCGACGATGTGTTTGGTGTGACTCCACTGAACATATGTCTTATGCTTGTGAATCATTAAAAGAGGCAAAAGAAAGAAAATTAGTTATTGATATTGATAAAAAACTATGTGATTATCGCACCCACCTCCCTCTAGCTGTAAATTGGGGAAAAGGTGGGATGCAAAAACTATATGAAAATATATCAGAAGCTCAAAGAAGCTCATCTGGGGTTAGATTAGAATGCGATGAAAGTGATTCAGATGATGATACATCAAAAGAAACCAAAAATTATTCAATAGAAGCATTGATAAAAGCTAGAGATGATATAATGAACAAAACTGCATGGAACTCGCCTATAGATAATTTCTCTATCTTCTCACATATTGCAAATGTGGAAGAAAAGAAAAAAAGAGATGAAACTCAAGATCTAGATGAATCTAATCAAAGAGTAACTAGAAAGCAATTGAGACAAGAACCTAAAAATGTACAATTTAATGAAAAAACAAATTTAGATTCAAATGAGCAGAGAAGAAGAGAGATACGGGAGGGCAAACAACTTGAGACATCAAACAAACCTAGTGAATTAGATTCAAAGACTAATGAAGAAATAGATAAAAATGAGGAAAAAACCAAGAAGCCTAAAAGAATTCCAAAAGCTATTTTAACATCAGAACTTGAACAAAAAAATGACACAAAGGAAATACTATATGATATTCTTTTAAAAAGTCAAGTGACTATGTCGCTTGAACAATTATTTACTATAGCTAAATTAGAATTTAAAGATAACTTTATTAAGATGATTAAAAGAAAAATATTTCCCTTAAATACTGATATTGAAATGCATGATAATGTAGATGTAACTCATATTTCTAAAGATTCCTTTTCTTCTGATTCTGATGATGAAGAAGAAAGTGAAGGATATGCTAATAAAAATTTTTTAGGACCTATAATTCCAGATAATATACAAGAAAAGTCTGAAAGCAATTACAAAAAGAGTTTTTGGGCCAGGGGAACACCAGAAATCAAAGTAAATTTAGGAGATAGGAAAAATTCTTGTACAACTTTAGCTTTACTAGATTCAGGTTCAGAAATAAACGTAATATCAAAAGAATTATATGATAAATTTAGATGGCCTATAGATAAACAGCATGGGTGGATTATGAGAACAACAGATAACGGATGTGGTGCACTTCTAGGAGCATGTGCCAACATTCCAATTTCAATAGGTGGCATAAGTGAAACATTTCATTTTTTCATACAGGATAACTGTTCTTATGAAATTATCTTAGGACAACCCTTTATCTGTGAAACTCGTATGGAAACAAAAATGATGGAAGATGGCTCTGGGTATGCAAGATTTAGATCAAAAGATGACTTACAATCCTTACAAGTAATGACCATTAATCCAAACCATATTAGAAATAGAGAACAAATTAGGAAAACACCTATCAGATCACAAGAGAAAATGCACGAGAGTCATTTACCTCTTAGTGATTCTGGAACATACTTTGATCAAAATTTTTACTAGACACCATTGTTGAGCGAGACAACAGTGGTAACTGGTTTGATATCTCGCATAAATGTGTAAATAAAATAGAAAATGTTTTTGTTTATTTTTCATCTTCAAAATTACAAATTCTAAATAATAAAGATATTCCTAGAAAAACACTTCCGTGGACTAATGAGATGACTCGTGAAGATCTAATTTCAGTTAGGATTATGCAGTTAAATATAGGTAATAAAATGATTGAAGAAGCTGTTCAGAAAATTAAAAATTCACGTCTTAAAAATAAAATCTATTTCGATAAAAAACATAGACTTAGACCTTGTACTATAGAAGTAGATGACTGGGTTTTAGTTTATGATAGCACTTTTGATACTCAGTATGATGCTAGGAGAAATTTAACTAAGAGATGGTTTGGATCATATGTAGTTGTGACTGTATTTGAAAATGGTACATTTAAGCTTAGAGAATTTGATGGTTCTTTATTGAAAAATTTGATTGTAGGAAAAAGAGTTAAACTATTTAAAAAGAGGAATAATGAAGAATATGAAATTGAAGAAATTGATGATGATGATGATGCTGATGAAAATGAAGATGATGATTAAAAATCAGGTGAAACAGTTTTGATTATAGATTCTTTGATTTTTTGTGTATATGCATAGCATTATTGCATGGATTAAAAGGATATGTTCCAATTTATTTAAAAAATTCAAAGTAGAATTAAGATATAGAAATATCTGAAATATTTATGATTGAAGCATAAAAACTCGTATTTATATGAATTGAATCAAAAAGTTAAATAGAAATTTTGGAATTGGAATCTTGTAAAAGAAAAGGTAGTTTTATTTTGAATATATGTATATGCTTAAAAGAAATTTTTATTCATTAGCAAATGGGATTTTGTAACTTGCTTTTATTTTTTATGAGATCTGACCTCTAAAATAAAATAAAAAAAAAATTAATTAAAACCTTCATACCCAATTAGCTTATATGTATGTGTTTGTTGTTAGAGTGCTATGTTGGGCTATTAGGCGGGTGGAACAACCTTGGTCGGGTGATCAAGGCCACGAGCTGCAACTAGTTTCATCATAGGCCTAACCTATGTGTTGTCTTGCGCCTACATGGGTCGGTAGGCGGGTGGAGTTACTCTGGTCGGGCGATCAGAGCCACGAGCTGACGTCGATTTCATGTAGGGCTGACATAGTTTATCATGCGCTATGCCGGGTTGGTAGACAAGTGGAACAAACTTGGCCGGGTGGACAAGTCCAGGAGTCGCACCCAATTTCGGTATAGGCCGATTTGTAAATAAATAAAGAAAGAGCTGAGTTGGGATGAAGTAAGAAAAATGAAATGATTTAAGCAATAAAAAGAGAGTCAGACCATAGGAAATAAAAGTAGGAGGCATATAATTCTGTTATCCGATGGGAAAAAGTTTTCTTTTTGTATATGCTGTTATGAAGGATAAATTACTTATTCTTAGCAAGTGACATGAACAGAAGGACTATAAGACTTATGAATTATTCTTATAAATATCTGTTTAAATGTGGATTCAAAAATATGACATGATATTTTATAACTTATTTCTATGTTGTTTTTTTTATGATTTATACTAATTTTTTCAACTGTATAAAGTTGAATGCATGATGAAATAAAATTTTGAAAAAAATAAAACCTTATTTTCAAAAGAATTTGATATGTCCATTTGAATCTGCAGGTTGGCCCATCGAGGACGATGTGCAGGTTTGGCCGGGGCGAATGTCGGAAAGTTTTCAACCTTTCCATTGATGACCAGAGAAAATGAAAAAAAAATTTATTGGTGAACTCTATCCTTTTATATCATTGATGATCAGTTGTGTTGAATGGAATTAACTACTTTGAAAGTGTTTATAGGTATGAATGATGAAGCAGAACATATGTTCATATTAGGGTTTACTTTACATTGACTGTTGAATGTGATTTATAGATTCAACTTTAGGGTTTCTTGAATTCATGTGTTGTTTATGAGATTGGGTTAATGTTAGGGGTTTAGACAATTTTAATGGGTTATCAGTGATTTCCAAAGGGTTTTAATGGGGTTTTGATGGGTTTAAGTAGGTTTTCTAGGGTTTTTGAATGTTTCAAGGGTTAAAACAATTAATATTTAATGAAATTAATCTATAATTAACATTGGTTAACTTATAAAATTAAAATATGGTCTAATTAGTTACCTTAATAGTTTGTGTGCATTGAAATACTAAGGTCCTAATTAATTAATTTCTTAACCTAAGCTTAATTTAAATGAATTATTAATTAAGAAATTTAGGATAATTAAATTAAAATGAAAATGAAGTGGATAATTAATGAAAAGTTTATTTCGAGTCCGCACAAGAGTGCTATGATTATTATCATCAATACAAATATTAAGTGCTTGTATATGATTAGTTGTGATGAGATTAATGAATGTGCAATAAGCACAATGAATAGAATGACATCCATAGATATTCACTTTCACTAAAAGATGGATACTATGTAAATAGTTTTTCAACGAGACGATTTGTGATGGTTAATTGATTTGCATTGATCTAGATGATCATTATATGCATGGATATATATATCCCTGTCATAATCCATCCAAAAAAATGAATGATTATATCTAATTATAAGGATTAACATGTCTCGTCATTTTTTAGATTTGAAAAATGATTGAGCAAATAGTTAGTAAGGTAACAACCTCATAGAGATTTAGATGCTACTCTTTTAGGGAATTCCCAAATTTATTGAAATTTGGAGGGCACGTAGCTCCTAGGCTTGTGTTGAATCTGACCAATTTTCAAGTAATTTGGAGACTTTTAGATAGGTCAAATGACCTCTGCACTAAAAGTGCTGCTAGTAGAGATAGAGGCCTGAAACAAGTGACATAGGCCTATTACAAAGGGCATTTCTCTTAATTGGTAGATCCAAATGGAAAGAATTTTGTTGTAAATGAGAGCTTGATAGATGCGATTTGTGCATACCAAGTTTCATTATTTTTAGAGATCATTTGATAGTTCAAATAATCTCTTTACATGAAAGTGAAGCCTCTAGAATTTGTGAAATGAACAGAGACCTTGTCACCTAGAGGTGCTTGATTCTCTTAGCTCATTTACTCAAATTGGATTTATTTTGTTTCTAACATTAGCTAAACACCTCAAGATGGTGTGTATAAAATTCCAAGATGAAGTGTTTCTCCATTGAGGAGATATAAAGAACAGAGTAAAAGTTAGCCTCTGCAAATTTTTAAAATTTTGCAGGTATAAAGGCTTAGTATTTTGGTCTTTGTGAAAGTTGAAAATGTCCAAATACTATGAAACTTATACCAATAACATTAGATATTAAATTTGGAAGAAATTGGACATCATTTGATAAGTCAAATGATCTAGTCTTCTCAGACCAATCTCTGGCGAGGATTTTCCAAAGAGTGGTACATGTGTCTGATGAGCATATGATATTTTCATATTGGAAACTCCAATTTCAAAAATTTTTGTTGGAGAAGCTACTCCAGTGTAGACCCTATGACATAGCCAAAATTCAAAGATTTTGGAAGTTATCTTCATAGTTAGAGGATATTATAAAAGTGCAGCAGTAGTGTTTCTAGGCTCACCTAAGCGCAGGTGTAGCAAAGATAGAAATATACTTTTGAATGAGTATTTGATTTCATTTTGAATTGAAATTTTGTGAGACCAAAATAGTAGATTTGGGCACAAAGAAATTGAAATTTTGAATTTGTTTGATCAGTCTAAGGGCTTCAGAGAAGATGACCCTATACATTTTTCAGAGTTGGTCATCAAGTGTTCGATCCTTTTAGTAAAATGGTCATAAAACTCTGAGAAAATATCCAAATCAAGTGATTTTTGTGCCTAATGAAAGCTTGAGAAAAGTTACAAAATTTTGGAGAATTTCATAGATTTTGGATGAGTAAAAATTAGTTAAAAGTAAGATTTAATATGTTGCTGTTGGAAATTGTTTATGTAGGAGACATTGTTGAAAGGAAAAGACTTTTCACAGGTTTTTTATGATATTTTTTGAGATGGTGTGATCACCATGGGCTAGCCATGCCCTGGATACATGTTTGTTGATCATTGGTTTATGGTGACCATTCTCAGTAGGATAGAGGAGACTCTGTCGAAATTTTCTAGAATATATATAGTGCCATGAGAGCATGGAAGAGGAGAACTTTGCTAGTTGTTCTCATTTCATATAATTGGATTCATACAAGTTGTATAAATTCCAACTTCTTGTGAGTTAATCTTTGACTCAAGTCGCATGAGTTGATATTTGATGCAAGCCGCATCCTTCACAACTCTAGTTGAGTTGATTTATGAAATAGTTTCTCATGTCTCGAGATGGTTATGAGTGATAGAGTCATAGGAATGACTCTGTTCTTTCCATTGAGGGAAGGAAACACTTCAGGAACACTTCATGATTTCATTTATTATTATTCATGGTTGTGAGTACTCACCGATCTATTCTTGTATTTTTTTTGAGAGAAGTGTTCGACTTTAATCTCATACACACATCTATGTGGGGTATAAAGTTTGGTGGTATGGGACATCAAACTTTGTATTCTACCTAGATGTAGGACAGATGGTATGGGAGAGAAGTCTATGTTATTATATTTTTGATATGATTTGGAGTTTATTCATATGATCTTCATATTATTAGACAACAGAGGGGTAGTTAAGGCAGTCACTCTGTATGTGATCGCAAACAAGGCAAGTCCGCAAGCTAGTAGCCTAGAATCGGAAAGGCAAGGTTTGCACATAAGAACTATGAATAGGCAATTGCATTGGGAAGAAATTCATAGAGTACTTACTACTTTATTTGATATGCCTGAGGATAGGCCATGGTTCATACATAGTGTGTATGAGGTGAGCTAGATGCTTAGCCTAGTGGGCTATGAGTGTGCACACATCTACTTACCATTTTTCAGTGTATTTAGTAGACTTATATTATGGTCCTCATTATATCTGGGAGTGCCAGATCATTACAGTAGTTTACTTCAAACACCTCATTCCTAGTTAGGAATGATTTGATCATAGCGATGATTAGATGGTGATAATGGATAGAGCAAGTTTCATCCACTTGGAACATCTTCCATGTTATTATTGAGAAGGCGGTGGTAGTTCCACTACTTGCTAGGCTTTCTTAGCACGTCTTCACTTAGCATGATGGACTTAGTTCCAGAGAGTGGATTAGGATTTATTTTGTATGAGAGATATTTTGATCCATGGTTTGGATTATTATATATGATAGATTGAGATTTGGATCCATAGTTTGGATATGATTGATTGAGATCTTAGTCCATGTTTGGGATGTGACTGATTGAGATCTTAGTCCATAGTTTGGATGTGAGAGATTGATATTTTGGTCCATAGTTTGGATCATTGACATATTGATATCTTGGTCGACAGTTGATAGATTGACATATTGATATCTTGGTCCATAGTCTGGATCGTTGATAGATTATCATCTTGGATTCACAGTTTGGATCATGATGAGATTTTCTTTAGTTTTCTTTCATTACGGTGAGTAAATCAAGCAGATTTACTTGAGTATTCTTCCATAGAGAGTTGGGAGTCACATTGTTTTGAATGAGCATAGTATTTTTTTTCATTACTCTAGTGGAGTAAGTGATTTTTTTTCATGATTATACCATATGAAAAGCTGTCAGTGGGTATTTCAGGGAGACAAGGGCAAGCTGCCGAGGTCTCTATAGGTGACAAGCCGTCACAAGTTAGTGGTCAAGGTCTAGGCATAAGGAGTCCGAGGATATTCCGAGTACTTATGCTGCACACATATGGACTCATTGGGCCTCAGAGGGATTCCTATAGTATGCCCAAGGCAAGGACTACTATTTATTGGTCGAAATGCTAGATATAAAGCACAGAGGCTAGTTGTATTCTTTTTGAGCATCTAGTATTTTAGACACCTACCACACTCTACTTTTATTATTTGGAATCATAGATCTTGATTCCCAGGTTTATAGCTCCTTCTATATCATTGAGGACAATGATCTTTAGAAGGGGGAGAGAGTGTTATATTCCAGAGATGTACATGCTTGGAGGAACGAGAAGTTCCTTGATCGGGGGATAGCCAAGGCCAAAAGCCAGAGAGTTCATACGAGGACCTACTCATGATGGCCAAATGAGTAGAGGGACTTTAGAGAGAACTCTAGATGGTGACTAGGCAAGGGCTATAAATAGGCTGGGAGGTGAGTCCCAGGCATGTCATTCTCCACTTCTCACAGTTTTTGCCTCCTTTATATCACACCTCTCATCAATAAGTGCATCATGTAAATGCATGAGAAATGGAATGATCTGCATCATCATGTGGAACTTGTAAAGCCTAAGAAATTGCCTCATTTGGACAAGTACTTGACTATCCACGTGTAAAAAGAGGCAACAAAGTGTTATACGCATCTCTGAAGCTAACGGAAGTCTCCTTGGTACAAGAAATTTTATCTAGAACCAAAGGTGAAATATTGCCTTTGAAAGTCTCTACACCAAGGCTTTCAGAGTTGTAGTATATGTGGATCGAGTTGTTAGAAATGTAATTAGATTTCAAATCTCTACAAGCACTTCTCATTACAAAAATTTGGCAGCGAAATTTGAAGGTGGACGTTACCTAGAAAAAGAAGCTATTATAGATGGGATTAGTGAAGGTGGACGTTACCTAGAAAAAGAAGCTATTATATATGGGGTTAGTGACTTACTTGGTAAGACCAACATAAAAATCAAGACCTATATAGAGAGGATGATGAACTTGAGAATACAATATGTTGGAAATATGTTGTGTCTCATATATTTCAAGTAGATATGATTCATCACGACTCTAGAATCACATGATGGATGGAACATACCTTGTATTATGGTCATCTACACTTGTAAAAGGTAATGGACCATCACATATAATAACACAAGAGATTGAAGATTGTGAAAGTCATTGGTAAAACTAATTGACAAAAATGAAACTGATTGAAAATGATAATAACTAAGTACACATACTTGAAAATTCAATTATTCAAAATTCAAGAAATTAAGGGAAACTTAATGAACGAATTGGCGTGAGCAAAGAACACACATGGAAATACCAAGAAACTCCATTGGTTGGGATGATAAGTATTTCCTTGACCCGACCTGATTTAGCAAGTGGTGGATGCTTAGGTGGGCTTAATTCCTCTACCACCACCCAATCCACTTTTCAAATATTCCACCCTTAGTGTTAGAAGCGCCCTCCAAGTTAAAAGTCTTATTTTATTTATTATTAATTGTTTTCAGTTTCAAACATTGAATGGATAGAATAAGGTTATACATGAAAATAATTATTCCTTCTCTGGACTTGCGATCCCAATAGGAGGGGTGTGACTAAGATCAAGTGGGCCTTGTGTGCTGACCAAAAAGACTCTGGTGGTTTGGGCATTCTGAATATGAGAGGTTTGGCAGATAAATTGTCTTCCAAATGACTTCTCAAAACTTGGTGCAATGTGGAAGCTTCTTAGGCAAAACTAATTCTCAAGGATAAATCCTCTCTTACACTTCAAGGAGCCCCTAGGTGGAAGGATCTCGATCTGCTCACCTTGTTGTTTTCTCAACGTCCAGTGACTACGAAAGGTTCTGACCTTGTTTGTTTGATTTGGAAGAGTTGGAACAAGATGAAACCATACATCAAGGTTAATGAAGACTAGAAATGGGCGATCAAGATTAGGCAAAATGATTCTATCTAGTTTCATATTAAGAGAATCAAAGAAATTGATTTGGAGAACATCCAAAGAGCAAAGAAGTTGTGGAACAAAGGTTTTAGAAAGTGGAAACATCTATGGAACCATGATAGAGGTCATTGGACAAGGTTTGAGGATATAGACTATGTTAGGAGAATTGATTTTGATGATTGGTGCCTTCTCAAGCAGAGAATCAACTCTTAGGACAACTTAAAGACCTGTTTCCTTCTTGGAAATGACCCCCCCACCCCCCCCCCCCCCCCCCCCCACCCCCCGATTGAAGGGTTAAGATGGACGAACGATAACAAATAAGACCAAATTTTGAGGTTACATAAGCACCTTGACTTGCATATTTCCCTTAATAGGGGATGATGTCAGAACAGATCTAACATCAGATGGCAAGTCGTGTGCAGATACCTATGGCACCCTCTCATTGAGAACAAAAAATTTGTTCTTATGTGGCAAATCCTCCATCATGGAATGTGGTACCAATGCCAAAGCTAATAAAATATGTGGGGCCCCTCACTGGTGTAAGCATTGCATCCATGGCAGAGAGGAACTTGGTCATCTCTTCTTCTCGTGTGCTAGAAGCAGTTTGATTTGGGCGTCTCTTGCCAAAGATTTTGAGCTTAACAAGACAAATCAAGTGGAAACAAGCTCTACTTGGAGAAACAGTTGGTTGCTCTTCAGCTCTGTGGAATGCCATCAGAGGGGAAGTGCTTTGAAAGATATGGAAAAAGATGTGTGATCAAGTTTGATGGCCATCAGAAAGAGTGGTTGATTGAAAAATCTCTATGCATATTAAGTAGAAGAATATGTAATTGTAAAAATCTCCGCCTGTCAGACACCATAGGATGTTTGTCTTGGAAAACAATAAAGTTAAAAGCAAGTGGATCACTCACGAAGGCGACAGAAAGATCATTAAACTTCTCAACAACTCTTTTAAGAACATTTGTCTCCCATCAAATCTTAATTATTCTACTGGTTTGGGCCATTATACTCCTCCTTTGTGGGATATACTTTTGGGCCATAACGTTTGGGCCATTATACTCCTCCTTTGTGGGATATAAGGGAGAGTAGCCTACACTAACTTCCTTTTATATATAAAAAAAAAAATAATTATTCGGAGCCGAGGAGAATGAACCGAACCTTGATTCAGAGAAGTGAAGTCTTTGGGCGAATCGAATGACGCATTGCGGAGTCAATTTGCACACTCGACAAGTCGGCTAAAATCAATATTCTGTTGAGCTCTAAGAGCCCGGGCGGCGGGTGCACGCCTGAAGCCACTGCTGCGCGCTTTTATGGAAGAATTTATAGAGCTTTTTTCATAATCTCTGCTGACACATTTGAAACGTTAGTTTTGTTGTGTATACGTCCGTTTGTCCGCATCTTCGAGAGTGATCGATACAATTGACAGTTAATTGGCGCTACAGCTCAGATGTCAGGACGTAATGATCGTGGTGTCTATGACAATGAGGAATGGGAACAGCAAAACAAAAGAAGATCCTACGTCTGGCCGGTCGTGGCAATATTCATGGCTGGCCTTGCGGTACGGTCTCTGAATTTGAAATTCCGATTCGAATGTTCCGATTGTCACTGACATCACAGTCGTCAGTCGTATATCAATTGATCATGAATTCTGACCTCTGCTTCTAGTCAATATGGAAGTTTCATGAGCAAGAGGTCTCTGATTTTCCTGGGGATGAATTACCACTTTCGAAGCTTCATTTTATTGTGGCATTCTTTTGGTAATATTTACTTGCAACTATAGAGACATTTCAGTGCAATTCAATATGAAGATTACGTTGGGGATGGTTTTGATTGTTTCTATCCCGTACACTGGACCCCAGATGCGTAGTTCATGTCTAGTATTTGATTGATTCCTGGCAGTCGCTCCAGAAGCTTGTTTTATTATTTCATGTGTGTGATCTCAAACTTACAATTGCTCACTTTTTCCATGGCACTTGCGTATCATGTGAACTACATATTTGACTCTCTAGTGTTTAAACTCGAAATGCTAATTTATGCAAAGACTGGGACTTTGAAGTGTTCGTGGATCCCTTCCCCCCTCTACATAACTCCTTTCCCTCCTCTCTCCCCGTATTAAGGCTATTCAGGTGCTGAAATGTTTTGTATTCATTTTTATGGATTATTTTGTTCTGCCATTAAACTTACTTGATTTTTTTTTTCTCATGAAAGCATAGGTAGCCCACATAGTCTCCTTGAGGCGGCGCCTGCAAAATTACGAAAGATTCGCTCGGCAGGTATTGGGAAATGTATAATATTGTAGAAGTGAAATATGTGTTGCATTCATTCACCAAACTGTGTTGTGTATCTTGAACTCCAAAGTTACTTAAAGGAGGGCCAAAATCTTGATAGAGGACTGAACAATTGAAGATTTTTTAGAGAAAATGAATGAAAATGTTGGAATTCACAAAGGAATGTATCGATAATGCTCAACATAGAGCTAGAGCCTATGAATATCATCAAAAGGAAGAAAACAGTCATACTGTTTTGGAGGAATTTATGCAGGAATCTTCAGTTATAGGTTTATATTGTTGGATTCGGGGTTTTCTGACTTAAAAATTGGAGTTATGTTTTTCTATATTTAGGTGCAGGTTTGACAAATTTAGGGTTTTTCATTAAAAAGGAACTATGTTATGTAAAATTAGGGTGCAAAAAACAAAATGAATTGCAAAAATCAAAAAATTCATTTTGAGGATTTCATCACATAAAAAAAAAAAGAAACAAATCTTTGCATAGAAAAAAACTATGTACAAGGGCTTTGGAAGTTGTCTACAAGGAAATGTATATGGTGCTAAAACACACATATCATCAGTGAGCTTCCTGTATATCACCAGACCAGCAACAATTTTGTCATGCAAGGCAGATTTGCATCTACATCAGCTCAGCTCATATCAGACTACGTCATCGGTATCTTGTAGCATCTCAGCACAGCTATGTATTGTTATATATGTCAGATGAGACAGTCGGATCAGCTAGAAGAACTTCTTTAGCATCAACACATGTCAAGCCTATGTCTACATCAATGCATGCAATCTGGTCTACCATCAGCCTTCAATACAGCAGAAAGGCAGATAGTGTTTGACAGGTCAGCACATAAATCTTTGTACAACTTTAGCTTGTACCTTCAAAATATGCTCAGTTAAGATGTCATCATCAGCTTTAGATATCTGTTGCTTATACACACGAGCTTTCAGATTATGTCTCAGTTTGAGATCAGTTGAGTTTATGCTTTGTAATTCAGTTCATGAACGATAATCTTCTTGGTAGTTCAGACGTATATCAGCTTATGCCCATAGAGCATTGCATTTGCTCAGCTCAAGTACTCAGATATTCTTATCAAGCATTTTGTTCAGCATATACTCTCATGTTGTGTTAGCTCTTGTGCTTTTTAAGATATTGGGTTAACACAATCCAACATAGTGATACCAAAAAGCTCTCATATACAAAACAATAAGACGTGTTGAAAATAAGACAATAAGACCTCACAAAGGTACTGTGGTCCATATGCAATATGTAAGGTAAATAGTATAAATAGCATATGAACTCAAGGTCTCAAATCAAGTATTATGCATTTAATTTTATGCACGAATAGGCTTAAAAGGGTTTGTGTGTTGGACAATAGTAGAAGTTTGTAGAGGCTGTCTTTGGCCCCCCCCCCCACGCGCGCAATTTCTATATGAATAATAAAGAGATCAGGCACCATATACAAGTTAAAGCGAAACTAGAGCCATTTGTAGATAGATTATGTTGACAAGTGGATTGCTTGAAGGTAGTGCTTCAAAGGACAAGATTGGTTCCAACTTTTAAACTTTCAGAATTTCACCATTGTCTTCATATAGAACAGGACTAGGACCATTTATAGATAGATTAGCTTGACAAGTAGAAGGATTTCTTAGAAAGTAGTGCTCCATTTGACAAGAATGTTTCCAAGTCTTAAATTTTCAGAATTTCACTCTTTTTTTGTGAAGAAGATGACAACGTTTATACCTTGGGCTCAAGGGATCCGTCCTTTACTCCCTACCACCATGATGATTCCTTTCATGATCTGTTTTGAGGGCAACATAAATTTAAGGAAAATATGAATCACATAGATGGTTGTGTGGCAATAAGTTCCACATGGCACTATACAGAAGACTTACCGATGTAATGCAGGAGGTGAGAGGATCACATGGTCGAGAGGAAAGATTTCGATTGCTTTGTATTATGCCCTTATATTGACTTGAAGCTCTGGTTCACTGCAGTAAAATGATCATCAACATATGTGATTTGGCACTACACTAAGAAAAACCAATTGCGTGGTGTATTGGACAGGATTCTCAACATCATCTGCCATTCATCAAGCTTTGGATTCTATATAAGAGTCTATTGTCAGTGGATTTTAGAGCCGAGAGGTAAGGCTTCATGACATAGAGGTCGGATATTTGGCACTACACTAAGAAAAACCAATTGCGTGGTGTATTGGACAGGATTCTCAACACCATCTGCCATTCATCAAGCTTTGGATTCTATATAAGAGTCTATTGTCAGTGGATTTTAGAGCCGAGAGGTAAGGCTTCATGACATAGAGGTTATGTGCTCTGTGTACAGCCTAGTGAGATGTGGGAAATGAATTATTTGCGAGGATATTTGGTGTCTGGGCAAGAGATTTATTAAGGGGCCAATGGCCATTCACAGTTTTCTCCCAGACTAGATCATGATATCAAGTGTAGTGCAGGTACATTTGGCCTCGATGGCACTTGCATGTATTTCTTTGCGGATTACATGCGCATTCTTCTATTGCCCAGTCAACTGATGTACTTCTGTCTTTATTGATTTACAATTTTTGGAGTCTGGACAGGAGACATTTTTGTCTGTTGTGGGGCCATTCACAACTTTTCTTCTTCCCGATTGAGTGTAGTGCCGGAACCTTTGACCAAGATGGTTTTTTGCACATATTTTACTGTAGATGCCATTGTCATTCTTCTATTCTCATGTTTTTGTAGATTTGCAATTGTGTTCTGTGCAACCGAACAACAGTTTTAAAGGTCTCTTATACATTGTAACTGTAACGTAAGCTTTTTTTTTTAATACTTTTCAATAGGGAAGGGAGAGGCAGTGAAGGAGAAAGTAGTGTGATAGGGAGGGCGTGGGTAAGGAACAGGGGAGAAGGGGAGTGGGAGGGAGGGGGGAGGGCAGTGGGAGGGAGGGAGATATAACACTTGTTTTGTGATCAGGTATTTAATGGTGAAAATGGACCAGCTAGCAATTCGAGTGATAGAACTAGCCGGACTCAGCAAGCAGGAAAGAGAGCAAATACTTATCAAACTTATCAACAGGATTTTGGTGGGCCCAGAACTTTCCGCTTTACATTCTACACGTCTGATGGGAAACAGAGAACTCAGTTTGTTCGTCAAAGTCCAAGTGGAAGTGCTGATTCATGGGCATGGATATTCAAGGATGCTGGGTTTTTTAGTAAAGAGGATATGGAGAGGCTGGTTAGTATTTTTTACTTTCTTGAAGGCATGGAGATCAATATTTCAGATCAGAGAATCACTGGACTGAGTTCCCATACAGGAGCGCATGAGGCGTATGGCTGAGGCTTTCCATCGAGAGAGAGCACAATATGCCCAAGGATTTGAGAGATGGCAGGAGTCAGCCAGAAACCCAGGTGGTCCTTATGGCTGGCCCAGGGGTAATTGGTCATGGACAACGAGAGATTGGGAAGAGTGGAATGATGCTAATAATGGAAGACAAGGAACATCTCAAAATTTTTGGGGGTCCCCCTATGCTAAATACTATAAGATATTGGGTTTGGATGAGTAATCATCTCTCACTGACATTGTTTGTTATCTTATATCCTGTGTTTTGGTATCCTCTTAACTTCTGTTTCTACTGGTGATTTGTCTGTGAATGTGTAGGTCAAAAGCAGGAAGTTATTCTCAGGACGAAATCAAGGTTTGTAGATGAAGCTTTTTCTTTCCAAATATTCTATCGTTGTTTTGATGATCTTGGAATTCATGATTTTTTTGTGCGTGTGAGTACAACGGTCTCTGACTTGGAAGGAAAACCATTTATTTATGAATCTTTTTATCAACGGACAATTCAGCAACAATTTTTTTTACTCACAGCATGTGACAGGACTAGCCCATATAGGTAAAGCAGGGTTTGCTCTTTTTTGATTTGTAAAGGAAAATTTTCTATTTGTGATTTCTTTCTATTAATTGACAGTTTACTGACAATGCTTTCACTCATTATGTGTCAGTAGTAGTTCACGAAGATAAAACAGTGCCCTTTTGTTGACTTCAATTTTTTCATTCATGTCTCTGCATTGCTGTCTTTTTTTTTTCTGCTTTTCCCACTATCCTGCTTACATTTTTCTTTGTACTTGCTTTTGATATTCCTTCTGCCTTCCTACATGCATCTATCACACACTATCTGAGAGCCTAATCTACATTTTTGGAGTACAAGTGCTCCCTCACAAAGGCTATTGCTTTCAATTCCTTTTCTTGCAAGTCAGTTGAACAGTGATGGACATCAAGGACAACACAGGTGTCTGGATGACTGGGTCTCTCTAACCATACAATTGCGGGAAGCCATGTTTGCCTCTCCCCTTCTATTGTAGGGGAAGGACACCATGTGCTGCCGATGTGTGTGGCTGGGTAGAGGAAGAGGAGGCTGTGAGGGAACAGCCATCCTCTTGAGAGAGGGGAAGAATCCTTGATGCTCCTTGCTGCTAGGTGATTGGGAAATGGCTCGGCGCATGTGATTTTGACCACCATTCTGCCTTGGAGGCCGTCTACAAGCTATGGTGTGTGAAGGAATTGTTAAGAGAGCTTGAAAATGGTAGCCTCTCCACTGAAAGAAAGGGATATAAAGGGGTACAGGCTAATGGGGTAAGGACTCTATGGTGGGCTGGATTAAGCCCCTATACGAGACCCAAGCCACCTAGGAGGCAGCCAAGGTCACCCATAAGGGAGGCTTGCTGTCCCCTTGAGGTAGTCGAGTCCACCCTAGAGGGAGGCTGGCCTGCCATATACATGAGCCCATGCCACCGACCTTTTTCCATGAATCCCGCTTTGAGGTTGGTTCCATTTTCAGGGGCGGTTCTGTATGCTTGAGCAGAAGCAAAGCCCTTCAGGGTGGGCAAGTTAGCGACTTCCACATGGGCAGCCACATGGAGGTCAAAGCATGATGTCACGTAGGGAATGTAGGTTTCTTCCATCATTTCATAGGAATTAAAATGCATTTCTTTGATGCTTCTAAAATTGTTGTTGAGCATTTGTCCTTGTTTACAATACTCTCTCACAATTGCAAGAGTCAAGATTACGTGCACTTGAAGACAAATAAAGTTATGTTTTTACCTATGACCTTTCGTGACTCATGGGAGATATCAATGGTCTCTTTATCTAAATGCCAAAATGATCCTTGATGGAGTTAGGGAAAAAGATTTGTCAAATTGAATGAAATTACTACTACATGAGACAAGTAGAATTCACTTTTATGATGATGCTTTATGAAAAGCATGTGTTTTTGCTGAGAATTAGAGTTTCACTTTTGAAGGAATTTTAGGTCTCATATATCATTAGATAGCTCTCCTGAAACATTATAAGAATATGCAATAAAGAATTTTGACCATGTTTGATCAAGTATGGTCATTTCCATTTTTAAGAAATGGTTGGAAATTAGGGTTTGAAGCCAATTTGACATTGTTTTCAACAATCGCCTCTCAATTTCATAATGGGGTAGTATTTAATAATGTGCATAATTTGTGATGTCTTTCCCTTGATGATGCCTTCGTAAAATATCTCTCACACTCTTACTTGTATAAAACATAGATAAGCTCAATGTGCTTCTTTACTCCCTTCTCATATATACAGTGATATTGAAGCTCAATATGTTTTGCCCTTGCATGATGAACCATGTTCTTTGCTGTAGCAATAGCTTTTTGACTATCTTTAAGTAACGTAAACATCAAGATAACTTAAAATCTTCTAATCATATAACTTCAAATATTACTTAAAAAAAAAGCTATATGCTCTCTTATCACTTGAAGTTGTAGGTTAATTTTTAGAATGCAAAGAAATTAAGAATTCGCCAACAAAGAAGCAATAGCCATTGTTTGATCATCTTGAGTCTTTATTCCCTGTCCAATTAGAATCTGTAAATCCTTAAGTGTAAAATATGGTGACTTGGAGAATACCATAAGATAATTCTTTGTGGCTTTTAAATATCTAAAAATTTGCTTAGTTGCTTTCCGATGAATTTTAAGGGTTTGGGCATGATTCTTGATGCTTAAGAAAGGACAAACTCTATGTGAAGATGTGTATTACAAAGATAAATCAAGCAACCAATTACATGACTATATAATGTAACATCAAAAGCTTCTCTTTACTTTTTTCTTGTAAAGAAACATTCAAATTTAACATCCATAAGACTCTGCCTAGGTTTTGAATCTTAGATTTCTTACCTTTCCAGAAGTTCTCGATGTACTTTTACTATGTCATGAATATACAATTATCTATGTGAATAATTCAATGTCAAGATAATAATGTAGAGAACCTTTCATTAACAAAATGATGATTATAATCAAAACATCTTCCATTGACTTAATATAGAGTGTATGAACAACTTCTAAGCTTTTAAAACCAATGGAAATAAGATACGAGTGTATCTTCTCATACTATGCTTTTGGTACTTGTTTCAAACCATAGAGAGCTTTGATTAGTAATTTAGTTTGCAAACAAGATGCTCTTTACATTTCTCTTCAAAATCCTCTCTTGCTGTTGAATGTAGACATCCTCGTGTAGGTCATCATTAAGAAATGGTGACTTGATATCTAATTGGTACACTTTCCAACCAAAGAATGCAACGAAAGAAAGTACTATCCTTACTATGGTCATTCTAAAAGTAGTTCATTAGAGTCAAAGATAGATGTAAGGCTCGTTTGGTAGACAATTCTGCATTGAAATCCAAGTCCATAGATATTATTTGTGATTGAAATCCAAGTCCATAGATATAGATAGTAGAAAGAAACATTACACTAGAATAGTAGATGAAAGTGACATTCTTGTTTGGTTAGATTTTCTTCCAGCAAACTTGTATGTTTGAGTTGATGATGCTTTATTTGAACAATATATTGGAATTCCTATGCGTACAAATTGTGCTGTTTTCTTGGTAATTTTTATCTTTTTACTTATCAATTTGAATTTATGGAAAGGCTTATTTTAGCTAATACTTGTTCTATCATTATACACAAACTTTCTAATATTAGATGCTTTGTAAATGATCCGTTTGTTCTTGATTTTCGATCTTATATATTTAAATATTGATGCTTTTGGTGGTGGTATTTATCCCAAGGATTTTAGTGAGCTGTATTGTACTGCACACGATGATTCTTGTGCTTTTCTAGATCTAAAAATATTTCAATCTCCTTTTGATTTGCAAGTAGACATTTATGATAAAAGATTAGAATCGCTAGGATTAACATGATTTGAATGCCTCATATTGATTCAAATATTTTTCATTTAGTAAAATATGGTGTTATTTGCTCTAAGTTGTTTATATTTTTTCATCTGTCTTCATTTGTAGTTCAGTGTTGTCAACTAATTACTTTGCTTGTTTAAAAAAGTTTTCATTCAAGAAAATTTCAAAGAAGGTAAGGACTTTCTTACTTCGTAACAAGTTCATTTATGGTTCTTCTTCGTTTTATTTGTTCAAATTGATCATTAGTAAATTCAATAGAAAAGGGGAACTTTCTAATCGTTAATGATAAGATATTTTAGGGGTTCTTTCACTCTTTATTTATAGCTTTATTCTAGTCCTTTTATTCATTTATTATTATTATTATGATTATTTTATTTTTTTAAATTTTGTTTTTTCTTAATTTATTTTTATTTGTATATATATTTTGGGATTTTTTGTTGTTTCATCTTTTTTTGTTATCTGATTATTATTTTTATGATTATTGGTTTGTTCTTTGTGCAAGACTTTATCATGGCTGAGTTTACCCTTCACTTCAAGAAGTGATAGAAACTCAGCTTGTTGATTTTGTTAGAGGTCTTTATTTAGAAAGACTCTTTATTAAAGTCTATACATACTCTAGGGCACTGATGACGTGAGTATCATGATTCATATGATATGAAACACACACATGCACATTGCATGGATGATAGATGAACGTTATGTGACATGATACATCATATGTGTGTACACAATATACACTCATTTGATATGTGTACATGCACATGCACATGCACATGCAACACATAGAATGCCGTACACATACACATGCACATGAATTCATTATAATTTATCATCTATATAATATGCATTTATCATCTATATAGTATGCATACATGCATAATGCTAGCAGCAATACATTTGAAACACAAAGCAACACATGAAACACACACAAGCACATCGCATGGATAAACATTATGTGATATGCACACATTATTAATTACTAATTACACAATACTTCTAAGTTGTTTCGTAGTCTAGTTTCAACTTTCATCACTAGCCTCTTTAATGTGTGCACAATACACATATGTCATAGATGCGTCATGCACTGCAGTCTATGCACAAGTGACCATGCAACTCATGAAGTAAGAACCAAAATCACAAGACAAACTCGGAACACGTCAAAATCGACTTAAAAATGAGCATAGAAAAATGTAGGCGGGAAAGGGTGTTTTGTCTCATAAAATTTCATTATCCCAATCAATTGCTCCGTCAATTATTTGATCTTTGTAAGAATAACCTCCATTCATATGGTTACACTTCGATTGTTTTTGAAGATAAGCAACACCAAACCTTACTTTATGCCTCGTACAATGTGGCAAGAATATTCGAAGAATCATAAGTGTTTTGCATGAGCAAATACAAGGGATAATATGTCTGAAAAATGACGCAATCATGACATGTGAGTATGCATGATGCATTGCAACCATTTTATCAAAATTTCTCGACAATGGTGGGCTGTTGGTGATATACTTGACATAGTCAATCAAAATAGGAGTTTCAAGATAGGAAGTGTGCACTCGACCTAGTGTTGGAAGTGGGGTGGGCCTCAATAACAATAAATGACATGTTTACAGGATCTTCCAACTTATGCATACACACCTTAAGACTCAAAAAGAGATGAGTGAGAAATAGAGAGAGAATAAACAAGATTTACAAAGTGTATGGTGAGCGAGAAGGCTCACCTGCACTATCTATATTCAAATGTCAATTACAATGTGTGAATTTTATACAAACTGACAATAATTGAATCTAGGCTGAAATAGGAACTAGATACAAGAGACTGTGTGCTTAAGAGGTATGAAGAGAGTGTGTGTGAGAATATGGAGAATATGAACAATTTAGAAATGTTTGACAGTGAACTTGAATTCTGATTATCCTTAATCAGAAACTAGTGAATGAACAAGTGGGGACAAATGTAGACTTGTTACTCTCAGTAACTCAGCAAGTGATTTTAATAGTTGGCTTATACGAACTCCTTCAGATGTCTCTAGATGTAGAGAAGAACTCCTCCAAGAGTGTAGCACTCCTCCTTGATCACCTCCAAGTTCAACTCCTTGAGTGATTGCTCCTCTTGAGAAGATTGTTCTTGAGTGATGATTATGAAGTGAGGTTGGCCCTTCATTATATAAGAATATTACCCTCTTGAAAAGCAAGTTTGAAAAGCATGCTCACACCATCGGCATTGAAAAGCTACATAAAAATAACGACTGCAATCTACTGGTGCTTTTACGAAAATTGATTTCCGAAGAAGCTTTCGCGTTGCCCCGATCGGGGATTGAATCCATGATGCTTGGTTGAGAGGTTTACAATCTATCTAAGGCGCCCATCTTGACTACTTGAAGAGGAAGCTATGAAAAACATATCATATGTTGTACTTAATTGAGAATTTGGTCCATTCTTAGACATTGTTTTTCAACAATCCCCCTTTCAATGTCATAATGGTGGAAGTTTTAAGAACCTGCAAAACTTTTGATGTCTACAAATATTTCTTAACTGATCTCCATTGAATCTTAAGCTTGTTGTCCATGAACTTTTACTTGGATACATGAATGTCTTATCATGTATTACATAGATATATCAAGCAATCAACTCCTTGACCGACTATATAATGTAGCATCAAAAAGGTCTGAACCTACTTCCGATTGTAATAACACATTGATATCCATAGGTGTCTGCATAGTCTTAGAATCTGTCATCTCAAAGCTTTCTAATAATTTCTCAATGGATTTCTGTCATGTAGATACATTCATCTCTGTACTTGAACTCAAACCCAAGATAACAATGTAAAATACCTATGCCATTTACATCAAATGTATGCTTAAGTTGATCTTTAAACAATTGAAGATTTGAATCTTTGGGACCTATGATAATCGTATCACTTTGTAGTGCATCTTGAACACTAGTTGGTTCATTCTTATCTGAAGTAAGAGCTAAAATATTTTGACTCTCAAAATGTTCTACATAATTTACCTGGTATGTTTGTTGATCCTTATTTGACTTCTGGTTCTTCCAGTGAATTGCTTTATACCACTGTCCTTCCAGGTTTGATATAACCACTTTGGTGTATTCTTGAAAAGTGGTGGAATCCTTTCTGGTTCTTCAATATCTCTTTCTTATGGAACTCTAGAACCTTTTCGAACTTCATAAGTCGGAACTTCAAGAGGTATTGATGATGGACTAGGTACTTATGTAGGTAATGAAACTCTCTCTTGACATGTATCTCTTAGGGTTTAAGTAGGTTCATCACCCCCCTTGTATGTCTGAATATAAGAATCCAAATTCCTTATGAAAAATGCATAGTCATCTCCTTAATTTTGGAATCTCTTCCTTCTTATCATAAATCTGCCTTTCTGCAATACATGCATTGTGTGAGAGTAGGATATCACCTGCATCTGGAACATAGAATCTGTATCCTTTTCTTTCAATTGCATAACCAATAAAGACAACTTTAATGGCTTTTACATCAAGGTTACCATGATCTTTCTTCTCAATGTAACATAAGCTAGGAAACCAAAAACTTTGAAGTAACTCACATTGGGCTTCTTCTCATAATAAGCTTCATTAGGTGTAATGACCTTCAAAGCTTTTGTGGAAGACCTATTCAAAATGTGATTAGTTGTATGTAGTGCGTCAAACCAAAATTTGGGAGAAAGTCTTTTGGATGACATTATACTATGATCTCAACAAGTATCCGATTCTCTCTCTCTGCAATATCGAGTTGATGAGAGATACCTTTGTCTTCAAGAAAAGACTTATCCATCACTTCTCAAAATTTGGATCTTTGACTTACTTTCATTTTCAATCATAACTAAGAACTTCTTGAAAGTAGGAAAAACCTCTGACTTCGCTTGAAGACCGTAAATCCACGAATATCTTGAGAAATCATCAATGAACATAACAAAGTACCTGATGTCAAGGGAGCATTAGATTGTGCTCTCTGGCTACAATAGACAAGATTTCCGAAATATGCTTCTGATTACAAGAATACCCACATAGGGAAAATAGTACAAGAATATGCAGCTGACACAAGAAGTCCCACACCCAGGGACTGAAAGGTATAAATAACTCAGCTAGAGATGATATAGGAGATCCCACAACCCGGGATCGTAAGTGTGGAGCCAGATCTTTGGACTACAAGAACTCCCTTCAGGGAGATGAACTCGCTACAACAAATAACTCGAAAGGATCTCGGACTTTGAGATTGCAACAAGACAAGAGAGTATGTCCAAGATACAAGAGTAGACATGACTAAAGCAAGAGACAAGACTAGAACTCGAACTGGAACTTGAAAGTACTTACTTGGTGTTAGGACTCCTTGAGCTCGCAAGACTGGCATTGGCAAGAATGAGAATGAATGTGGCCAACCCCTCCTTATATAGTTTTTCCAAGGGAGGTTCAAGGGCGGTTACGAGTTTGATGATGTCATTGATGATGTCATCAATTGGAAACAAGACCTCTGGGTATCAGAATTCAGCAAATAGATGGTTGATCTTAGGGTTTTGCACATTCCGGACGCAATAGAAGCATTGGTTTCTCAAAGTTCTGAACCAATCATGAGATATAGAAAGTGACATGGAATTTAAGGTTCATGATGGTTTTCTTTGTGTCCATGACATCACCTCCCCCTCAAGCGAAGAGTTCCATGAGGAGCGGTTATGTGACTCTGAGATCTTCTAGAACTTGAATCTTCATAGCTCTAGGTCTTTGTACAGTTGTTGATATGTGGCATTGGAACATGATGATGATGGATATGTGTGATGAAACTGGAATGGGATGTATGTACAAAATCAAGGCCATGATTCTCATGATGGGCAGTACTCCTCTTTTGATTCCGATGATGATCCTTCTTATGTGGGATAATGATTGTACGAGTCCTAATTCCAACTTGCTTCTTCTTCTTAGGACATTTGAATATCATATGATCATGATCTCCACAATAAAAGCATAATCCATTGTCTTTTCGATGTTTTCTTTCCTTTGGTATAAGTAGTCTCACCCTAATGTTATCCAACTGCATGGGTTCTGGTTGGATTCTTCCAATGTATGTTGTTGAGGAATTGAGGTAAACTTGTATTCTCGATCGCCAACAAAAATCATCTTCTCTTTCTTTCTCTCAAACAATCTATTGTCACACTCAATTGCTTGATTCATGAATTCATTCAAAGTATTTACCTTGGGCATGGTTAACATGAGGTCCTTGACATCATCATGTAAGTCCCATCGAAATTGGTTGATAAAATAATCCTCATGCCATGTGAGGTCACAAATGATTTGTCTAAATTTCGATGCATAGGTAGATATAGGTCTATTTCCTTGATGTAGCTTCATTAGCTTTGTCTTAGCAACACGTGAACAATTGGTATCTCCAAAAGAAGATGTGAATTCTCGAACAAAGGCCTTGAAATCATACAAAATATCCATGTTCTTCTCTAGGATAGGTGCAAACCATGAAAGAGCATGACCACATAAAAGAGTTCCTATTAGTCCCACTTGAGAAGCATCATCTGGGTACCTGTCGAGTTGCATTCTTATGGAGAGCTTCACTTGTTGTAGAAATCCTCGAAAGTTAGATCTTGTCCCATCAAATTTCTCAGGCATGCTCACTTTTGGACTTTTCTTTATATTGGTTGCCATGGGTGTACATGAAGAAAATTGATTTACAATGATCTGCAACTCTTGAATTTGCCTTTGAAGTTTTATGATTACATCCTGAATATTTTGTTGTTGAATCCTTTCTTGATTTTCTTGTATCTCTTGGACTTGTTGAATGACTTTAAGTGCAGAAAAAAATTCTTCTTGAATAATCTCCATGATGCTTGGTCTTGATGAAGGTAGACTTGCCAAAATGTCAGGGGAGCACTAGATTGTGCTCTCTGACTATAGTAGACAAGATTTCGGAAATATGCTTCTGATTACATGAATACCCACGTAGGGAAAATAGTATAAGAATATGTAGCTGATACAAGAAGTCCCACAACGTGGGACTGATAGGTATAGATAACTCAGCTAGAGATGATACAGGAGATCCCACAATCCGGGATCGTAAGTATGGAGCAAGATCTCTGGATTACAAGAACTCCCTTCATGGAGATGAACTAGCTACAAGAAATAACTTGAAAGGATCTCGGACTACGAGATTGCAACAGGACAAGAGAGTATGTCCAAGATACAAGACTAGACAAGACTAGAGCAAGAGACAAGACTAGAACGCGAACTGGAACTTGAAAGTACTTACTTGTTGATCAAGATGAGCTCCCAAGATTGGCATTGGTAAGAATGAGAATGAATGTGGCCAACCCCTTTTTATATAGTTTTTCCAAGGGCGGTTACGAGTTTGATGATATCATCAACTGGAAACAAGACTTCCGGGTGTCAGAATTCAACAAATAGATAGTCGATCTTGGGGTTTTGCACATTCTGGATGCAATAGAAGCATTGGTTTCTCAAAGTTCTGAACCAATCGTGAGATATAGAAAGTGACATGGAATCTAAGGTTGAGGATGGTTCCTTTGTGTCCATGACACCTGAAACCTTGAATCGAATTTGTTCTCATCGGACCATTCACATCTGAATGTATGCAACTTCCTTGTGGCCGTGATATATCCATGCTTCTTGAAAGGTGGTTTGTGAAGCTTTCCCTGAAGACATCCTTCACACGACTCTGCATCAATCTGGTAAAGCAAAAGTAGATAAATTCTCCACCATACCGTGATCTTTGATATGCTTGAGAGCTGTGTAACTAATATGACCAGATCTAGCATGCCATAACTTCATGTTCTCCTTAGGTGTAGTAGACCTAGCAACATTAGCATGACTTATTTTGGACAATACAAACATTCTACATCTGTTTTCACCTTGAAGTAGACAATGCTCCTCAATAGGTGAGAGGATTTGACATGAATCTTCCTTAAAAACTACTTTACATTTTGTTATATATATGTGTGTGTGTATGTGTGTGTCTCTGTGTGTGCTTGCATTTATGTATGTATGCATGTGTGTCCTGTTTATGTATAGGCTTACACACACACCTACACACTTACACTTAGACATGAGTGTGCGCGCACGCACAGAGATACATGCATAGATACACACATAGACACACATACACACCCATGTGCATGCACACACATCGTGCACATGCCACATCGTGCCCACGCGCACACATATTAACCTATGTACTTATGCACACTGTACGCATCCTTGTGTGCATGTACCGGTGGATGCATAGTAATGCACACAGGTATTATGTGCGTACATGCTGAGACACATGTATGCATGCTGGCATGCACATTTGCATGCAGGCATGCACATATGCATGCACGATGTATATACTTACGGATATGCATACATGCGTCAAGGTTGGATTGGAATGCGTTCCAAATGCGTATGGAACGTGCTCAATGTTCTGTACAGTACGTACATTCCAAAAGGCGTTCAGAATTCGTCCCAAGGGAAAAAATGAAGTGTTGATACCAACAACATCACTTCATAGAAAAAAAGTGGAAGCAATCAAAGATGTAGGCATCATAATTCTATCAAGATGTAGTATCATTGACATCTTACATTATTGCCTCAACAAACATTAGAATAATCCATAGAAAAAACAAAATTTGGAAATTTCCATCTAATTTGATTTGCATCTTTGTGATCCATACAATAATTATCTGTATAGTTTAGAAGTCTTCATAATGTTCTTTAAATGTGATCAATTCTAAATATGATTGACATGATCTATCTTTAGTATTGGATTAGAACAATCGATAAAAAAACAAAATTTGGAAATTTCCATATTATTTGATCTGCAACTTTGTGAGCCACACGATAATTATCTGGATGGTTTAGAAGTCTTCATGATGTTCTTTAAATGTGATCAATTCTATGATTGACACGATCTATCTTTAGTATTGGATGACTTCAATCTTGCACAAACATAAATGGTTATAGGTAAATCATTATTTACTCCATAGGATTCTGCAGTGCTACATGTTGATAAGAACAACATTTTTCACACCAAAGGTCTCTCAAACACAAATTGTGTTCAGATTCGAGAATCCCATTCCCCTCAGCATATATATTTTTTTATTGTGTATTAGGTCTTCAAATCACTACATCCTTGTATTTGATCATTGCACCTTGAAGTGTGCATATATATATATATATATATATATATATATATATATATATATATATATATATACATACATACATACATACATACATACATACATACATACATACATACATACATACATACATACATACATACATACATACATACATACATACATACATACATACATACATACATACATACATACATACATACATACATACATACATACATACATACATACATACATACATACATACATACATACACACACACACACACATATATATATATATATATATATATATATATATATATATATATATATATATATATATATATATATATATATATATATATATATATATATATATATATATATATATATATATATATATATATATATATATATATATATATAATTTTTTTTTTTTTATTTACATACATATATATATATTTACATACATACATATATACATACATACATACACACACACACACACATACATACATACATACATACATACATACACATATGGTGTCATGCCATCAAGTGATTTGGATGGCAACCTATTGATGAGATAAGTGGCAGTGGATACACTCTCTGCCCATAGGTAATTTGGCAACTTTTTCTCATTAAGCATAGACCTAGCTGTTTCTACTATAAGTCTATTCCTTCTTTCTGCTACCCCATTTTGTTTAGGTGAATACCTTGTAGTGATCTCCCTTTTGATGCCTCTTTCCTGCAAGAAATCTTCAAACTCATTGGAGAAGTACTCTCCTCCACCATCTGACCTTAGCCTCTTCAAGCTTCTACCTGTTTGATTTTCAACAAGTGCAAGATACCTCTTGAAACAATTAAACACTTCATCTTTGTGCTTCATAAAGTATAAAATGGTCCACCTGCTATAGTCATCAATAAAGGACACATAATACCTTGAACCAGAAATGGAAGGGTCCTTGCTAGGTCCCCAAACATCTGTGTGTACCAAGTCTAGGTAGTCTTCATGCATGAAACCTTTCCTTGAGTAGGGTAATCTGTGAGACTTACCAAATTGACATGATCCACATTTGTAAATCATGTGTTGCTTGGACACATTAGGTATCCCAAGCACACATTGATCCCTGCACATTTGCTTTAGAGTTCTTTCCCCTATGTGCCCTAATCTCTTGTGCCATATTTCTAACTCTGATAGTGTCTGATCCTTGTAATTATACAAAGCAATGTTTTTTGTATCTTCTAGCTCAAATGTAAATAATCTACCTGATTTCTCCCCTTTGGCTATCCTTCTGAATCCATGTTTTGGGTCCTCCACATATGCTCCATGTTGTGTGAATCTGACCTGCAAACCTTTCTCCACAATCTGACCAACACTCATTAAATTCTTAGTTATTGTTGGTACATAGAGTACCCTGCTTAATAGATTCTGATTACCATCACATGTCTTCACATTTCCAATTTTGACCACTGAGTGTTTAGTGTCATCACCTGTTTGTACCTGATGTTTGCCCTTGGGCTCTTCCAAATCAGAAAGTAGTGCCACATTGCCAGCTACATGGTTAGAACATCCTGAGTCAATGTAAAATAAATGATCATCATTTGTACCTATCTTGGAGGTCATATTCATGATCAATAGGGAGTCATCTTGCTCCTCTGTGTAGTTGTTGTAGTCTCTTCTATTTCTGAATCCACCTTGGTAGTTACCATTGTGGTTGTTGTTGTAGTTGTTGTTGTATTGGTTGTTGTACCCATTGTAGCTTTGATGTTGGTTGAATCTGCCTCTCCCTTGAGAGTATCCACCTCTTGAGTAGCCTCTTCCTCTCTGATTCTTATAGTTCTTGTAGCATTCATCTGTGGTATGATTGGACAATCCACAGATATTGCATGGAGATTGATTGTAGGGTCTCCCCCTACCTGACTTACCTCCTCTGCCCCTACCTCTAGATGACCTACCTCTCCCTGCATAATTAGCTTGAGAGGTAGAGCCTTCTTCATCCTGTTTCTTCTTGCCTTTATCTTTAACCTTTTTTTCAGTATAGAGAGCAGAGGGGTTATTACCTTTTGATTGATCTCCAGCCTTTGTAAACTTTGCTTCATGTGTAAATAATTGGCCCATGAGTGTTGTGAGATCAGGGGTATGCATGTCCATATAGAGGTCCATTGCAGTGGTGAAACTTTCCCACTTATCATATGCCTTGAGTCCATTTGTCACTTGCCTGACTATTTGCTCCTCTTCAATTTCCTCTCCAATGCTTGCTAGTTGGTCTGCCACATCTTTGATCTTTGTCACATATTCTGAGACTGATTGCTTGGGCTACTTCCTAAGAGTTGTGAACTCAATCCATAATTGATTCTTCCTAGCCCTTGTGTTGGAAGAAAAATAATTTGGCAAGGTTTCCCAAGTCTCTTGGGAAGTCTTACAGTTCCTTACATGTGGTAAAAGAAAGTCAGATATAGAGTTTAAGAGGTAAGACCTTGCCAAAGCATCCTTTGCACACCATTGGTTGAGCCTCTCATGTTCATCCTTTGTAGGTAGTCCTCTAGTCTTGAATGAGGGCAACTCCTCATCTCCTGATATGTATCCAAATAGACTTCTCCCTTGTAGATAGGTCTTCATTCTCAATGACCAAGCTTGATAATTGTTTCTGTCCAATTTGTCAATGAAGGAAGGGAAACCATCACCCATGTTTACCTTCTATGCTCTGATACCACTGTTGGAAGTGATGGCTGGATGCACTCAGAAGATCAGTTGGTGCTGCAAAACCTGCTTCACACCTGCCCTCTTTTCTCTTCAGATATGCTTAGTAGACTCCTTGAGCTTCCAAATGACACAAAGAAACCATATATGTACTTTGGAAATGGTTTGGGTAATGATCAAACCAAAACAGATAACTTGGTACTTCAAAAATCAAGAAAAAACTTTCTATTCTTGTAGTGATACCTGCTCAGACTTTTACTCAGTGTGACCAGCACACTTAAAATTGGAACAATTCCTTTTGGGAGTATTAAAGTACCTTAGTAAGCTACCAATCACAAGTGGAATCACTTCAATTGATAAACTATGCACTGAGAAATAAGTTTAGCAAAATTCTAGTTACCCCTGACTTTTTAGGAACTCTGCAGACACAGACCAGTGTGCACTTCGAAGCGGATTTCTCCCAAATGGCTGAATGAAATCCTCTGAGATTTTGTATGCTTGTAGTAGACTTTGAGCTGGTTCCAATGAGCTATAGATCTCTTGATTTGGTTCAGTAGATCTTGAGTTATGCCCTGTTGAAGTTGAAAGACTTGAAGAAGATAACACAGAGAACCAGAAATGATAAATGTGTGTATATCTATTGATTGATAAGATTGTACAAGCTCAATAGCATGACAAGCATAGCTAATTGAGGTGTGGTGGTGTAGGCTATGGAGTAGCACTAACACACACTCAGTTACAATGAAGATATGCCTCGGGGAGTGAGCTGAATGAGTGAACTAACCGCGAGTTTTTTCCTCTTCATTTTATATGAGTTGAGAGAACATTTGGATTTCAAATTCAAACTAAGGCTCCCTAGAATCTCTCCTCTAAAAGTAGGGAGATATTCTCTCCACTAAACTATTCTCTTTTCCACGACTTAATCAGGTAGGTAAGTGATTACATGAGATGCCAAGTCATAAAGACTTTTACAAGGGGTAAAGAGGTAAGAACTTTATAAGCATATGTTCATATGAACCTTGGTTCAAATGAAGCCTTGATAAAGCTTTGTCCAAGCTAATCTTCCATGAGTCCAATGTTCCAAGCCAATGTGTGAAGGCTTGATATGCACCAACAATGTGCATATGTGTGGGTGTGTGTACGTGTAATTTTTAAACCATCTCTCTTCAGCGGATGGCTGCTTGCATTTCTATTCTGATAGTATTGTCAGCGGCATTCTGTTTTCTCTCGTTTGTGAACCCATCACATGTTTAATTTCTGTTGCATTTGTCAGGATTAATAAGTCAATGCTTTTGTGCCATGATTTATTCAAAAGATCAAAACTCTTATGTGAATATGACGAGCTTGTGACCTAAGGAAGTGGTATGCAGGCTGCCTATAGAAAGAAGGCCATGGAGTACCATCCAGACCGAAATCAGCATAGAAAGGGTAATCTTCCATCCAATAGTTCATTTAGTAATTCGAAAGATGGCATGTGAATTCAATGTTTTTTCATTTTTGGCTTTGCAGCTTGTAAAGTGAAGGCATTTTCTGTGGGGGCATATGGTATTTCTTTTGTTTTGCAAGGGGGCGAGAGTACGAGGGCATTTTCCTTTTTTAGCCTTCAGATTTATAACAATGTCCTTTTTATAATTTGTTAGAAATTGCCTACTTTCCCAGGTTTAAATTATAAGGGGGGAAACGTTCATTTGAGCCACTGTGGGGTCATGTCATGTCATATATCAAGCTCCATTTAATAGCATTGGAACTTATTTTCAAGTTTGGAGATTCTAGATCTTTCATATCTTGGGTACTACCATCTGGTATATGGCAATGCCAAAGTACCTACCAAGTAGACACAAAGTAGTGAAGGAAAATGCACTTTGCAATTTTCTCCTTACTCAACATGTTTTTCAACTGAGTGGTTTGAGAGAAAGAAGCTTGATAGGAATAGAGTATGGCATCCATGCAACAAATAAATAGAGAATTGCAGACAGAGACAGATATGGAGGGAGGGAGAAAGCTAGAGTGTTGAATTCATCCTCTCAAAGCTATCAGTATCTATAGAGATAGGCAAATATATAGACACATGGGGAATGGAGGGGTATTTGCTGCCTGTCCATCAGATCATGGAACTTGTGTTTGGATAGTCTGAAAACAGCCTTTCGTTGTGCATGTAGAACCTGGAAGGGTGAATATATTTTGTCTGAATCTTTCTCTTGCTTTAATGAATTCCTTTGTAAGGGCACAATGTCTCTATCCCTTCTTGCGCTAAACTCTACATTGGCTTTCAAGCAGATTGCTAAGCATGGTTTAATGTGCTACTTGGAGTTCACGCCTCTTAATGGTAACCATCTTGAATTCCTGCAGCTTCTTGGTAGACATATGTTGCAGAAGTTTATAGTTTAGCATTTCAGTATAGATTTGATCTAATGGTCCATCTTATCATGATGAGACTCTCTTCATCAGTGGGTCAACATTCTGTGTCACAAGATGAGGATCTTCCATTTGACCTGTTAATGATGGTTGGTTTAGACGTGCTGTTAGGCTGATTTTACTATAGCCTTTTCATGTCTGTTTACCCTCTACAGCTTTGTGAGGCTGAGGTTGTTATTGGAATTGGATATCTCAGACTAAGTTCTTTATGCATAGTAAAATATTCACATAATAAATTATGGTCTACATAAGCCCGAAATTTTGGTTCATGGGAGATTTTGGCTCTTGTCGATCAAGAATGCCAATCTATTGTATTGTATATCTAATAGATTCCATAGCATGCTTCCAGATGGTTTCTCCTATGAGCTCTCAATGTGAAAGAAGCATTATCCCTAGGTCTTGGGCATGTCAGCCAAAAACCCAAGAACAAGAGTGTATTCCAACAAGACATAAGATGAACATTTTCTTTAGTTCACAAAAGTAAAAAAAAAAAAGAAAAAAAAATCTGAATTAAATCCAATATTTGTAAAATAGAACATAGGCATCTCATCCAAGAAGTTAGAACCCAAGAATATGAGTGCATCCAACAAGATGTGACATGATGGACATTTTCTTTGATTCGTAAGGAAAAAAAGCTTGTAATTCCAATTTTTGTTAATTTATAGATCCATATCTAAGGCTTCTTGCCATTGCCATCGATTTCCTTTGGAGGAACAAATCTTTTAGAGCTGTGTTTCTTTATGATATATTATGAAGTTGGTTTTTCGACCTCCTAGGACCAATACATCATCAAAAAAATAAAAGTATTGTGTGTTTGATATGCTAGAAATAAATCTAGTGCACGCTTGAGGCTCAGATGTTTGAATTTTCAAGGTTTTGCACATATTTTGGCTACAAAATTCTGTTTTCTATGTTCTCCAGCAAACATGGTGAAGAAGATGTAGAATGGGAGTATATATTTAAAGTTTCAAGGAAAATGACAATATACTTTCCTATGCAATTTCTATTCCTCTACTTGCATGGTTGTCCTCTATGCATAGGAGCATGATTTGAGTCTTATAAGGTGCGGTATTGGGACTTGTAAGTGTACTTGTGTTAGTCCAAAACATATGTAAAAGATTGTATGATGACCCTTGATTCTTGATGTATTCAATTTCATACAAAAGAAAATAATATAAATGCATTTATGGATTGGGGGGTTGGTGAAATGTATGGACTATGGTTGGTTCTTGATTTGTTAGTTCCTTTATGCCAAGGATCCCGTTGGAATATAGGAAGTCCATATTCCTTGGGGATTGCGAATGAGATTTGATAATTTGTCATCACGTAAGCTTTCATATCATGCACTACATAGTACATACTAAAGATACTTGATGTGAAATATATTGTAAGAAAAGATCTGATTGATGTATATGCAATCCACCTCCCATTCTACTTATCCCCTTGTGCTCAAATAAATAGCAGTATCTAAAATGTTGGAGTTTAGACATGTTAGCAATCATGCAGACTCATTCTTTACCAATCCAAGAACCTTAGGATAATCCCCCCAGTAAGAAACCATGGCTTAAAAACCAATTAAAATCGATCACAAGATTTGTACAATCACAAGTAGGACACTCACAAATATTGTGCTAGTTCTCTAAGTATGATGCATTTTGAGGCCAAACAAATTGTTTCTAAGTACTCTAGAAAACAGAATTTATATATCATTATGATAGACAATGCACTCACACATGTTAAATACAATACTCAAAATGTAGTTTCAACAATGCAAATATAAACAATAAGTTTTGGGGCACATCAGCCATGTACAAAAGTTCAACAAAATGGGTTTCCTTTCTGCTCATGATAGTAAGAACTATTGTTCCTATGCCTTAGCACAATAAACCAAAACATTTGGTTTTGCAGATGAAATAGACTGGAGCAAGCTAAGGTCAAGAGTCATGTGCTTTGTTGCATCACTATTAAACAACTAATTAACAAACTTTTCAGAGCCTCTAGAAACTTTGGAGAACACAAAAACTTCCTCAACACAATCTATGGTGTTTGATATCTCAACCTGTTCATTATATTGCGGATCATCATTTATTGCATTACCAGAACTTCTATTTCGTTAATCTAAGTCTACATTAGTTTATGTAATGATAAGATCTCTTATAGTAGAAACAATTTCTCTTCTTGATGGTCTTTTTCTTCGTATCAGAATCATCAGGATAATCATGAGAATCAGAATTAGAATCACTAGGATGATCTTTGCTAAATTTGGAGTAGGAAGTAGAGAAGCAGATTTGTAACTCTTTTTTGATTTAGAGCTAATCTTATCATTCTTGCCTTTCCCTTTGCCTTTTGCTTTCATAGCTAGGGCCAATTCTAGATTATGTCTAGATTGTACTTCTTGAAGCAAAAGATTTTGCAACTTTCTAAACATGATCATTGTATGACTCATGAGTGATCGTGAAAGTTGTCAAGAGAGACATATAAGACTGAGATAAAGAATTTAGAGTGATTGTCACAAGATCATCAACCTCTATGACAACATCAATGTTAGCTACCCATCGACTAGATCGTGAATTCTAATTATATGTGCGTGAAGTGTGCTTCCTTTTTCCATTCTCAAATTATATGGAAGATGCTTCAAGTATTGCTTTCTTGCAACGTTCCGAGAATAAAACAAGTCTTCTTTCCTATCCCAAGCTTCTTTAGATTTTTTACAAGGTTTAAGACGATGAATGATAGATCTCTTCACCAAAAGAAATATGATGACCAAAGCTTGTGCATCTCTTGTATCCCATCTTTTTTGATCTTTAGAAGCTTGGCCAATTGTAGGAGCATTCCTACATGTTGTTTTTGGCTTAGTAGATATAGAAGCCTCATTAATATAAAAGCTTCATCACTACATGCTTCTCTAGGAGTCTCACATCTTCTACCTGTATGAGGTGTTTGCCTAGGTCCTTTAGGACATGTTAAATGGCCTGACACAATGTCCTAGAGATCTCTTGCTATCAAGAGATTCTTGAGCAGTGACCACCCTCAAGACGGTCATCAAGAAACAATATTTTTAAAACATTGGATTGATCACAATCACACATGATCTAGATAGATTAGAAACCAAATTAGTGCTCTAGTCTTTCCTTCTAGAGCTCAAACAAGCTAAGGTTTGTACACAATGTACTTGAAAAGAAACCCTATGAGATAGGTCAATGTTAGAAAAGTCTAACCTCAGTACTTGCTAGGTCAAAAGCAAGTCAACAAAATTACTCAAGTAAAAAGATGCTCTTGAAAGTCAAAACTAGGGTTTTTCATACCAAAGTATGCTCACAAGAAACCCAAAGGTCATGAACTAGGAGCAATTTCTTACTAGAGTATGTAACTTTTAAGTGTTCTTAGATGCACTCCAAGTACCAAAGTACATGCATCTAATGGACAAGATGGAAGACTTAGATACAATGCAAATAATTAACCTTGAACAATTTCAAGTAATAGGGGAGCAAATCTATCATTGAGAGGAGCAAACCAACGTGTGTAAAGGCTCTATACTGATGTGCTCTATGTAAAAGCCAAGAGCAAGTACTATGAACCACAAACAAAGCTAGAGAATCTGAGATTTGCCAAACAGTTGAATAAAAATCAGACTTCGTGTTAAGAAAGTTTTCCTTCGATTGAGTTGACTCTGTTTTTGCAGGTTTGACCCTGCTGGACAGAGTTGACCTGGTCCGATTAAAGTCGACCAAAGGTTGACCACAATTGACTAACCTTGAAGCAGGTCAAAATGTGTATATGTGTGTGTGTGTGTGAGAGAGAGAGAGAGAGAGAGAGAGAGAGAGAGAGAGAGAGAGAGAGAGAGAGAGAGAGAGAGAGAGAGAGAGAGAGAGAGAGAGAGAGAGAGAGAGAGAGAGAGAGAGAGAGAGAGAGAGAGAGAGAGAGAGTTGAAATATGACAAAAAGCTGGAAGTCAGTCTCAGTTGATCACAATCAAACAAAGTTGACTAGCCAATAATTCCTCTTCTTGAAGTCTTGCTGTACTTGCAAGAAGGCAGCTCTGATACCAAATTGTTAACAAATAATAGCCCAAGATAGAGAAATAATAGCATACATGAGACAACATACGAACATAGACTCAAGAGAATACACGAGATACTCAAAAAATCATATGCTCCATTATAAAAGTATGTGTACAATATGATGATATGCTCCAAATCAAATTATAGGGTGACATAGAAACACTCAAACCCATCAATAGCTAAGAGACCATGTGAAAAAAGGAACAAGGCATGAAGAGGTTGGGGAAAGATCTCCAAAAAAACCTCTCTTAAGAGTAAGAGAGACTTCCAAGTGTATGTGCATACACTACTCCATGACCTCCTCTAAGTGTAGTAGCATCGCCTCCATCAGATCCAAAGAGCACCTACAAGAGAGCATACGTAACAAGCATAACATGTCTATGATGTATAATGTGCTCAACACACCTCTATTATATAGATAAGCTCTTGGCAAAAAATCAAAGAGAAAAAGCTTAAAGTTGCTTTTAATTTCTTGTGCAAATCCTATTATTCGCTTTATTATTCTTGCACCTAGCTTACCCCATTCTCCATGTTCGACCATTTTTGTCAAATGGCTTGACTTTTTGGCAATTCTTAACCTATCGGAATTGTTCATGAATATAGACAATGAATGATTGTAATTGTTCTAAGGTATGTACCAATTAGAATCTGAATGAAGCCTAAACCTAAAATAGCACATTTAGTATGATAAGATCATGGCAAGTTTTGTGGTTTATGGCAAAAAGCTTATATGTGCACATTCTTTTTGGATGGTTTTTGTGCTTGCTTGGATGTATTCAGGCATATTGATCATGAGCAAGGTCGGATCGATTATGAATAATGTAGTGATGTGCACCGTATGTGCCGAACACAAAATTCGTGAATCGCGCATGCTTAGCCTCTTTGTTCATGTCATTTGAGTGAGAAAGAAGGAAATTAAAGTGGGAACTGACTCCTAAAAGACATAGATGTCACATATTGCATATTGTATGCATCAATGCATGTGTGCATGTATGTTTGCACATGAAAATACACATACATACATACATACATCATACATACATACATACATACATACCTACCTACGTATGTACATAAATACATACATACATACATACATACTTACGTACGTACATACATACGTATGTACATACATACATACATACGTATGTACATACATACATACATACATACATACATACATACATACATACGTATGTACGTACATACATACATACGTATGTACGTACATACATACATACGTATGTACGTACATACATACATACATACGTATGTACGTACATACATACATACATATTGCATATATTGCATGCTATATACATTACATACATACATACATACATACATACATACATACATACATATATACATACATACATACATACATACATACATACATACATACATACATACGTAGTTACGTATGGACATACACATGTACGTACATACATACATACATACATATTGCATCCATACATACACATATAGAGACATATGTATATTGCATATGTACATATTCTTGGTTTTTAGGCTCACAGTCAATATAGAGACAGAGACAAAATAGATACATGATAGAGAATAGACAATACATGAAAGAGATGAAAGGAATCAAGCTCTAGATATAATCATTACATTTCATGATGAAGTATATTAAGTTGCAACATGATGAAATACATCAAGCTCCTAATCAAGTACATGCATTTTCTGTAAATCTTCCCATCTTTTGTCTCCATGTCGTGCTAATCTTCATTGTGGCTGACTTTGCCCATCACTTCCAGAAGTGATAGAAAGTCAGTTCGTAGAGCTTCTTGTGAGTTCAAGCTCGTGGTGTGTGTGTGTGTGTTATTCATTATTAGTTCTATACCCATTATTGGGCACTAACGACGTTAGTGGGGATGTCATAGTATTGAGTCGATGCTGTGCGTAATGGAGCTGATATGCTATATAGTATTCTGGTCGACTACCATGAAATTATAGTTGCAATTTCATTTGAGGGTGAATTTAGTGTTTGCTTGGATTCATTCTGGTATATATGCTTGTCGTATTAGCGGACATGCAATTTTCACTTGTGGATTCTTCGTTTGAGTTTCGACTAGTTGATAGGTGTGTATACCCTATCAAGTATGCATTTTTCTGTAATTCTTCCTATCGTTTATCTACATTTTGTGCTAGGCTTCATTATGGCTGAGGTTTCCCATGACTTTTGGAGGTGATAGAAGCTCAGTTCGTAGAGCTTCTTGCGAGTTCATGCTTGTGGGGTGTGTGTGTGTTGTGGGGTGCGTGTGTGTAAGCATGTGTTCATTCTTAGTTCTATACCGACTATCCTATTTGGCACTGATAACGTTCGTGGGAATGTCGTAGTATTGAGTCGATATTATGCATAATGGAGCTAATATGTTATATAGTATTGTGGTTGAGTACCATGAGTTTATAGTTGCACTTTCATTTGAGGGTGAATTTGGGGTCTGTTTGCATTCAATCTAGTATATATGGCATAAAGAATCTGCAAGAAGCACAAGCTGCCCATAACTCCACAATCTCCAAAGCTGAAGATGATCTCTTCCAAATAGATAAGCTCCAAGCTGTTGCACACTTTGTAGATGATGAGTAAAACACAACTCCACCTCTCCAAGTTGAAGGGAATATCTCCTTCAAGTTAGCACATGAGAAGAGAGCACTCCAAGTGATGACAATAAGTGCGTCCCTGCAGGTTTTTATATAGCACATGGAAATCACCCAAGTGAGAAGAGCACTCCAAGTGATAGGTCTTTTATATAGCCTCTTGTGTACATGGAAATCACCTCAAAAAGCTTGAAAAGCAATTTCCGCAATTTGGGGCACAAATTTCGAGATTGCCAGATTTCAGCTTTTTTGAGTGTGCCACATGGCCTAATGTTAGCCATTGAATATTTTATGCTAGATTAAATCAAATTTTGACATGTTGAAGTTGCATATCAGTTTTAAAACTGCTTTTCACACTTAATCTAAAAATTAGTGCTTGACTTTTGATATATAAACAAGTGTCAAATACCCTGGTGTTATATATTATTGGATGAGGACTACTATCACAATATGTAATAATAATTTTTGTCCATACCTTTACCATTTTTTAGAATTGATCCCATTTTTGACCATTTCCAAGGTTAATTTTATTTAACTTGCAGATTGGGCCCTAGTGTAAGGTTGCCCCAATGAAAGTGTGGTAGGCTCAAATAATAATCATGTGTATTCAAGATCTTTCCAACACTAAGAACCTTAGCACATAACACTCCTTGACCAAATTAAATGAGATGAATGACAATGGAATAGAGAGAAGACCATTTACAAAAGTGCAGCAGTCGAATGCTTACTACACATTAATAAAATGCTAAATGTGGATATACAATATGTGTAATGATACAAAACTGATTATAGGCTGAATGAAAAGGGTTCTAGGTACAAAATGTAGGGAGAATGTGCCTAAGAGGTAATGTGAGAGAGAATATGTGCAATTGAAAGTGAATAAACTATTAAAAAACAGAAATAAGAGAAAACCCTAATTAGAAATCAGATCTTCTTTGGGTTGAGCAACAACTATGGAACTTCAAGTTTTGAAGACTTAGCAACTGTAGAACTTCAAGTATTGAAGAGGTAGGTAGAGACTCGGTAGAGAAGCAGCATGCAAAGAAACCCTCAAATAAGAAGCTTATACTCACTAAATCAGCATGCACACTATGCTAGTGTGAAGAAGATGAAGGGAAGGCTGCCAAGAACAACTGCAAATCAGCTTCAAACTCCTCCAAGATGACCTCCTAGTTGTAACTCTAATCTTGAGTGAGTATAGCTCTCAAAACTTGATGTTTTAGAGAGGCCATGAACCTTCCTTCTGGGAACACTGGCACTAGACCTTGAGATATCCGATGCCATGATGATCGAGAACTGATGAGAATGATAATGGAGCTAGAAGAGTCCAAACACCACTAAGGCTCAAAAAAGGATGACCAAGTATCAAATTTTGGGAAAAATTAACAGAGTCTCCCCAGAGAAATGGATTAATGAGCAGTAATGACCAACCAAAAGGATTTCGTGAGAGAATATGTGCTCACACCAATAAGTGTATCAAAGAGTAAATCGACCACTATATAGTTGACAAAACAAAAAATCTGGAGAAATTTTTCTAGAGTCTCCCCTACAAAATGAGCATATGACGAATCTGAAATGCTCATAAAACTGCAAATATTGACATGTAAACCTGCATAGGCAATCACTGACTCCATTGCATATAACCAATTATCCGAAAGAAGCCAACTTGGCTTATCGTGCACCTACAAACAACTAGCATATATCTCCTATGGCGAGGCTGGGTAAGTCCTCCACCTGATAGTCTAGGGGCACCCATCATTACCTTGTTCGTATGCATTAGTGAATGCCACATGTTCTTTTTTCTAGAGGGAGGTTGTCGGCATGGTAAAGCTCAGTGTGCCTTGCTTGATTGTTGGGTGTGTAGGCACTAACCAAGAGGTAACAGTGACCATCATGGTTTAGTTAAGGCCGTAAAAGACTCATACCCTACTCAACATTGTGGCAAGTCGGTAGTACGGGTCCTCTACTTTTATTCCTTTTCTTGTTTTGGGGCATGCCTTGTGTACTCTTTAGAGGAAATAAAAACTACATGTGTTTTGCAGTTGTAGTTTTGAGTAATGTGTAGGTCAATGGTCTATCACATGGAAATGCATTGATTTAGGGTTGGGACACTTAATAGAGAAATGTTGGGACACTTAATAGAGAAATGACATGCGATAGGATGAAAATGATCTGTGTCGTGGAGGGGAAAAGATCTTTAAACTTCACGACTGTGTGCGCCCTTTAATATATTTTTCGAGCTGGATCTGTTGGGTTTATACTCTTATGTATATCTTTTATTCAGCACAGCTTTTTGGCTTCTTGGGAGACACTGACCAGCAGATTAAACTGCTATTTTTTCGATTTGAGCCTTGCTCTTCTCTGCCATTTTGTTTTTTGGATGGGTATGAGAAAGTTGTTGCCTTCAAACTTGAGGATGATGATTCCTAGGGGTGTTCCATAAATTATAGGACTTGTGTCTTTACATCCGTATGGCCCATTAGTTGGTTGGGCTGTGAGGATTTGCATATGCATTGTACTAAGAGGATGTGGTTCACATGCCATCGGTAGCTAGGTTTTGAAGCTTGCAAGTCAATTGATGCAGAATATAAATGTTGGTTTCATTGAGGATAATAGCTTTTGAGAAATTTTGTGTCTTATATACTTTTGTGGTCTACATTAGAATGGTATTTCTCTTTTCATCCATGGACCTGTAGAGAACTTTGAAACTAAAAGTATTATCATTTGGTTTCAAAGAAGTGCAGAGTGGTTCACCTCTGTGTGATTGAAATGTCTCTTCTCTGTAGAATATGCGGAAGCCAAGTTTCGTGAGGTTGCAGAGGCATACGAGGCTCTGAAGAAGTGATTAATTTTGGGGATTGCAGGGCAGATTTGATATTTCCTGCAGCGGCTCTTGTAATTTACAGTGGAGATACTTGTCTATATGGATTACAGTTGTGGTCGCAGCTGTGGGTACTGTGCTTCTGGATTTTCTGAACCATGTGAGAGCAGAAAGATCATATGTAAACAGATGACATCTTGCAGCATGCTTCTAGCTCCACATGATTGCAATTCCAGTTCTGTTTATCTTTTATTGTTTGAGCGTTGATGCATATAGTACCTGGAAAGCAAGATGATTAGTGATTATACAGAAAGGAGGACCTTGAGCATCTGATAACCAAATTCAGTTCGTGCAACAATTTTTTGCATATGATCTGTTATGGCATGAAAGCCATTGGAATAAAGTTGTTAATGATACAAACCACTGTGATTCTGGTCATGTCATCACTGCTTTTGCAATTGTTTCGAGGTGGGGATGGGTTATTGATAGATGTGGTGTGTGGAAATGATTAGAATCGTATGTAGAACTGAAATTGCTGCTGAGCAATGTGTCTGGGCTGCTGAAAATAGAAGCAAGTGATTTCTGATAAAGGTTTTAAGTAAACTCAGTTCATGGGGAAAAAGATGGTTGATAGATTTTGGATGGAGCAGAATCACCATTTTTAAGGCTCGAAGGGTTGCTAACATACCTGTCTTCACCAACCATGTGCAACCAAGCGACCCCAGTAGCTCATCTGGAAGATAACCTTTTAACGTGCTATTAAGTACAGTTTCACAGGATGATGGAACATTCTTATAATATTGCATGGCTCCTTAAGCCTCCTTAGCTGTTCACATTATATGGTAATTTTTAGTATGGAGTCCATTTTCATCCATGTCTAATGTACTTGGCTTCATGGGAAGTTATTTCTTGTCTTCTAGGGTTCATGCCAATCTCTGCTTGATGAATTTTGATGTATTGTCTCTCACAAATTTCTAAGTATGCATGCCTCTAGGAAATTCTAATTTTGAGTATATTTGTGATTTTGATGGTAAAATGTAGAGCTCTTCTGTATTCCCATAATCATACAATCAGGTTTGTATGTTTTGGTTGATGGGCTTATATGCATGTCTGCACGTGTGCATGAATCCATGTGCATGGATGTGCATTTTGTGCATGTGCATGCACATTCATATGCATTTATAGAATTATCATATTCAAGATTAAATTAGCTCAATCTTGCCCATGGAGGCACTTGTCCATTCTTGCCCTCTATCATTCCTTGATCTTACATATAAGAGAGAGAGCTTGGAGAAGGAGATCGGGTTGACAGGTGTCAGCGAGAGAAGTAAGAAAAGCAGTCATAGCTACTGGATGGAGAATTTAGCTCACAAAGCTTGAAATAGATGAAATAGAAGGTAAGACCGATGCTAGGATATGAAGTCATGAGCAAGATGGTGACCAGAAAAGACTAGCTTATCTTCCTCACACACACACAAAAAAGAGTAGAAACAAGGTAGTAATATAGGACGTTGAGAGATGTTAGAGTCATAATAAAGAGGGAGCGCACAAGTTTTGGAAGGAAATTTCGAAGGCTTTACATGCTAAGGTTAAATTCTAAAAGGGAAATAGGAATGGTTGGAGAACATTGATTATTTTAACAATTTTCCCATCAAACCAAGCCTTAATGCAAACAACAAATTGATGGGTTCATCATGTAGCTCATGTGATACATAAAGGTGTCCTTTTGGATACATCATCGGATACAACTAGGGTGACTTGCTTCTCTTGGGAGTTGTGCTCAAGGATATATTACATAAATCACTATACCATTCTTGTTGCCTAAAGGACTATAGTTGGGTGGGTTTCATGTTGATGATAATTTTTCAAAAAACAAACTAAAGGTAGTTTGAAAATAATTAGATCTCATGTTTTACAGGATGCCATCATATGCAAAAATGAAGTTTTTCTCATGTTGGACGTACCACAATGAACTTAATGTACTTCACTGTCTTGCTCATCCTTCTGTTCGTTTGCATCATTGTGAATCACTTTCCAATATATGAGTCCTTTTGGATTCAAGAATCGTTTCTTTGACATTTTTGAGAAGTGTGTGTGTGTTTGTTTTCTTCTTTCTTTTTTGGTTTAAGCAGTTGAAAGTCTTGGAATATTCTTAGGAATATTGATTCTTCAATTCATTATCAAAGGAAGAGTTGGTTACTATGAAAACGTCACCATGTTGTGTAGATGCATCATTGGAACCTCTCTCTCTCTCTCTCTCACACACACACACACACCTCGCCCGCCTTTTCTTTTTTCTTTTTTTCTCCCCTCCCTCCCCTCCCCTCCTCCCTCCCCTTAAGAGGGGAGGGAGGGAGGGAGGGAGGGAGTTTCTTACATATCTCAATGGAGTAGGCTCTCTCTTAAGTCCAATAAAAGGTCGTTGTAGTTGAGAGAAGGCTTCTAAGAGAATAGGTATATTATTATTTTCTCCAATATGGAAATTGTTGCAAGTTGAGTGTAGATGTTGAGCAAGTAATCAAGCTTGGAATGGTGTCATCTCTTTTCCAAGTGATTGAATGAACTTGCATTTTTTATGACACTTCTGGTTGATTGGCTTTTGGTCCAAAACTAGGGCTTTCATCCTTTAGTGAAGTGAGTCCATATAGTTGCAGTTTTACCTAATGCTTGAATTTCTCCAATAAGATTCATTAAATCTTCTAGTGATTTGGCTCTTTCAAATCCAATACTATGACATAGGAGGCCTCGAGAGATTAGCTAATTTGTCATCCTTCTCAATGTGGGCAATTATTGGTTCTGGCTACACATGCTTTTGAGGAGGGTAAATAGCTTGGGAGCATGTTATCCCTTTCTCAAGTGAGTCTCTTGCAATTGCTTTATAATGGAACTATGAAGTGCTTGGATTTTTCTTTAAAGTTGGGCTTCCATCCTTTCATCAAGTGAATCTATACAATGTAGTTCTAATGAAGCTTTTGAATTGTTGACTTTTTCTCCAAAAGTGGAGTTTGTTATGTTCTTTAGTGAAGGAGTAGGTGCCTCTAATTTGTACAAGAAAAATAGCACAACGAGATAGGCCAATAGACAAATATGAGAAAAATGGAGATTGAGAGAGCTGTAGACTAAGGCATAGAGAACTCAGATTCTCAAATTGCCAAGATGAATGTAGCTACAAAGATGGGGCTATCCATGTGCGCTCCTAATATGGAGCGTAGATGGTGATCTAGAGGCTCTAGATGAAGGGCTTACTAGTGCACAATGGTGTGTGAAGCTTTGCATAGGCCATGCTTATATAGCTTTTACAATGGGAGTTAGTATAGACAAACACAGTCCCCATTAAAGTTCTATGGGGAAACCATGTGATGCCACCATGCCTTTATTTTCACCTTGAAGGAAACCCAATGGCTTGGAGGTTTATGCCCTACTTAACCTCATGGGTAGGATCACAAAGATCATCTACTACCATCGGTGATTACATGTAGACCTAATCTAACTTGTAAGTTAGGGTTCCACAAATGTTCAAGCTCTCAAAATGTCTTTTCCTCATAATGGGTGCCTTACAACTTAGAGCACCATGGATCATTCGTGGTTACGTTTGGGTGGAATATTGAGTATACATAATAGGAATTAGGAGGTGGGTTTTCAAGTGGACAATTATTTGTTTAGATGTCCAAACATTACTATATATTTTTTATAATATTGCATTTAATGGTGAGAAACTCTAGATTGTCAGTGTGCTTTTTATAGTATCTTTATTGAATAAGTATTTTTAAATTGTATCAATAATTTGACTAGGATATATATATATTGTGGCTTGGAGTTTGGAATGTAAAAACATGTTTAATAGCAAGTATTCAACCCTTATAGCTTCTATTATAGATTAAGAGATCAAAAGATTAGAGAAAAAGGGATATCTGTATTTAGCTTTGAAGTTCTATGATACATATGCATTTTGGTTGTCTTCCAGTGTTGAAGGTAAGTTCCCTTATTCTCTACCAATTATTAGATCATTGGTTCAATGTAGTAATTCTCTCTCAAATTGAGCTTGTCCTACATCTATGACCTAGGTATTACACTTATTCATCCTTTCTTCTTGATGTAATTTTAGCTCCCATATTCAATATGTTTATCATGGTAGGATGTGTAAACTACTCATGTTGACAATCAAAGGTGTGTGCATAGATACATGGATATTACTTGTTTATGTACTTTATGAGGGATTCTTTAGTGCTAATGGTACTACATTTACATTAAAGCTAATATGCCGTCTGTTGGGAACACATTTATGAGATTATCCTACCCAATGTCATATAGCAAGATCAACATTGGTCATTTGTATACTCTAAGGATGGTTGTGATCCTTGTAGTGTTGTTCTCATTATTCTTTGCTTTTTGTCAAGAATAGGTCTCTCTCTCTTTCTTCCATATAGCTAAATTTTTGTTTTTCATCTTAATCATTGGGTTTCTTTTGTCCTTGAGCAAAATTTTTACCATTGCTTTTCTATTCTCTACTTTCTTCTACATTTTCATAAGTCAGAATTTATCTTCAAGCTTGGTCGTGATCATGTTTAATAGCTTTCACAACCATTTAGACAAGATCTTTGTATGATCTCTCTTGTATAGGGCTATACCTTTGGAAGAATACCTAATTTAATTGATGACTTCAAATTCATTTATGTTGCAAATTTATACGGTAAGTTTTCTGGACTTGGAGTTTGACCACAAGATAGGTTGGACTTGAAGAGAGCATATTGTATATTGATGTTCTTGAAAAGCTCCTCTCATGAGCATGATCCAATAGTCTTTGTGCAAGCTCCCAAAATTTTTAAGCTCCTTTATTAACCCTTTGTGGTTCATTTGGGTTCTTTGTAAATCTATTACACTGATTGAATAGGAATGATGCAAGTATTTTATTTTGTTTGTAAATTTTTTATTTGTTGATTTTTTTATATTTTAATTTTATCTATTCATATATATTTTTATTTTCTTAGCTTGTACCATTTGGTGTGCAAACACAACATAATTTTTAATGTGTATCAGTTTTACCAAACGGTAGCTCCATCTTAATGAGGACCACGTGACCATTGAACGCTCCATTTATGGTTTCAATTTTGGCGAAAGTCATCTTTTTGTTTTTTGAATCTAGGGGTATCATCAATGCTGATATTGTTCCTTGACAAAATGTCCATTTGGTGCGTGCATTTTACTTTCAAATTTCAAGCATAATGGAAAGGTTATGTTGGTGATCGAACTTCCAAAAAAAAAAAGCTCCTTGGGTGGGGATCACCCAGATAGTTAAGTAACTTGAAAATTTTACTTCCCAATTTGTAGCTCTTCTTTTAAGCATCCACCACTCTTCATAGTCCAACATGAAACTACTGTCTATATCCTCGTATTATCCATTGATTTATTTCATAGTTGCAAAGACACTTGCAATAAAGAAATCCTTTGGAGCAAAGTTTCTTGTCTCTAGGCATATCGATTTTTTTTGATGGGTCATACCCCAATAATGGGGAATCGAATGGAGTTGTTGTCTTATGTTGACAACCGATTTGTAGATGGAATTGATGTGGTAGTAAGGCTTAGAATTGCTTCATGCTTTCCCTAAGGAGAAACCTTGGAAGGGGAGAAGAGTAGATGTGATGGTTCTTTTCCAATGAGGGGAGATGAAAAGCAAGAGGCATTGATTGTTTTTGAACATAAGTTGCGACCATGACTCATGTTGGTTGGACTAAGCTTTAATCATCCACTTTGAAATCATTTTACTCAACATAGTGGTCACATTGAGCACCTAAACCCCCTGATCCTTAGACCCCCTTGCATTGGTGTCCCTATCCCGAGGAAATTTCATCCATTTCACCTTCAACTAGTCTAAATCTTTATGTGTGGCCTCAAACAAGAGAGGAAATAAATAGTAGAGGGGATAAGGAAAGTGTTAATGACCTTAACCTTGCCTGAATTGAGCTACAACGATATGGTCATACAAGTCAATAATACTAATCTTCACATATTTCTTATCCGCTTTTCCTCTTTGAAAGCAAAATTTTTGTTGCATATAATTTTCTTACATTGAACAATCCATATTACTCTATTTATCCAAGTTCTATATCTATGTCTCATGAAGATTCCCTAAATAGACATTTCATCAACCTTACTAAAACTATGGTTGCTGTGAATTATAATATATAAAAATCTTCTAAAATGATCATATACTCCGTCTTCTAGATCACCTTTTCACTGGAATGGGAGGTGAAGAAATCTGTGGAAACTCCTCTCTCACAAGTCTTGAGAGAGATATAGCCATGGATACATGCGTCACGCACATATACTTTGCATAGACTTTTTAAACCTCTTAAAGTACCTTGTGAAGATTCTTATGGTTTTTTAATTCTCCTTATTACATAAAAATTAAGAAATGTCAATTCACCCCAATTGATGATGCATAAGCATTTGAGCTTTGTACTCATATGGCTGGTGAAACTTTAGCAACAAGGGTACCATATTCTTTTTCTGAACAACATCTACACATAATTTCTTGAAGTAATCATTAATGAAAGAGGCATAAATTATGTGGCGAGAACTAATATACATGCTTCGTCATCATAATGCACAAGGCTAGCAAGACCAAAAGGCGCAAATATAAAAGAGATTAGGAATTCGGCACTTCCTTATTTTATTGAGATTCATTGAAAAATTACGTATTTCGAGAGTCAGGATAAAAAACCTCAGTAACTGATGGATAGCAATTCCTTCTTAGTTCATATGACCCAATACCTTTTTTTGTATGTTTTGAGTGACAATTAATCTTTGTTTTCAGTGAGAGTGAATCTCCACTATAGTGAAATGTATGCGGGGAACGGCTCGAGAATGAATGTAATACGAATTTCCATCATGATGAACTTTCTAATTAACATACAAAAATTTGTGAGTTTCCAAGGTCCATAACTAAAGCTGGTGTTTTATTCATGTATACCCAACTACCAAAAGAGGAAAATCTCTTTCAATGTTGGGGTCACATTTAAGATCCAGAAGCAAATTCTTAGACCTTATCAAAACCAAGCATATGATGAAAATCCTTTCAGTTGCGTGTTGAGATAAAGGGCCTAGATTCCACATCTTTTATGCATCTTATCCTATCTACATTATTATTATCTTTGTATCGTAATCTTGTGAAAGACTCTTTGAAAGGGCTTAACACATAGTTTACTGAAGTTATCACGTATTTTGTGGTTCTGAAAGTAGGATGCCAACCTTTACTTTGTATTTTATGAGTTAAATTACCTCCTCTTCCTAAAGGGAGATACATGAGTTTAAGAGATATGGAAATTCAACTTGATTGAAATATATTGGGCGTCCATAACCAAGTCCTAAGAACAATTGAACTTCCCCATTTTTTTTAAATCTCATCTACGTTTCTCTTGCATTCATCTTTGAAAATTACGAAAAATGCAAGGTGATGTATTGTGTTAAATACCTTGCATTTTCCTGTATTGAATCACAAAACTACGGAATTCTCTATATTTGTGCTATTGTACACTATCATTTAGAGTGAGATTGCATTATGTTTACTATACTACAAGTCTACTTCTTATGTCATACAAATTTACTTGATCTTCAACCCTACCTCCAACCATATTCCCATTGCTCCAAACCTGTTTGATTGTCTAATAAATCATGTTTCAGCAATTGCATTATATCATAGTTGCAAACTCATAGGTGGTTTTCATTAGCTTGCACACTGAATTAAGGAAGTGAAGTAGAGAAGGCAACAATTTTTTGAAAGCATGAAAGTCAAGCAACCGAGATAGTTTTTTGCTTTGAAGGAAAAACAGAATTAAAGGAGATATTAAAAAAAAAAAAGCAAGGCAGTGAGAAAAGGAAATTTTTATTTTATGAGGAAAGGAAGTGAATAAGAGGAAACAAATAGTTTAAGGTTCTAAAATAGAAAAGATGGAAATGTTGGATCTTTCTCTCACGTGTTGGGACACTCTTAACACTAGTGTTGTACCAAAACAGGATTATATGTCTTAACACTAGTGTTGTACCATAAAGATCTATACCTAGATGCTCTATAAAAAATATATATTTTAAAAAGTAACCTTTTTTGATAACTCAAAATATACAAATGATTGAATATGGTTGAGAAAAAATGTTTTTCTGTAAGCTTATATATGAGAAGAAAGAAATATCTCCATAAAAAGAATTTTCCTCCTATTGGAATCATTTTTTTAATGTTAATTTATTGTCATATAATCATTTAAGACAAGTCTTGGGAACTAGAAAAATCATTTTTATAGTAAAAAAATTAGTACAATATAGGGTGCTCACTATATAGTTATACACTTTAGCAGCCTTTTATATGAGATTGATTTATAAAAACACTAAAATGGTTTGTGTTTTATCTCAAAAACCATCATATAGTAGAATAAAGATATGCTACATGTCTCTGAACCAATAATTTTGTATGTATATCACATACCACTAAAAATCTCAATATTTCATTGAATGGCCATAATTCTCTCTATCGAGAATAAAAATTCATCCTAAAAAAATAGGTTTTCTACATGATATAAGTTATATATTATGAATCAAAATAATTTAATAAGCATTATAAACTATTTTATATAGGAAAAAACTAGCATGTTAACTTTAATCATGTAGCATATGCAATATTTCCTCATAAAATGACCTTTTCTTAGCGTAGAAAAATACTGGTATTGTTTAACTTGAAGAAAAGACAGAGAAATTCAACTCCTAAGGTTCTGAAAAAAATATTCCTAGCTGTAATAATATCAAATAGTATTTTGATAACAAAAAATGATGCATGTTCATACCGTCACTTTGCAAAATAATTCATAGATGATAATACTGTCATATCACAAATGAGCTTCATTTTATGCCATAAACCTAGTAAATTTCATTACAAATCTCTAATTATTGATAGAAACATGTTGACATATATAAAATAAAAGATTTTATTGCATTTAGACCAATGAAATTAACAAGATCATGATTTTAATAAAAAAAACCTCTAACTTACATCACTGTAATTTCTACGCCAGTATTGAAATTAGCATCATAAAATTAGTGAATAAATATTAATTTTTATATCCTTTAATAAAAACTATATTTTTCTAAACATATTCAACCCTTATGCCAACATGTTGTATAGTTACATTTATAAATGGTTCCTTCTAGTAATCTAAGAAATTCATCAAACATTGTCTCTTTTTCAGGACACTAAAGTGTCCAAGTACAACACTAGTGTTAAGGCAATGTTTGCATGAGGGGAGCAATCATAACTATTAAAAAAAAACTTTTCATTGTTTAGACCCAAAGTTCTTGAATAAAAGGTACCATTACAACAATTAACTCATGTTTTCAAAGGTTTTAACCTATATCTCCTCTAAGAGTCCCATAATCATCTTCTACATCATAGTTGGTTCCTCCATGGATGTAAGAACTGATTTCTTTGATGAAGCTATTTTGATTTATGGAAGCTGAGGACAAAGGATCCATTCTACCTTCATAGGTGTGCAAAGGCTTTGGAGGAGTTACAATCTTCTAAAGTCAAAGAGCCTTAGTGGAAGTTGGTCCACCAAATTCTATTGCGCGACCTAGTGGCATTGAAGGGCTACTTAAATCTGATGTTGTATTGAGAAAATAAAAGGAAATATACGAGCCAATTACCATGGTGAAAAATGTATATCATAATTTTTTTGGAGATAATCAGCATAACAATGGATGTTTTTGTTTGGAACCAGATGTTTAGTCTCATTTATCTCCAACACATGAATCCTTCCAAGAGGCATTTTTTCTTGCTACATGTTATCACTTTGGTGATAAAAAAATAGACCTATGACATTGGAGGTATTATAAAATGAGGATGGTCATAGAGAATGGTAAGAAATTGGCTCTTGAGGGAGTTCAAAAGATATCAAGTTATTAAGAGACGTCTACTTCTAGCGATTCATATAGGTGCATATGGATTCAACACATCCTTTTCTAGAGGATCATTAGAGATCCTCATAAAATAAATGTTTCTTGCACAAGGAAGGAAGAGAGGTACACATTATTGTCTCTTAAGAAAGATATTGCTTGAATACTATATTGCACAAAAGATCACATTTTTTACAAGCCTCCAACTTAATTTCTTAGAAAATTTGATGTCCATGAACACTATAATCGATCTTCACTCAAACCTTAATGATGGTATTAGTTCCTTTTACATACCGGAGGAACAAAGTTTGATTTTTGGTTGAATAAAGTCCAATAATCACTTGCTTAGAGATGAGTTGGATATAATGATTTCCAAAAATTAGATTGATTAGAATCTTATAGCTTTCTATAGAAGGGTACATGATCCATAAAGTGCATTTGATGTCATAAGATCATTGCACAATTCTAAACTATTCTAATATTTACAAGAGGATCTACATAAGTTGTATATGGTTAATCACTTTCATGTATGTTGGATAGAGAACGTCATAAACCAAATTCATATACCTCCATGGTAACCCTATTAATTTTAGATAGGGGTATTTTAGAGGAGGTTTGATTTGGAATATTTCTTCAAATGACCACTGTCCACAACAAGTGACAACTTTTTCATCTATGGTTGGCACATGACCGGAATTATACTTAATGCTAAAATAATCAAGACATCTTCCTAGAAGGAAGATGAAATGAGTAAATGCTATTTATAGAGGATTCAACATGTTTGAGAGGTATTCAATAGATGAGACATTGCTTCAAGAGACCCTAAACTTCTCATCTTGTGTATTATCACTTTTGCACCTATGTTATAAGATATATGAAAACATAATTAGCCAACCCATTGGGTGCCAAAGGAAACCATGTAGATTGGAGGTTTTAGCTAGCCACAGTCTATGATAGATTGTCATGGAAAATCATGGATTTCCCTTACAAATAGAGACTAGATTAATATTTTTTTTGACTTGTGTGTTCTTTAGAATCCAAGTAGGCTAGAACCAAAGGTAAGGCATATTAATTCTGAAATAGATAATATTCCAACTGTTCTTATAAGTGAAGCTTTACCATGAAAAAGGAAGATACGATGGTGCTCGTTTGTATTTGGATTTTTGTCCAACTATATTCGTCATGTTTTTGGATCAAGATTGTAGCTGATATACGATGATTTCGTATGTTGATGACATGTTGATTATGGAACAACTTTTTGGATTCCTTAGACATTGGTATAAGAGAATACTTTGGGTATTTTATGATATGTTGATGATGTCATGGCTATGGAACAACACGCTTGGGTTCCTTGATGTTGATATATGAATATATTTTGGCTTGATATCATGATAACTTGGATATGTGGATTTTGTTAACTAATGGTTTTCTTTGGATAGTGGCATTTCCAATAAGAATTCCTCATGGAGTGGGCATACGTATAAAAAATGAGTCTTGATAAAGTGAGAGTTTTTGGGTTCTATTATACTTTATAGAAGGAATCTATTCAAAAATTCCTATGCAATGTGAAAGGGGATTTCAATGTGCGAAAGTTCGTTTCTCATGGAGTAGAAGTGCTAACTAGATAGAACTCTTAACCAAATGAGAGTCCTTGTGGTAGTTTTGATGTTCTATTATAGTTTCTAGAAGGGGACCATTGAAAAATTCCTATATGATGTTGATAGGGGATTGCAACGTGTAAAAGCATTCAACATAACGGATGATGCAAAGTTGAGGGGATCCTTTTTTCTAAGAAATTTTATTCCATAATTCGTACATCTAATGGGAACATTTCTTCATTCATTATGAGAATATATCTATCAATCAATCAATCAATCAATCAATCTATCTATCTATCTATCTATCTATCTATCTATCTATCTATCTATCTATCTATCTATCTATCTATCTATCTATCTATCTATCTATCTATCTATCTATCTATCTATCTATCTATCTATCTATCTATCTATCTATCGATCTATCTATCAATCTATCTTTCTATCTATCTATCTATCTATCTATCTATCTATCTATCTATCTATCTATCTATCTATCTATCTAATCAATACTGAGTCACAACAAAGGAGAACAAAGTCACGTTCTCTTTTTATTTGGACGTAAACATCATGAAATGAAGCAAAAGATGGTCCATTTCACAACCTTTAGTGAAAACCACTTGTCTCTTGCTCATAAACAATAGAAAGAAGCTTGATTTTATAACCTAAGAAGTCTGAAGTAGATATAATAATTTTCTTGGGGCCAAGAAAAGCAACTTCATGATCAAGTACCCCACATCATAACCTTCAACTCTAGAAAAAAGAAATTTAGGTCAAATAATAATAAGTGAAACCTCTTCATTTACTTTTTAAGTCTCTACAAGCACAGATGATAAGAGTCTAAATGCTATTGAAAATTTGCATTACATGAGATGGACAGAACTTTAATGTTTTTCATAGGTAAATTTGGATAATAATCATGTCATTGTCTAGTATAGACATTTAGAGTAGGTTTTTTGCATACCACATTGAACACTATAAAGCATTTTCTAACTAACATTTCAAAAAGATGACCTTAAACAACCATGAATGTTAAACAATATCCACACATTGATCAGACAAGAAAGCTCAAGGTAGGTAAAGATAAGCACAATTAAGAGCGAGTCGTAACAAACGGGAACTATGTCATAAAAAGAGAACACCCTCTTCAAAAATCAAGCAAATGGCAGCTTATGTTTGAGATTCCTTTATACCAGTATACATATATTACAAAAATGAAGTGAAAACATGTGATTTTTTGACATTTTTTGTCATTTTCTCATAAAAGAAGAGCTCAAAATGTAGTCAAAATTTCACTAGATAAGACATTGACATGTCCAAAATTTATATGATAAGACATTGACATGTCCAAAATCTATATGATAAGACATTGACATGTCTAAAATCTATATAAAGAATGTAAAACTGAATAATTCTTATACAAAAATAACATAAGACATATTTTCGAATATCTGATTGTTATTCAAAATTGCTACAAAACATGGTTTCATTAACCAAACTAGTTCGAGGCATTTACATAAGCACTAAAAATATTAGAGAGTTTCAATGCAACTCACAACTATGTCGATCTATGTCTACACCCTCATCATCTGATGCACTTGATTCAGTCTCATACTGTTGAGAGCTCTCTTCTTCTTCTTCTATATCCACAAGAGCTCTATCTTCATCCACGTACATACCAAATTCTACAGGATCATGCACAAATCTTCTTGTTTGCCTATGATTTCCTGTACCACATACATCTGGAAGCTTTTGTTTTATCATATTGATGGTTGCTTTCCTAAAGTGACCTGTTTTTATCAAGGAAAAATCATAAACAAGAATATCTACATCATCCATTTTAAGAGTGGATGTGCTTCGAATATTCTTTTTCTTTTTTGAACCTGTTCGTTTAGTATCACACAATTTCTAAGTTATATTTACCTGTGAATGCATTACTACTTTTAGTATAATACCAATGCACCATCAAAGCCTCTATTCTTCTTTGATCAATATCTTTAGTTATCTCTAAAACCTTTGCAATCCAAAATGGTTTGGTAGCCTCATCACCATCAACAAGTATTGCAATAAGTGTTCCAACATTTATCTCTATTAAATTTCCTTGCCATCTTGCTTCTGCCTGTTTTGTCATCCTTGGGCCTACATAAATATTTCTTTCTGGTGGATGTATAAAACTTTGAAGTGCATCTGGATTACATGCTTGGGCCACATTCACGGATCTTTGTGTACAAAAATCCCCAACTGGCCAATGACCTGCAATTGTAAACTGTATAATCTCTTCTTGATGATTGAAAAAGTCCTCCCACCAAGATACATCTTGATCTCCAGCATATTTTTTTGCACGCTCAATATGTCTCTTCTTTTCAATGAGTGCATGCATCCAACTTTTACTTTGATCAACCACATTTCCACATCTTTCTGTATTGTTTCTATCTTCATATGGTGATTGTTCTGCACCATACACTGTAGACAAATTAGGCATCTGCAATAAGAATCTGCATCCCTCTTTAGGCTCCCACCCAGGAGAAGATGAATACTGCTTTGCAAATAAAAGGGTTATTTCATCAACCCTCCTCATCAAGAATACATGGTTGAAACTAATATTGTGCAATGGATCCAAAACCTTAGCACTGTTATCAAGGCCCATTGAGCAAAAGTGCTTAAAGTTATAAATCTGTGTGAGGTGTTGAACTTCTGGTTTTGGAGTTTATGCTTCTGAAATCAGCTCAGATAAAATCGGAAGAGTGAAAGCATTGTTACGTGCCAACTTTTTAGAGAAAGTACTGAACATTTGATCAATGTGATCATGAGTGTGGCCAACTAGAAGGAAATTTACCTTAACCTTATGAAATACCTGTTTTTCAACAAGCATGCTTAAATATCCAAAGACTGTAGAATTTTTATTTTCTCTTGCGATATTATCAAGTTGCAAATATAGAGTTGCTGGCAAAAGACCCTTCCATGATTGCAAAACCCGATGAGTGACAGTAACTATAAGGTTTGGATCATTATGCACATTCGAATATGTGAAGAAAACCTTGGACATTACAGTTCCATTGTATACCAAAGCACAAAGCAAATGCATTTGCACAAGGACTTCATCTCCAATGTCCTTAGGGATGCGATAAAAATGTGGAAAACAAGTTTTTTTTTTGATCCATACAATCGATCAACAAACACATATAACGCTCTGGATTTCTGAGTGCTTTACTTCAATGATGAATTGCTTTCTTTCTCTCTAAATCTTGACTCTCACGATGGTTGTTGAGAAGGTTTTTAAAATTATCCTTTTCTTGTGGTGTTGTAGCCCCCTTTGCCATGTTTTTCAAAGTGGCGCAAACTGAACATTCACCCATTCTAACTTTACGAGGAATAGACACATTGTTAAACTCTTGCTTCCATAATCGAGTAAAGTGACGATACAACACATACTTCTCATTTCTATTTTCCATGTCTTCTCTATATATTTGAAATACCTCTCGACGAGTAAAGTTACCTGACAAGTGCAACCTTCCAGTTGTAGGCATAACCTCACAATGCAAGCTAAAATAGTTCATCATCCAATTCATTGCATGACGTCCAATAGATCCTTTGGTCCCAACATGGAACGTATCCGAAATGAGATCCCCATTCATAAGCCCTTGTTGAACCCTATGTATTCTAAAATTTCCGACACCCATTGCAATTTTAAATGTAGCCCTACAACATCGCATCCCTTGACTAAAGAAATATTCAAAAGCAACATGTGTTACCGACATGTTATCCTCAATCATTTGCATGTGAGAAACAAGGTATATATCCTGCCTTTCACTATCTAAATGGAGAAATTTCTCTCTTAGGTGCTTTAGTTTCTTCATTCCTAAATTGTACAAATATTTCAAACCACAACAATGCTTCAAAATATCCAATGCAATCTGTCTATCTGAGGTAAGAAATTTAAATCTTTTTTGACTTACTTCATGAGGCCTTCTTTTAAAACGTAGATTGAGCTTGCTTTGCCTTTCCATTGCTCCACATGCACTTGAGTCAGAAGGGAGATCAATGGTTGGATCAGATGGGAGATCAAGAGGTGCATTTGGTTGAGCAGCATTGCACTGTGAATTGGATAACTTAAATGACTCAACAGAAAACATAGAATCATCACCACGTTCTAAACCATAGGGATCATCACTTATGAGGAAAGGGTCAACTGAGAACAATGAATCCGAAACTCTATCAATATGAGCAGAGGAAGCTGATGCCCAAGCATCCACTGAAAAGATTGAGCTCATCTTCACTCAGTTCAAAGAAGACTGAAGATGAATTACCTTTTTAAATAAGTAGAAGTCCGAGATCAAGTGAAGATGTCACATCAAATGTCACATCAAGTAGATATGAAATCAAAAGTTCATTTAAGTACATTAAAGTGCATTAAAGATCAAATTACATTAAAGCACTTAAAGCCTAAAATTAAAGTACTCAATTACTCAGATATACACTAATAAGGGAACCAAAGATTTGATTCACTTTTGAAAGATGAGACACACAGTTGATTTCAAACTAGATATGTGTCATTGAGTTTTAGCATTATGAGTGAATCAAAATATATCCAAGTTGAGTTCCAATTGGATTAAGATATTAAAATTGTTTGGAGTAGTGCCATTGAAGACTTTACAAGAAGAAATTTTACCTTTGGTTAAGCTTTCAAGGATTAGGTTTTATTGTGGTCTTGGCTAGATCTCAAAGAGGTATATGAAAGTATATTCAGAAAGAATTATGTGTAAAAGAGGTACACGGAAAAGTATATGTAAGAATTATATGTAAAAGCTATATCCATGGCAAACCGCTTGTTACAAAAGACTTTCAAATGAATTTTGAATCTAAGATTTACTTGAATGTTGGATGCTATAAGATAACTTCATTTGATTTTCTCTTTTCTGCAAAGACAATGAGTGACGTTTGAAATTACCAACCTATTTTGTTGAAATTACCAACCTATTTTGTTGTTCAAGACGTTTGAGCCCCAAAGTTCTTTGTTGAATGTTTATTCATACATTGATTTTCCTTTTCAACAACGTGTTACAAGATAAATGTGAATATGAACTGAAGTGAAAAGGATAAGACTATAAAGATGTCATTAATCTCCCATATTCAACACAACTTAGACTTGATTTTTTCCCCAAGCAGTAGATTCTAAGAAACAATTTATACATGAGATTAGCCTTCCTCATGTACATACCATACTCTTGCCATTGAAGTGTAAATTTCATGCAAATGTATATAAATAATTGCAAGGTTGTATAAATATTTCACTAAACTCGAGGTGAAACAACCTATTTGTGTGAGTGGTATTTCCTGGTTAGATAAGTTGACAGATCTAGTTAGCAACTGGATTCATTCATTTAGATCCACTTAGTCTCTGGTTCAAGTTACCCAATTGCCTATAAATAGCAGAGGAGGAGATCATTCTCATTTTCAAAATCCGCGAGCAAGAGAGAGCAACAGAGCACAGACAACAATGGAGCACAGAGCTCCACAAACCAGCAAGGCAACTCTCATGGAGAAGAAGAATGTTGGCAAGAGTACTAAGAGGTAGAAAAAATCATACCACAAAAAAAGATTCCTAAAAGATTCCTTTTTTATGTTTGAGTAAATAGTATGCTTTCTAGGTTTTTATTTTTCTTAGCTCATGAAATATAGATCCAATGAGGGTATAAATCGATGCCAGGCATCGACTTAATGGTGTAGGTCGATGCCAGGCATCGACTTTTAGGTGCAAGTCGATGCCACGCATCGACTTTGGTGTCCAACTCGATGCCTGGCATCGACTTGCACCCTCAAGTCGATGCTTGGCATCGACTTTCACTTAAATTCGATGCCTCGCATCGAACTGCACCGTCAAGTCGATGCCTGGCATCGACTTAAACCCTCAAGTCGATGCCTGGCATCGAATGTGGCCTGAAAGTTGATGCCAGGCATCAACTTTAGGGTGCAAAGTCGATGCCAGGAATCGACTTTTAGGTGCAAGTTGATGCCAGGCATCGACTTTGTGTGCAAGTCGATGCCAGGCATCGACTTGAGGGTCCAAGTCGATGCCAGGCATCGACTTGAGGGTGCAAGTCGATGCCAGGCATCGACTTGAGGGTGCAAGTCGATGCCAGGCATCAACTTACACCGTCAAGTCGATGCCTGGCATCGACTTGCACCCTCAAGTCGATGCTTGGAACACAAAGTCGATGCTTGGAACACAAAGTCGATGCTTGGCATCGACTTGCACCCTCAAGTCGATGCCTGGCATCGACTTGGACCCTTGAAAAACACATTAATGTATGAGCTCATATTTCCAAGCCCATTTCAGGGATGTTGAGTCAAAAAGTGAGAGGCCCTTCAAGAAGCTCAAAGTGACAATGAGCTCTGTGGATCAGCAACATGACAGAGGCATTGGTCACCAAGCAAGACTGAAGAAAAACATTGCATCCTTATCCTCTAAGAAGGCCAGCAATCCGGTTGGAATGTCTTCTGGTGGACAGAGTAGCATCAAAATACCTGAGGATGATGCAACTTGGAAGGAAAGGTCGAGGGACGTAGAGGTCTTAAGGACAAATCGTCCACTCCGGGACATGACAAACCTAGAGTGGTGCCTTCAATATGTCGAAGAAAAGAATGCAGTCCTACTTGTGTTCGCAGGGGCGTACGGGAGAGGAAAGATCAAGACAACACAGGGTTTTCAGTATAGCCTTGTGTTCAAATTGGATTATGAAGATGAGGATTCTGACAACCTCCTTGCTCTGGTAGAGACACCAAAAGGTTTAAGAAATCTAATATGCAAGGTGGATTTCTTGTGCCCAGAGTGCTTTCTTGTGCCCAGAGTGCTGTGTTCCAGAGAGGATTGCAGAGATATGCAGTGACTCATTGAATCTTATCAAGGACTTGATGCCATGGATCCAGGGCAACATCATGCCAACACAACAGAAGATGACAACCCCTGTAAAGGCAAGGGGTAAGCAGTGCGTGCAGAAAAAGTTTCCGAAGAAAAAGAAGAGAATTGCTGATGAGGAGTCTTCTGACTCAAGCTCTAGCTTTGAGGATATAATAGTTGCACATGGTGGGAAGCTTGCCTCGGCTATTCTTAGTACCGAGCAGAACAAGATGAGGGAGGACATAGCTAGAAGAAAAGTTGTGAAGAAGGGGCAGTTGTTCCACCTGCCAATCAATATCATCCATAGGCCACCAATGGATCCAATCACAGGGAGGAGGCCCCTTGAGATAAGGGAGCCACACAATTTGCACGTGCAGAATCTTAAGAAGAAAATGAAGATAAATCCTCATGCTATTGTTGTGCCTTTCCTTGTCATGGTGGATCCGAATGAGTGCAGCTCTGTGGAGGAGTTCTATGAGGGTCTATTTGAGGATTATACATATTATGTGATTGGTGGTTCACACTCTGCAAAGGCCCGCAGACAGCTAGTGAAGGAGCACCCCACCACATTCTTCTTTAGGTATGCAGAGTGCAAAATATATGTTGGTCTTACAACTGAGGAAGCCAAGCTTCTTGCTTGGGATCACAACAATGACAATGACTACAGGCAAAAAATGTCCTCCATAGAGAGAATTCGGTTCTTCCACCATGAATATGAAGATTGTCTTGTGAAGGAGGCTGTAAGAATACATCCCAATCTACGAAAGCAATGCCTTATTGAGGTTGGCATTGCACTGGATGAGAATAGAAAGTCTGATGCTTTGAGAAAATATGATCCATGGTTTCAACTGGCATTCAGAAGAGGTGAGATCTGGGATCTGCAGGATAAGATTTTCACAATGTGGGAGAACAAGGAGGTCAAGGGCCAGAAGCAACGAAAGTCGAGGCCAGACCCACAGGTTGATCTGAAGGGAAAGGGAAGGAAAGTTGACCTTTCAATTGAAGAGGCTCCTGAGGACATGAAGCTGACACCATGGAGAGCCCTTCAAGGAATCAAAGATGATACATTGATTATATCAACTTTGTCAAGGGTAATCTCCAAGGAGTTAAGCCTGGAGGAGATGGTGATTGAGCTCAATAAGTATGTATGTTATTCTTAGATCCTTTTTCCCTCCTCCCATGTTTCTGGTCTAACCTAGTCTCTTTTTCATTTCTGTGACTGTAGTCATAAAGTATACATGAAGATTCAGGAGGTGATGATGAAGAGGCTGGGTTGCTTTTCTTGGATAGAGGTCCAAGTAGCCTATCCAACTACATCATCATACAAAGCTTTATCATAATATTTTATCCTATTTCGTGATTGGGTGGGTTCTCTTTCAGAGAGCATGTCTGGTTTGCTATTAGACTTGATGCCTTGATTCACCTAACTCGATGCCAGGCTTTTAGTAGGAACTCGATGCCTGGCATCGACTTGGTGGCATAAGTCAATGCCTGACATCGACTTGGTGCCATAAGTCGATGCCTGACATCAACCTCATGGCATAAGTCGATGCTTGGCATCGACTTGGGGGCATGAGTCAATGCCTGGCATCGACCTAGTGGCATAAGTCGATGCCAGACATCGGCTTATGCGAGATATCGATGCCAGGCATCGACTTTCAATAGAAAGTCGATGCCTGGCATCGACCCAGACATGAAATCGATGCCATGCATTGATTCCTTATGTTTCCTTTGGTATATTGAAGAGCTCATTTAATTGTCTTTCCACTTTATTATGCAGAAACCAAAGAAAAGTAAGTCTGCAGAGGTAGTAGATGATTGCCCCCCCTGCATTCCTGGCTCACATTCAAAGAGCAAGGCATTGGGAAATCCAGACTAAAAGCCAAGGAGATTGATTTTGATGATGAACCTGATCTGAAATGTTTCGCCAATCCCCTAGACCCCCTTAGGCCTATATATTACAATGTATTCTGTAGTGATGTAAATAATATTTGTACTGTTGTGCCTAGAAAGCATTTCTTCCTTCTTATAGCAGACATACCCTATGGATTTAGGATGTTGGGATCAGTTAATGACGATGAACCCTTCAGACACCCTCAGATTCGGAAGATGGTCACTGATTTTGCAGAGTTGACTATGTCTCCTCTTTGGAGGATAGTAATTTTCCATAGCAGAGACCAGTCTTTCTCTGTTTCAACTGCTCTGAAGTCAAGATGTCATGCTTTGGAGTGCCTCAGGTGGTAAGTAATCTTCTTTCTATCTCCATGGATTTAATGATGCTCTCTGTCACTTATAGTTCTTGTTAGCAGGGTGAAGACAAACGTCAATCACACTCCTTTGCATAGGTTTGTGAGCTCCACTGAATGCATTACAGTTGGCTATTATGATGAAGTAAGAAAAAGGAGAGTGAGGGAGCATTGCAATGAGAATGGGATCTCAAATGTGCTCATGTTACCAGCCATTACCAAGAAACTTTGTCATGTAGCTGGGGACATGACATTGGTTAACCCCTATCAGAAGCCATAAAAGCTCATAATGAGATTGCTTCAACTATTCTCCAATGATGATGACTGGGTCCTAGACCTTTTTTCGGGCACATGTAATTTCAATTGTAACATTTTTCATTAGCCATGATGTTGATTGGCCTCTAAGTGGTCTTCTTCTGTTTTAGGAACAACTCTGGCTTGCTCCTTAAAGATGTTCAGGCACTGCATAGCTATGGAGAAGGATGATGCTCAAGTGAGCTTCATTAGAATGAGAATCAATGGGCTAAATGAATGCCCAGATGAAGACCAAGAGGTTGGAAGGAAGCACATTGCAGACACGGAGAGATTCCAACCAGCTTCAAGGGAGCCTGTTCCCCCACTTGCAGATGAACCGGGGGACATGGCTGACCTTGAAGAGCCAATCTTGGAGCAAGAGAGGCAGGAGATGTGTTCTAATGTTCTAGAGGATCCCATTATGCTTGAGCCTGAGGAAAGCTATGATCAACTTCTATTGTAGATTCATATTATTCTTGTAAAACACATGAAATGTAAAACATCATTTTAATAGAAATATAATGCCGAGTTTTGCTTCCACTTTGTGTTAAGCTTGACTTATCTTGAGCATTTCTCTGATGAATGTGTGAATGTTTCTTAGTATAATTTTGTTGATTATAATCTTCTCTTGGGAATGCTTTTGTGAAATTTATTTCATATGCTATGAATATGGCCCAACATTCCATGAGGATCTTAACTATACAAAGGGGATGATCTTAATTGCCTTGTTAAAATGTTTCGACTTTTGCAACACATGTACTGCGATTTTCGAGTAGCTTTTAATCAGCTATAATCTGTGCTTGTTGAGGTTATAGATGTAATGAAGGAGTTTCCCCAATTCTTACTTGTACCTTCAACTCTAATCTCTTATCAAAGATCATGATGTGGGATTCGTGATCGTGCTAAACAACTAGTTTTCAAGGCACCAAGTATTTTAACATATCTATCTTGACTACTTGGGATATGGGATCAAGCTTCTAGTCAATATTTACAAGCAAGAACATGTGATGCTTTCTAGATATTGTAAAATGCCCACTTTATTGCTTGATATCATGGTCTTTAGGTAAAAAGGAATAGAGAACATGTCTTTGTTCTCCTTTGTTGTGACTCAACGTTAATTAGAAACAAACACTTAGCATTCTATTTCTATTAAATTTATTTTTAGAGTTAAGATATTGTTTACAAAAATAAAAAGCTTCTACAATAGAAGTTGATCATATGTTTCCTCAGCTTCATGCATAATATCATCTTCTGGAGCTTTAGAACTCGTACCCTATTTTTCTCGCTCCAAGCTTGGCTCTTCAAGGTTAGCCATGTCTCCAGGTTCATCTACAAGTGGTGGATTAAGCTCACTTGAAGCAGGTTGGAATCTTTTAGTATCTGCAATGTGCTTCCGTCCAAAATCTTGGTCCACATCTAGGCATTCATTCAACCCATTAATCCTCATTCTTGTGAAGCTCACTTGAGCTTCATCTTTCTCTACAACTATGCAATGCCTGGACAACTTTAATGAACAAGTGAGATTCATTCATGAAAAGGAAGTAAAGCAATTAGAGGCACATTAAGAAAGATTGTCAATGAGAAACATTACAACTACACTTACTTGTGCCAGAGAAAAGGTCAAGGACCTAGTCATCATCATTGGAAAACAACTGAATTAATTGCATAATTAGTTTTTGTGGCTTCTGATATGGATTAACCAATGTCTTGTCCCCAGCCACATGATGAAGAAACTTGTAATTGTAGTGAGCATGAGTACATTGGAGATTCTATTCTCATTGCAATGTTCCCTGAATCTTCATTTGCTTACTTCATCATAATATCCGATTGTAATGCATTCAGTTGAACTCACAAACCTATGCAAAGGAGTATGATTCACATTTGTCTTCACACTGTTAAAGAAAAACATAAGTAAAATAGAGTTCATCATGCATAAATCAGAGACAAAAAGAAGATAGAATACCATGTAAGACACTATACAACATGACATATTGACTTCAAAGTAGTTGATACAAAAAAGGATTGGTCCCTGCTATGGAAGACCACTATCCTCCATAAAGGGGACATGGTCTCCAAAATCTGTAACCATCTTTCGAATCTGTGGGTGTTTGAATGGCTTGTCATCATTAACAGAGCCCATCATTCTAAACCCATAGGTTACATCTGCTATAACAAGGGAGTAATGTTTTCTAGGTACAACAGTACATATATTATATAGATCTAAGGGGCTCTAGAGGCTTCGAAAAACACTTCAAATCTAACTCATCATCAAAATCAATTTCCGTAGCTTTCAACCTAGACTTCTTGTGCCTTGCCCTTTGAATGTGAGCAAGGAATGGAGGAGGATAATCATCATTTGCCTCAATAGACTTCGACTTTTTTGGCTTCTACAAAAACAAGAGAAGAGGAATGATTAATGGCATTGATATGATGGGCTTAGCTCGATGCTTGGCATCGACTTGAGGCTAGAATTTGATTGTCACTCATCGACTTTAATATTGGGATCCGATTCTTGGCATTGAGTTCTGTGAAGAAGTCTATGCCTGACATCGACTCTCTGTTGAAATTCGATGCCTGGCATCAACTTTTTGCCAGAGGTGGATGTCAGGCATCGAGTCTAAGTAGAGACTCGATGCTAGGCATCAACCTGTGGCAAGAAGTCGATGCTAGGCATTGAATTTCAATAGAGAGTCGATGCCAGACATCGACTTCTTCGCAGAACTCGAGGCTAGGCATTGGATCCCAATACATAGTGGAACAAAAGCATTAGAAGATAAGGTGATCGCAGCACCTACCCAGTCACGGAAGAGTATAAAGTATTCTAAAATGCTTTGTATGCTAGAGAAGCATCCCAGCCTCTCCATCATTACCTCCTGAATCTTCATATATACTTTGTGACTGCATTCCCAAATGTGGATAAAAGTTAGTGAGTTCAATAATGAGAAACACAAAGCAAAGTAGATTTTAGAAAGTCTTACTTACTTATTAAGCTCAGCGACCATCTCTTCAAGAATTAAATCTTTGGAAATTACTCTTGATAATGTTGATATTATCAAGGTATCATCCTTGATCCCTTGTAGGGCTCTCCATGGTGTCAACTTCATATCCTCAGCGACCTCTTCAATGCAAAGATCAAGTTTCTTTCCTTTTCCCTTTACATCCGCTTGAAGATCTGCCCTTGAATTCCTCTATTTTTGGCACTTAACCTCCTTATTTTCCCACATTGTAAAGATATTGTCCTAAAGATCCCATATTTCACCTTTTCGAAGGCCAGCTGAAACCAAGGGTCGAATTTCTGCAAGGCATTTGATTTTAGATTCTCATCCATAGCAATCCCAACCTCGATAAGAGTTGCTTCCTTAGATTAGGATGTACTCTCCCAGCATGTTTCCTTAGAGAATCTTCATACTCATGGTGGAAGAAGTGAATGTGCTCAATAGATGACCTTTTTTGCCTGTAGTCATTGTTGTTATTATGGTCCCAGGCCAATAGCTTGGCCTCTTTAGTAGTAAGTCCTACATATATCTTGCACTTTGCATACCTAAAGAAGAAGGTTGTGGGGTGCTCCTTCACCAACTGTCTATAAGCCTCTACAGACTGTGATCCACCAATCACATAGTACATGTAATCCTAAAAAAAAAAGCATCATTAAATTCTTCCACAGAGCTGCATTCATTTGGGTCCACCACGATAAAAAAAGGAACTATAATTGCATGAGGGTTGATCTTCATTTTCTTCTTGAGGTTCTGCACATGTAGATTGTGTGGCTCCCTTATCTCAAGGGGCCTCCTCATTGTGACTGGATCAATTCGTGGTTTGTGGATAGTATTAATGGGAAGGTGGAATAACTGCCCTTTTCCAACAAGTTTTCTCTTAGCAATGTCTTCCCTCATCCTGTTCTGTTTAGTACCCAAGATCCCAGATTCAAGTTCTCCACTAGGTGCAACGATAATATCTTCTGAGTTAGAACTTGACTCAATGGATACTCCATATGCGGTTTTCTTCAGCTTCTTGAGTGGTTTCTTTTGTACACGCTGCTTACCCTTTGCCTTTATTGGGGTTGTCTTCTTTTGCTGTGTTGGCATTATGTTCCCTTGGATCCAACACATTAAATTCCTGATTAGATTCTTAGATTCCGTGCAAATATCTGCAGGCTTTTCTAGCACACAACACTCTGGGCACAAGAGCTCCATTTTGCAAATTGTATTCTGTAAGCCTTTAGATGTCTCGACTAGGAACATAAGGTTGTCTGAATCTTCATCCTCATAATCCACTTTGAACACCAAGCCATACTGAAAAGCCTATGTTGTCATGAGCTTTCCCCTCCCATAGGCTCTTGCAAACACCAAAAGGATCACGTTTTTCTATTCAATGTATTGAAGACACCACTCTAGACCTGTCATGTCCTAAAGTGGTCGATCTTTCCCGTTAACCTCAATTTCCTTTGACTTCTCCTTCCTCATTGAATCATCATCAATAGGTTTTATACTGCTATGTCCACCAGATGAAATCACTATCAGGTTGCTTGCCCTCTCAATGGATAATGAAGCCATGCTTTTCTTTCCTTTCATGGGGTGACCCATGCTCCTATCACGAGGTTGTTCTCGTGTGCTCATAGTAACCTTAAGCTTCTTCACAGTCTTTTCCACTCTTCCCTCATTGTCCCTAAAATGTACAAAAATGTTGGTTCTCTCTCTGTCAATGTCCTCGATCAGGTGCAAGTCGATGCCAAGCATCGACTTTAAGGTGCAAGTCGATGCGAGGCATCGACTTGCACCTCAAAAGTGATGCCAAGCATCGTCTTGCACCTTAAAGTCGATGCCTGGCATCGACTTGCACCTCAAAGTCAATGCTACGCATCAACTTGGAGCACAAAGTTGATGCCAAGCATCAACTTGCATGTTAAAGTCGATGCCTGACATCAATTTGCACCTCGCATTTGATGCCAGACATCGACCTGCACTATAAAGTCGATGCTTGGCATCAACTTGCAGCTGAAAATCAATGCCAGGCATTGAGTTGTACCTCTACGTTGATGCCTGACATCGACTTGTCTCTCAAAGTCAATGCCAGGCATGGACTTGCACTTGCAAGTGGATGCCAAGCATCGACTTGTAGCTCCAGGTTGATTCCTGACATTGACTTGAAGGGAGAAAAAAATGCAAAATTGCATGTATATAAAAATTAAGACCCTCAAAATGTAGGAATTCTCTAGATACTAAAAGGGAATCTTTTTGGAATCTTTTTTCAAGCAAGATTTTTGGGTATCTCTGAGTATTCTTGGTAGCACTCTTCTTCTCCATTTGCTTGCTTGTTTGCTAGGCTTTGTGTTCTTTTGCTCTCAGGTCTTTGTTGCTCTCTTTCTCAGCTCATGGATTTTTGAAATGAGACTGATCTCCTCCTCCACTATTTATGGGAATTTGCATGGCTTGAACTAGAAATCGACTAGATCTAGTTGAATAAAACTAGGCCCTCACTAGATTAACAAACTAGACTATGTAGTTGAACCAAGAACCACTAGGTATGCTAATTTATGGTTTGATAAGAGAGGTTATTCCAATTTAGGAAGGAACAAGTATGCCATTTTAGGGTCTGCTAAGAGAGTTTAGTCCAACTTTATGTTTTTGGTATCTTTTTCCTTTGAAATTCAGAATATTGTAACTGTTGGAAGGAATAAACGAACCAGATCTTATGACTTTTGACAAGAAAATTGAAAAAGTGATGTAGACCTCCAATATATGTCACAACCTTTGAAATTGATCACAAATATAACTAAGAGAGGGTTTCAAATCCACAACTGGCTATGATAAATAATCAATAATCCACAATTGTCTATGATAAATAATCAATAGTCCACAATTGTCTATGATAAATAATCATTAATCCACAAATTGACTAAGAAAGAGTTTCAAATCCACCATTGCACAATCAATAAACCAACATCTAAATGGATATTAATAATCCCACAATTAAATGAATATGAACCTAGATGAAAAACATCACAATTTTTTTATGCGTAGTAAAACACTTCAAATATTATTTTCTTAACAATTCAAACATCTTGACTAAACAGTAGGCCATTTTGAAGGATTTCTTTATATTTCATCATTGTTGGCAAGAAAGCATGGTGTAAAAAATGTATGAGGAAATACATTAAATAGTATGTGCAAGAACATTTGAGACCCACAAGAAATAAAGGCCCAAAAGAAATCAAAAAGTTAGTTGTGTCTCTCAAGGATTTTAATTTATCACTTTGTCATCACATATTTTCTTTGTGCTCACCAATTTTAAGACAGTCAACAGAGTTGGATAGGGGAGGACTAGGCTCTCTTTTCTCCACATTCTTGTTTCCTTTCTTCTTTTGGGAGGTCAACAGAGTGGATAAGGAAAAGAGATGGTTCCTTTTTATTCCAATGTATAATATCACAAAACTTTATAGTATCTTCATAATTAAACATAGCATACTTTATTATGTATCTCAAAAATTTACTATGTATCTGAAAACTTTATTATGTATCTCAAAACTTTGTTTGGTCAAACTTGGTCAAGATAAATCACATACTTAATGATGTCTGATCAGATTGTACTTTTTCTTAATCTTCATATCTGCCCATAATAATTTGCACAATCTATTTGATGTGATACTTTCAGTTCATGTTACACTTTCACTGTTTAAAAAGCTATCCCATCTTCATTTCTCTTTGAAGTAAGTGAAGATGCGATCCATCTTTTTAGTATATGCCTGGGCATCAACTTCCTCTAGTAACCTTAATAGAAATCCAAATTTGCTGTTTTCAGTTGATCCTTTCCTCAGAAGTGATGTGCATGGCTTAGAAGGTGTTGATTCTATGTTTTCATTTGAGTCATTTAAGTTAGATTCTCAATGCAATGTTGCTCAACTAAATGCACCTCTTGATCTCCCTTCTGATCCATCCATTGATCTCCCTTTTGATTCAAGTGCATGTGGAGCAAAGGATTTTTGCAAATAGAAGACAAAGCATGCTCAATCTACATTTTAAGAGAAGGCCTCATGAAGTAAGTAAAAAAAGATTTCAATTTCTTACTTTAGATAGACAAATTGCATTGGATACTATGAGGCATTGTTGTGGTTTGAAATGTTTGTATAACATATGAATGAATAAATTAAAGCACCTAAGAGAGAAATTCCTCCATTTAGATAGTGAAAGGCAAGATATATCTATTGGACTTCATACAATGAATTGGATGATGAACTATTTTAGCTCGCATTGTGAGGTAATGCCTACAATTGGAAGGTTACACTTGTCAGATAACTTTACTCATCGAGAAGTATTTTAGGTATATAAAGAAGATATGGAAATAAGAAATGAGAAGTATGTGTTGTATCGTCACTTTATTCAATTATGGAAGGAGGATTTTAATAATGTGACTATTCCTCATAAAGTTAGAATGGGTGAGTGTTGAGTTTGCGCCACTTTGAAAAACATGGCAAAGGGGGATACAACACCACAAGAAAAAGATAATTTTAAAAGCATTCTTAAGAACCATCGTGAGAGTCAAGCTTTAGAAAGAAAGAAAGCAAGTCATCGAAGTAAAGCACTCAGAAATCTCGAGCGTTATAAGTATTTGTTGATTGATGGTATGGATAAAAAAAACATGTTTGCCCCATTTTTATCGCATCCCTAAGGACATTGGAGATGAATACCTTGTGCAAATGCATTTGGTTGGTGCTTTGCTATACAATGGAACTGTAAAATCCAAGGTTTTCTTCACATATCCGAATGTGCATAATGATCCAAACCTTATGGTTACTATCATTCATCGGGTTTTGCAATCATGGAAGGGTCTTTGGCCACCAATTCTGTATTTTTAGCTTGATAATACTGCAAGAGAGAATAAAAATTCTATAATTTTTGGATATTCATGCATGCTTGATGATAGAGAAGTGTTTTAGAAGGTTATGGTAAATTTCCTTTTGGTTGGGCACACTCATGATCACATTGATCAAAATTTTAGTACGTTCTCTAAGAGGTTGGCACGTAATAATGCGTTTACTCTTCCAATATTATCTGAGTTGATTTCAGAAGCATATAATCCAAAACCTGAAGTTCAACGCCTTACACAAATTTATGACTTTAAGCACTTTTGCTCAGTAGGTTTTGATAACAATGCTAAGGTTTTGGCTCCATTGCACAATATTAGTTTCAACCATGTATTCTTGATGAGGAGGGTTGATGACATAACCCTTTTATTTGCAAAGCAGTATTCATGTTCTCCTGGGTGGGAGCCTAAAGCTGGATGCACATTCTTGTTGCAAGTGTCTAATTTGTCTGTGTATGGTACAAAACAAACACCATATGAAGATAAAAACAATAGGGAAAGATGTGGAAATGTGGTTGATCAAAGTAAAAGGTGGATGCATGTAATTATTAAAAAGAAGAGACATATTGAGCGTGCAAAAGAATATGGTGGAGATCAAGATGTATCTTGGTGGAATGACTTTTTCAATCATCAAGAAGAGATTGTAAAGAATACATTTGTAGGTCATTTGCCAATTGATGTTCCATTCACATGGGATTTTTGTACACAAAGGTCAGTGAATGTGGTCCAAGCATGTAATGCGGATGCACTTCAAAGTTTTTACACATCCACCAAAAAGGAATATTGGTGTCTCCTAGTCAAGTAAACCTCACCGCAACACTTTTTATCAACATCAAAGGCTTTATGCAAAAACGTGACTGCTATATCATTGGCCACAGTGACATACATAAGCACTATCCACAGAAGCGTACATAGTGTGTATGTGCTCAATATATGTAGTAAAATGGGATTGAAAAGCTGAATTCATAGCCCAAACACTAGCCAACAACACTTGCAAGTTTTTGTCAACTCTGTTTTTTGGGCTAAAAAACATGCATAAACTTGATGTGTTTGCTCCCACCACAAGTGAAACCTTTCAAAAAACCTATAGATTTACTAATCTCACTGAAAACATAGCCCCAAAGCTGAATATTCATTTTCCAAAAAGTACAAAGAACACTCTTCTTGATGTTGTTGAACCCATTTAAAGAGAACTATGCATGAAAGTACTCTTAAATTGATGCAAGAATCACCCCAAAAATGCTTCAAAACAGGCTTTGAAAGCAAACAATGAAGCTTTGAGGGCCAAAACATGTTCAAGGTAATGTGAACCTTAGTTTTTCCCCCTCTTCAAACACCACAAGTGTATAGCTTAGTGGCAAGAGATTGCTAATTAAGTGAGCTTCGGGTGGAACAAAACTAGAATGGGTGATGTAATGGAAAGTACCGTGAACCTCCATCTTCCTTGGTTGTTGAGGTTCTTTGTCATGCGCAGCAAATGGTGCCAATGGTGACTTCAGTGACTCAGATGACAAGGTATGTCAAGGTCTATGCCTTAGTTGCTACCTTAGTCGAAAGCCTTGGGTGGGTGGGTGCTTGCTCCACTTGCACAAAATCAACGAAGCTTTTGCATGAGAATGCTCTGATACCAACCAAGTACTACAATGGTGATGTAGCACAATGGATTCTCCTTCTCGAGTGCTCCAAATTGATATACCCATAGTTGAAAACCGAGCTCCAAATGTTGCACATACTACCTGGCAGAGATCCTGCATAATACAGAGAAAACACACAATACACAAAGAGCATGAATATAGATTTCTTAGGTGTTACAAATGTTATTGAACGTACAGTCTATGGTTGACTAAGCCGCTATATACTTTATTAATGAACACATGCAAAAGTGTTTGATGGCCATTTTCCCTTTCACATGGACACTAATGATAACATCTACAATGTAAAACAAGAAATGCTCCACTAATGTGGTAGAAAATCTTTCATTCTTTTACCATGAAAAATAAAAACTTTCATTATATTAAAAAAGAGTTACAAAGTAGGTTGATGAACATGGTCCTTCGTGGTGATCCATTTTCTTTTCTTGTCGCTTGGATAACAAATGCAATATTTTCTTAAATTTTTCTACCGAGAAGATCTAGATATGTTTATATGGAGAATTATTTGAGCTTTTTTCCCATTTCTTGTTATAGTTATTATTTAAAAGAATTTGAATTTTCTAATTTAGTCTTTTTAATAGCTTAAATTAACTTAAAGTATTGAATTAAATGAAAGTACAATTTGAAGTGCATAGTACCTAGGTAACCCTTCGTATCCGACACAAGAATGGGTAGAGCACCTAGCTTCTAAATAGAGCCTGAAGGTCCGCTAAAGGTAGAGACAAGGCGGAGACAAACGTAAGACTAAAGAAAAATATAGTTTGAATTGAAGCCCACTTTGCCGTAGCCAGGCGTTTGCCAACATAGCTTAACTAAAATTTCATCAAACCAACGATTCCCCCAAAGAAATCTGATTTCAACATCTCATCATTGCACAATGAGGAGTTTCTTTGAGCACAACGAATAAGATTTGAACCCATGCCTCCCCTCTCCCCCAAGGGAGGCCAATGATTCAACCCTTTGAGCTGATGATGCTGAGCTCTCCCATTTATCATTGGTGTGTACATTAAATACATATAAGTTTGAAAGAGCCTTTGGGAAAGGATGACCCAAAGCTTCGACACAGAATATGGTTTAAACAAGTCGGAAGGCTGGATTGAACTTGGAAAAGGAGGACCCTAGGATCAAACTTGGCAAAGGAGGACCCTAGGATTGAGCTTGGCAAAGGATGACCCTTTAATTCAGCATACCTATCACGTAGGGAGGCACCTAGCGTATGAACCTCCCCTAGTGAGCCAAGCCATCCTGCCTAGGTGCTGGGATTTGTTGATATTTATTTTTATATACTCTGATTCGCATATGGTAATGGAAGGAGCACTTTCATGAAAAGGCACAAGTCACAACATTCAACCAGAATTTAAACCAACAAGTCGCTCCCTTTTATAATACCCTCCTCCGCATGAGCTGCTCATCTTTTGTTGACATATAGAAATCCTTGTATTCCTTTCGAATTTCATTTTTTTAAGCTTAAAGTTCTGCATTTAAAAATGACCCCTCCGTCCTCCCTATTGGACACGTACACAAACACACACGCCTTCCAACCAATGGGGTGCCTCGGATGATTGGTAATATATCTTGCTACTTGTGTCGGTGTTGTAAAATATTATCTTCTTGGGTGTGCAAACCAATGTTACAGGTATTAAGCTCTAGTGTTCCTCACCTTTCTTCTTCTAGAGGAATGTGAAAAAGATAATAATAATAATAATAATATAGTAAGAAGGTTGCTTTGCAAGACAAATGTGAAGGACATAGTGCCATGTATTTGGGAGAAGGGTCCTTACTTTTAGGAGCATTATGGTTAATGAGCCTCTCCATGTGTGCTAAGAAGGTCCCCCATTCTCTCTTTTTCACACATATTCACACACAAGAAAAGGAAATCAAGCCACCATGATTGTATAGGTTACTATATGATAAACAAGCTATTATTATATGAATGTTTTATAAGATGGTCACCCATTACTATACGAATATTTTGTGTGAATGAGGAGTAGGCATGCCTTCCATGGGCGATAAATATACAAGGCGATTGTACGGTAGCATCATAATATTAGTATGCTTGTTGACCGGTTGTCGGAGTCCAATCCAGCAAATGGTCAATGTAAGTTGTATGAAGAGCCAATGCAGATTCTTGACTTGGAAATGTGTGGAGGAATGTGTGGCGCGCCAATTGAGGTGCTTGACTTTGAACAAAGTCCCTTCCTCTTCTTCTTCACACTCTTAAACTCCTTCTATCCTCCATAGCTGGAGATGTGACTCTGATGTATGCATGAGCATGCGCAGTTACAACCATTGTTGCCGCACGTATCAACTTATGCATAACTTCTCTCTCTCACACACAGACACACACACACACAAGCGCGCGCGCGCACACACACACAAGAATGCCTATTCACCGCCTTAAACTCCTATCCTCCATAGCTGGAGATGCGGCTCTGATGAATGCATAAGCATGCGCAGTTACAACCATTGTTGCCGCACGTATCAACTTATGCATACCTTCTCTCTCTCGGCATAACTTCTCTTCTCTCTCTCACACACACAGACACACACACAAGAATGCCTATTCGATGGTTTATTCGACTGCCCATCATCTGTTGCTCATTTTGTCTCTAAAAGAGAAGAGCTTACTTATCTTTTATGCAGTGTAGCACGGACTCGCGAAGAAGGACATGAAGAGGTACACGGATCTTCAAAGGTTTAAGAAAGACGTGGAAAACAGGAAAATCCAGGAGTCACTTTCAAAGGTTGACCACTTTTTTTATTGTTTTCCATATGCGGTACCACTCTTTTCTTTGAAGCATGCAAAAGAGAGAGAGAGAAAGAGAGAGAGAGGAGAGAGAGAGACTGAATTTCTACTTTTGTTGCTGGTGAAAAGCATCAAATCTACACTACGTGGGAAAGAACTAAGAAGGACATCTAGTTCACCTTAACGCGACTTGTTAGAGAATGCGACAAAGCTCTAGTTGGAGCAGGACTACGTCTGTGTGTACTCGTAAGCAGATTAGTTGCGTTGCTTCTGAAGAGAAGCATGGTGCGCTTGGATAGATCAAGGGATCAAAACAAGTGAGTACGGGCGCATGCAGAGAGTGATGGAGCATACCAACCAGGCACGGTCTTGAATAAACTACTCAGGATTGTTCAAGAGGTGAAAATGGAGCGATGGCCTCTTGAATCGTTCAGTTCTTTTTGTTCTTAATTGGGTTCTGGGTTCAGAATTGTGCACGACGTTGAAAAATGGTATGAGGCGGCGGCGGCTGCTGTTCCTTCTTCCTCATCTTCTTCTTCTTCTTGATGCAAAATGAATGGGAGTTGAACTACAGTTTCTGTTTTTCTTGCCCATTTTTTTTTTATATTCTGGGTTCAGGATTGTTCAAGAGGTGAAAATGGATCAATGGCCTCTTCAATCGTTCAGTTCTTTATGTTCTTAATTGGGTTCTGGGTTCAGAATTGCGCACGAGGTTGAAAGATGGTATGAGGCGGCTGCTGCTTTCTTCTTCATCATCATCTTCTTCTTCTTCTTGAAGAGTTGATGAAGAAACTGCATCTTCCTCAAAGACATCACCAATTCAGTCCAGGTCTCGAGACATAGTATACTCCTACACAATCGTGCGGCTCTGGTATTAAAAAAAAAAAAAAGGGGACGTCGGCATTATCATCCTCCCAACACTGACTAGGAATTCTCAAGACGCAAAACAAGACTACGTTAAAACCATAACCATTCTTCGCGTCTTAGCGGTGCCCAACCATTGGCTCTGAGGTTTTTAGTGATGCGCTACTTTTATCCGAAGGGATGATGAGGAGCTTCGGGGGGACATGCATGCATGTTACACAAAGTGAAACATTTTCTATTCTTGACGCTGCTTTTCGCGCTACTCTAGGGAAAGCGCGCACACACGCATGGGGCCACATTCCAGATCTATGTTTTCTAGATGTACTCAAATTTGTGTGAAGCCATGAGTTGTGAACTAAGAGATTGTAGTCTCCTTTATGACGACAACTCCAAGCCCATCTCAATGAACATCCTCTCTCTCTCTCTCTCTCTATCTTTGTATATTCATCTCTCTCTATATATGGGCTTTTTACACTGTCTCCTTAGCATATTTTAATGTACATCCTCTGCCACACTATCTGCAAGCCTCATTCTCTTTATCCTCCCAAGCAACCAACTTTTGCCTCCCCCCTCACTCTTGCCTCCCCCCTCATTCAGTGCACACACACAGCCTTGTTACTCTTAAGGATCACCTCCTCTTATTTTTCTATTTTTCTTTCTCTCACTGGCAATCAGCTTTATGCACACATACTTTTGCTTTTAGGTGTCTTTAAAATTACTTCGGAGGTACGATCATCTCTCTTTCTCTCTCTCTATGTCCTTTCCCCACACAAATGCCACAGATTCACTTTGGAGAGTCGTTTCGTTGAAAGTTACAAAGATCGAGTTAAGACAGAAAACTATCAATTCGCCCCATTCTTTTGTCGTAGAACACGAAAGACAAATTAGATTGGCGAGAGGTGAAATAGAGACTCGGAGGTTCATCTTTTGGCACATGAAAAGCAAAGTGTTTAAATAAACTCGTTTCAAGCTCAATCAAAGCAAGTGAGCCCTCTCTTCAAAGTCTTTAATTAATTCAAGACTTTGAAGAGAGGGGCATATGAACTATAAAAACGAAATTCTGGATAGTTTAACACAAAGTTTAACTCTCTTTAGGATTGGGCTACGAAGAGGAAATGGATTTGTAGAGATTACAAGAAGTTGGGCTTTTAGATATGAGTGAAAGTCTCATGAATAATTTGATACTTGTGAAGGTGTTGATATTATCAAGCCTCAACGACATACCTGAGCCCTAAGTTGAACGCCAATATTGCTGTATGGTGTGGTGTACGGTTAGAGAAAAGCATGTGCATACTAAAGTTTTAAGGATGGATAGTACAACATGGATGCTTGTATAGTCTCTTGTAATCTAGGAAGTAAGGTACAATGAAGACTGAGAAACATAAAAAGCAGGAGATGTATGGTAAAAATCTATTTGTGTATTTCCATCTCAATGGTAAGATTTAGAGTGTTTTAATATCTCAAAAGATTTCGTACATTTTCTAGAAACATAATTATGCCTCTCATGTACCTTTCTAGGAGTCTAGCCTTACATGGTACGATTAAGTGTACGATTCAAAGAGCTTTAGTATTTAAAAAAAATTCGTACATTTTCTAGAAACATAATTATACTTATCATGTACCTTTCTAAGAAAGAAGCCTTTCAGGAAAGAAGCCTTTCACGAGAAATTTGAGATTTTTAAATAAGCTCTATAATGTGGTGAGATCAATTCCTCTTCACATAATATGGAAAGAAGCAACTTTTGGGAGTGGGATTGGTGATCATTTCCTAAAAATCAGATCACCTCTGCTTGATAACATTCATGATATGAGTCTAAATTGTGAAAATACCCCTTATTTGTGGCTCTCCTAATCGTATTTTGCACGCCAATCAAATGCAACACTAATTCACAAGGGGTGTCTAGAGGATGCTTCATTATTGTAATTCTGAGTACTTTAATGCAAAAATTCAAAGGAGTATTCTTAGGGAAGGCTCGTTTGTTCTTCTCCAGAGTTCATTGCATTCCCGAGACAACGATATCTTTCATATGTTTTCACCTTGAATAGACTTCTATAAATAAGTTGACCAATCCAGTATCTCCAAAAGTAATGCTTAATTCTAAGATATTTCATGTCCAATAGAAAAGCATCTGCATAGACATCCAGATCTTGAGACATGATGGACATAAATAGGATACATCTCCTAATTCATCGCTTCTTGTTTTGCATTATTGACACCAAGGATTTTCGATATATAATTTGAAAATTTCTACAAGAGTAAAGGAATCAAGCGTCAACTCACAGTGGCACATAGCCCCCAACAAAATGATGTTGCCGAACATCGAAATCTTACCATCATGGAGATGTCAAGGCGCGTGTTGAAGGAAAGGGTTTGCTAAATCATGTTAGATATGCTCAATACTCCACCCTCATGTGGCCACAAATGATCTATGGTGCTCTAAGTTGTAAGGCCCCCATTATGAGGAGAAGCCATTATGAGAGCCCAGACATTTGTGGAACCCTAACTTCCAAGTTAGATGAGGTCTATGTGTGATCGTTGATGGTTATGGATGATCTTTGTGAGCTTAGCCATTATGTTAGGTAGGGCATAAACTTCAAGGCCATTGGGTTTCCATTTAAGGTGAAAATAAAGGCCCTGTGGCATCACACGATTTCCCCATAGAACCTTAATGGGGGGAGTGCAGAGGGGGGCTTGCCCCCTTCTGCGGGGTCCGAGGGGCCTATCCTTTGGCCCGTAGGTCCGAGATGATAGGACTTCTGGTCGTGGAGATATTGTTGGATTGTATATTTTATCAACTATTTTGTATCTCCCGACTACATTTATCTATACTGAACCGCCTTGTAAAAGTTATATAAGCATGGCCCAAGTTGAGCTTTACATAGCATTGTGCACTAGTAAGCCCTTCATCTAGAGTCTGTCTAGATCGCCATCTAAGCTCCAAATTGGGAGCGCACGGGTGGACAACACCATCTTTGTAACTACATTACACTCGGCAATTTGAGAATTTGAGTTCTCTATCTCTCAATTTGCATCTCTCTTTGTCTGAGTTTTTCTCTCAACTCTATCTATTGGTCTATTCCGCTGTGCTGTTATTTTCTTACATCGTATTAGAGCTCAAGAGTCTCTGAGTGGTGCAGAAGTAGAAACACAGAGGTTGTAGAGGTCTCAACAAAAAGAGAGAGAAGATGTCAAGTGGTGCATCATCATCTATGATCGCGAATCAAGGTGGTTCATCAACAGGAGTAGGTGGCACACAAGCAGGAGTAGCAATGATGCGAGTCATCCCAACGTTGCAAATATGACCACCAGCATTCATGGAAGGTAAACTTGATGGTACAAATTACACCTTGTGGAAGTTTAAAATCACTTCTATCCTTGATTCATATGAGCTTTTGGAGACTGTTCTTGGGACTGATCATGAGCCCGAAGAAAGAAGTGATCCAAATAATCTTGGTCGAATGATTCCTCCTGATGAGGATCTTCTATGTGCTTGGAAACGTAGAAATGCAGATGCACTCTATGCTCTAGTTACAAGTACTTCTGATAGTGTTTTGACTCATTCAACATACTACCAAGGCATGTGAAGCATGGAACATATTGAGAAATCAATATGAACCTCGTAATCAGACACGAATTCAGAAATTGGAGAATCAGCTAGTAGCAGAAAGGTTTGCTCATGGGGAGACTGTAGAGGTGTTTATCACTCGCATAAAGAATCTATGAGATCAAATGGTGGGAGTAGGTGTCAAAAGTCAAGGGAGGAGCTAGCTTGGCATTGTCTTCGAATTTATCCACCTAAGTTTGATGGTTTGGTAACTGCTCTTAATACTTAAATCAGACCTCAACCACTAACTTTTGAAGAATTCAGTGCCTTACTCATGGAGGAGAAGCTGCAGCTCAAGGCAAGGAGTGGTGGCAGCAAAGGAGATGCTGCATTCACAATAAATGCCAAAGGAGGCAGAGCAGAATCTTCAAAAGATGTAGACAAAAAGAAGAATGACAAAAAGAAGTTAAAGGGAGAGTGTTTCCACTGCAAGAAGAAAGGACACATAATCTAAGACTATCACATCAAGAAGGCAGAAGAGAAGAGTGGCTCTTCAAAATATGGCAAGGGCAAGGAGTCTGCCAACACAACAGAAACATAGCTTGAGTTATTTGTTACAATAGAGGGGGTGTGCTCCTCGGGTGAAGATTTAGGAATAGACGACTCATGGGTGTTGGACAGTGGTGCATCTTGTCACATGACGAACATAAAAGACCTTTATAGTTCCTTACAGCCTCTAAAGGAACCCATCACAGTAAAGGTAGGTAAGACATGAGCTAAGATTATGGACAATAACAACAACATTGTTGGGATTGGCATAAGGAGGAACAACCTTTATGAGTTGCATGCTCTTACATCCACTACAAACGTGGGCACAAGTAAGATATTGCATGAGGGATTCGGCCACATTGGATACCCTATACTGAAGGAGATTCATCACAGGGGTATGGTTGCATACGTACCATCGATTACAGAAATGAAGGAACTGTGTGAAGCTTGCATGATGGGCAAGCAACAGAGGAAGGCGTTTCCACAAGAAAGCAATAATAGGGCAAGCTATCCTCTAGAGTTGGTGCATGCTGACTTGAGTGGAAAAATGCCTACATAGGCTTTGGGTGGATCTTCCTACTTCATGTTACTTGTCGACGACTATATTAGGAAGATGTGGGTGTACTTCCTTCACGATAAGGCTCAAGCTTTTGGTAAGTTTAAAGAATGGCTTCATCTTGTTCAAATTGAAACAGGGAAGAAGATGAAGAAATTCAGGAAAAACAGCAGTGGTGAGTTCACATCAATAGAGTTTGAAGATTTCTACAAGAGTAAGGGAATCAAGCATCAGCTCATAGTGGCACATAGTCCTCAATAGAACGGTGTTGGAGAACATCGGAATCAAACCGTCATGGAGATGGAAAGGTGCATGTTGAAAGGAAAGGGTTTGCCTAATCAGTTTTGGGTAGAGGCTATCAACATTGATGTCTACATCTTGAATCGAACCTACACCAAGGAACTTGATGGAAAGACTCCACAAGAAGCCTACACTGGTAAAAGGCCTTTTGTTTCCCATTTGAAAGTATTTAGAAGTGAATGTTATGTACATGTTCTAGATACGGAGAGAAACAAGCTTCAACCAAAAAGCATCAAATGTATCTTCCTAGGGTACAAGGAAGATAAGAAGGCTTATAAGCTTTATGACCCTGAGGCTAAGAAGATCATGGTGAGTCGTGATGTGGTGTTTAAGGAGGAGCAGCCACATGCAGTGGAGGAGGAAAAGAGAGATTCTACTTTATCATTAGGTGAAGGGGCAATCCACTATGAACTTGGCACAAGAGCTATCCCTTCTACAAAAGAGAAGGAAGCATCATCTTCAAATGATGAGTCTGAAAGTCACCAACATGCTGACACCCAAGTGGAAAAGCGATTGCCACATTGGGTGAGGCAGCTCTATGATTCTGCAAACCCTATCCCACAATCACTAGAACAGGTTGCAGATGGACCGAGGCGATCACATAGAATAGATGAACAGAGACAGGCGACCGCTCATATTGTAAACACAGCCTTGATGGCTGATCTCATTCAAGAAGAAGAAAAGGAACCAACCAATGTGGAAGAGGCACTCCACGATCCGAATTGGAGGGCTTCCATGCAAACAGAATACAAGAATATCATGAAGAATGGAACTTGGGAGCTAGTGGATTGACACCCTAAGCATAAACTCATTGGCACCAAGTGGGTCTGGAAGGGAAAGTACAAGACTGATGGTACTCTAGAAAAGTATAAAGCAAGAATTGTTGCACATGAATACTCATAAGTTGAAGGCATTGACATTTGTGAATAATTTGCCTTGACTGTAAGAATGACTACTATCCGAGTAGTACTAGCTATGGCTACACATAAGCGTTGGCCGGACTATCACATGGATGTCAAATCAGCATTCTTGAATGGAGAGCTCAAGGAGGAGGTATATGTGTCACAACCACGAGGGTTTGAGGCTCCCCATTTAGAGAACAAGGTATATAAGCTGAAGAAGGCATTAAATGGGCTAAAACAAGCCCCTAGAGCATGGTACTAGTGGATAGATAAGTATCTCTTGGATCTAGGTTTCAAAAGATGTGCTTCTGATGCTAACTTGTATGTTCTAAAGAGAGGAGGGAAGACAATTGTGCTTATACTCTATGTAGATGACCTTGTGATTACAAGAAAAGATGATACTCTTCTTCAACAAACAAAAGATGCCTTGAGTTCAGAATTTGAAATGATAGACTTGGGCTTAATGCATTATTGCTTAGGTCTTGAAGTTTGGCAGGAACCAGGGAAGATTTTCATCTCTCAACAAAAGTATGCAAGGCAAATATTGAAGGCATTCGACATGGAGGATTGCAAGGAAATTTCTACACCTATGGAGGTCAACAAAAAATTATCTATTGAAGATGCTTCATCTCTAGTGGATATTGGAAGATACAGGAAATTAGTTGGAAGTCTCGTCTCCTTGTGCAATAGTGGACCAAACATCTCTTATGTTGTTGGAGTAGTAAGGAGGTTCTCTAATAAGCCTTGCCAAACTCATTGAAAGGCAAGCATGTGGATACTCAAGTATGTGAAAGGAACCACTGATTATGGTATTCTTTATGAAGAAGGATCATCTCTGGTCGGATACTATGACTCACATTGGGCAGGAGATATTGATACTAGAAAATCAATTTCTAGATATTTCTTTTCTTTAGGATGAGGGATTTTCTCTTCGATTAGTAAGAAGCAACCGCTGTAGCATTATTTTCTACTGAAGCTAAGTACAATGCTGCATGTTGCAGCATGTGAAGCACTATGGTGAGGATCCTATGACACATAGGAATACAAGGACAGGAGGCCACAAAGTTGAAGTGTGACAAGAAAAGTTTCATGGACATTGTCACGAGGAAGGAGATAAGGAAGAGAGCTCACACACACACACTCTCACAATCAAAGAGAAGCACACACTCAGATTGAGGCAAGGAAGAATGTTCTTCTTCTTCTTCTATTACATAAAAAGGAATGTACAAGAATGACCTAAAAACAAGAATACAACAAGTGCAATATATAAAGACCAGTACATAAGGAAAAACTTAATGTCCGCAAATGAGTGAGCTGGCAAGAAACAAATGTGCCATCACTCTTGGTAGATAAATCTAATAAAGCTCAATGAAGTGTCCTTGACATATATCGGCGTGATCACTATACATGTCAGAGAAACAAAAAACTAATATGTGTCATCCTGGATCATCACATGTTGAGCTTGATATCTCAACACTCCCCCTCAAGCTCAATGTCATGTCCTCTAATCCAAGAATCTTTTGAAACTTCTTCAGCTTCTATGCTCCAAGTGCTTTAGTGAAAATATGAGCAACCTGCTCATCTGTTCTCACATAAACAAGATCAATATCCCTTCTAATACCTTCTCTCTGATGAAGTGATAATGTACCTCGATATGCTTTGTTCTAGCATGAAAAATAGGGTTCTGTGCTAGTTGTATGCTACTAAGATTATCACAATAGATGGTGATAGGCTTTTGCACTTCCACACCTAAATCTGCAAGTAGCATCTCTAGCCATGATGCCTCACATGCTTCCATTGCAACACCTCTATACTCAGCCTCTGTACTCAACAAAGCAACACTGGGTTGCTTCATGCTGCTCCATGTAATAGTTGCACTCCCAAGTGAGAATAGAAAGCCACTAGTAGATCATCTATCTGGAATGCTACCAGCCCAATCTGCATCGGTGTATCCATGAACCTGCAAATCTACACCAGCCTCATGAAACAATGCATAATCCAAAGTAGCACTCACATAACGTAGAGTGCACCTCAGAGTATCCAACTATGGCTTCCTAGGAACCAACATAAACTGACTTTCAAGTCCAATAGTATAGATACGATCAGGCCTTGTAATTGTGAGATATATAAGACTTCCCACAATTTTCCTGTACATAGTAGCATTTTCCAATGCTTCACCTGATGTAGCATCCAATTTCAAATTTTGATCTAATGGCATAGAAATTGGCTTACAATCAGCCATACCATACTTTTGCAACATATTCAAGGCATATTGCCTCTACGACATCCATATACCTGTTTCTCTATGTATAAACTCAATGCCCAAGTAGCGTAGCACACCAAGATCTTTCATGTCAAATTCTTGCATAAGAAGTTGCTTTACCTCATCACACATAGGAAACCCAATGGTGGTTAAGTAATCAACAATCCTTGCATGCCATGCATGAGGAGCTTGCTTCAACCCATACAAAGCCTTTTGCAACCTGCAAACGTATTTAGGGTGCTTTGAATCTTCATATCCTGGTGGCTGGTCCATGTATACTTCTTCCTGTAACTCATCATGTAAGAAAGCATTCTTCACATCCATCTTATGCAAAGTCCATCCTTTTGTTGTAGCTAATGCAACGAGTGTTCTGACAGTAGACATTTTAGCTACAGGGCTGAATGTTTCCTCATAATCAATGCCATAAGTTTGTGCATATCCTTTTGCTGCCAAATGTGCTTTGTACTTGCTTATGCTCCCATAAGCATTGTGCTCTACCTTGTAAACCCACTTGCAGCTTATGGGTTTCTTTCCTTGTGGGAATCGGATGAGCTTCCATGTATCGATTCCATAAAGTGCAACCATATCCTCATCCATAGCTTTTTCCCAATGTGCATTTCCAATTGCATCTTCAAAACAAGAAGGTTCAGCATCTTGTATTACCTTGGTCATGTAGGCACAATGACAAGCCATATACCTGTCATACATCAATCATTCCTCCTAGATCTTCTTGGTCCTGGGTCACTTCTCCTTGTATCATTTGCATGTGATTTTCTTACTCCAGGAGTCTTCACAGAGGGCAATCCAGTTCCTCATCAAGAATCTTTTTAGCCGCTTGAATCTCCATCAACGTCTTCAAAACCTGCACATGTTTTACTACTAGCACAAAGCTTTTCTTTACCTTTCTTGGATGTATTTGATGAATTTGCTGGACTGAAATTTCTTCCACTCCATGGATTTTAGTTGGAACTATTGCTTGGTGATGCATCTGGTCCACTCAAAACTTGAGATTCTACACTTGATTTTTCAGCATTTTCTTTGTCATTTGGTTCAAGATTCAGTCCTTCTTTGGCATCTGCATAGAAGCTTGACATTTCATCACATACCACATCTCTGCTCACCTTCACCTATCGTGTGAGTGGGTTATAACATTTATATCACTTTTGCTCAAGGGAGTATCCAATGAGGACACATTTTTCTACTTTTGGATTGAGCTTCATCCTCAACTCATCTGGAACATGTACATATGCAATACAACCAAAAACTTTGAGATGTGATAAGTTTGGCTTTTTACCTGTAAACTTATCTTCAGGTGTAGCTTGATGTCCAATGGCAATCGGAGTTTTGTTCATGATGTATACAGTAGTAAGAATAGCTTCTGCCCAATAACAATGAGGCATATTTTTGTCAGCCATCAAGGCTCTTGCTATTTCTATAATATGTCTATTTTCGTGTTCAGGATCAGCAATAACTCCTGCACCTTTTGCAAACATGGCTGCATTCATTTTAGGAATTTTCACATTTAAGGTTAACATCCTACCCATTTTGTTTCCTTTGGCAATCAATCTTTCATCCCCTTTGTATTCTTTTACATATAACCCATCATCATTGAGCCTCACTTGTAATCCCTAGTCAACCATTTGTCCAACAGAAACCAGATTCTTTGTTATATTTGGAACATGCAACACATCAACAAGATATTTTACCTTCCCGTCCTCCATAGACAATGCTATGTTTCCTGTATGCTTGATAGGGTGTGATGTGTTATCACTTGTTTCAACATATCCAGGAACTGGCAATTTTTGCGAAGTACTAAACCATTCCGCATGATTGGTCATGTGATTTGAAGCACTTGAATCAACATAATAGACATTATGATTTGATTTTGAAACAGCAGTAGACATCGTATTCATCATGTGATGTTGAACCATGAACAACTTCTTAGAATCATCTGTACTTGTGGATGCAAAGTTGTTTTGTTTCCTTCTGCTATTTTGATTCTTCAACCTGCAGTCACGTTCAAAGTGTCCAAGTTTACCACAATTCCAACTTCCTTTACTATCATTACCTGATTTGGAAATTTTTGCGACCTCTTTGGCTCCCCCTGCCCCCAAACTGTCCTCTTCCTCCTGCATGATTCTGTTGTTGACTTTGATCTTGGTTACTGTTTCTTCTTCCACTTCCGAAACCTCTACCTCTGCCTCTTCCTCTGCCAGAGTAGAATACTTGCTCAAAACTGGGTTTTCCTTGGGAGTTTGAATCCTCACCAAGATTCTTTTCTTCAATAATCAACATAGATACGAGATCAACAAAATTTGGAATATTTTCCCTAGTTTGTATAGAAGTTCTGAACTGCTTATATGAAGCTCCTAAACCACGAAGGCACACTTCCACCTTATCATCATCATCTACATTCACGCCAGTTGATGCAAGTGACATGCTTTTGATTTTCAGAGTGTAGTCACTTACCGACATGCTCTTTTTCTCCAATGTATGTAGCTCGTTATTGAGTTGCAATTTTTGTGCCTTTTGTATTGGTCTCGTACAATGTGACCAAACTGTTCCAAGCCTCTTTCGAAGTTTTCGAATCCTGTATGTGCCCAATCATGCTATCTTGTATGCTAACATATAGCCAATACATTACCTTTCTTGCTCCTTGATTCCATTCCTCATATGCTCTTACGTGTTCTGCAGTCCGATTCCTCTCTGGTAAGTGTGGAGCATTTTCATTCTCTCCTTTGATATACATCTAGTAGCCTTTTCCCATCAGAAATTTGTCATTCTGAATCTCCAAGCATTGAAGTTGTTCTTGTCTAGATTTTCGCTCATAAGCTGACTCATTCCATCTGTGTTTTCCATTTCTATAGCAATTCTCAACACTCCAAAACACTACAAGCAACACTTCTACTTGAACACTGTCGCACTATGACATGACAATTTGATCTCAGACAAACACAATTTTCCTGCATCAACAGTACACAAAATCTCTTGAAATTCTAGATCCAAAATATATGAGTGCTGTCAAACACGATGCAAGTTACAATTTTTGACATGGTTTTTTTGTGGGCCCCACCTTGGGGGCTCGAAACGGAGGTCGAGATCGCTCCAAAACTTTGATCTGAAAAAAAAAAACGAGTGACCCTAAAGGGATAACTCACGAAAATATTTTGAGATCTTCTACCTTCACATCGATTTTTGTAGCAAACGGAGGTCGTTTGTGAATCATGTTTTCTCCACGCCTTGCTGCGTACTCTTCACCATCACCTTCTCCACGAGCTCTCTACAGCCATGTTGGCTCTGATACCATGTCACGAGGAAGGAGATAAGGAAAAGAGCTCACACACACACACACTCTCACAATCAAAGAAAAGCACACACTCAGATTGAAGCAAGGAAGAATAATCTTCTTCTTCTTCTTCTTCTTCTTCTATTACATAAAAAGGAATGTACAAGAATGACCTAAAACAAGAATACAACAAGTGCAATATATAAAGACCAGTATATAAGGAAAAACCTAATGTCTGCAAATGAGTGAGCTTTCAAGAAACAAATGTGCCATCAGTCTTGGTAGATAAATCTAATAAAGCTCAATGAAGTGTCCCTGACATATACTGGCGTGACCACTATACATGTTAGAGAAACAAAAAACTGATATGTGTCATCCTAGATCATCACATGTTGAGCTTGATATCTCAACAACCATTGCCAAAAATCCTATTTTCCATGCATGTACCAAGCACATAGAAATTCAGTATCACTATGTGCATGAGTTGATTGAGGATAGGGTGGTGGAGATAAGCTATTGCCCTACTAAAGAAAATGGAGCACACATCTTCACCAAGGCTCTTGGGAGAGAGTGACTTCTTCGACACTTTCAAAAAGCTTGGGATTGGACCAAGGAGGTAGTTCACCGCAAGGTGGACATTGAGGGGGGTGTTAGATATGCTCAATACCCCACCCTCATGTGACAAAAAATGATCCATGTTGCTCTAAGTTGTAGGGCCCCCATTATGAGGAGAAGCCATTATGAGAGCTCGGACATTTGTGGAATCCTAACTTCCAAGTTAGATGAGGTCTATGTGTGATCATTGATGCTTATAGATGATCTTTGTGAGCCTAGTGATTATGTTAGGTAGGGCATAAACTTCACGGCCATTGGGTTGCCATTTAAGGTGAAAATAAAGACCCTATGGCATTATGTAGTTTCCCCATAGAACCTTAATGGGGGGGAGTGCAGAGGGGGGCTTGCCCCCTTCTGCAGGGTTTGGGGGGCCTATCCCCTCGGCATGTAGGACCGAGATGGTAGGACTTGTGGTCATGGAGATATTGTCCGATTGTATATTTTACTGACTATTTTGTATCTCCCAACTACATTTATCTATACCAAACCACCTTGTAAAAGCTATATAAGCATGGCCCAGGTTGAGCTTTACATAGCATTGCGCATTAGTAAGCCCTTCATCTAGAGTCTGTCTAGATTGCCATTTAAGCTCCACATTGGGAGTGCACGGGTGGATAGCACCATCGTTGTAACTGCATTACACTCGGCAATCTGAGAATTTGAGTTCTCTATCTCTCAGTCTGCATCTCTCTTTGTCTATGTTTTTCTCTCAACTCAGTCTACTGGTCTATTCTGTTGTGCTGTTATTTTCTTACAAATCAATCTTGGGTAGAGGCTTTCATTACTTTTATCTACATCTTGAATTGAGGTTACACCAAGGAACTTGATGGAAAGACTCCAAAGTGGCCGACACTAGTAAAAAGCCATCTCTTTCCCATTTCAAAGTATTTGGAAGTGAATGTTACGTACATGTTCTAGACACGGAGAGAAACATGCTTCAACCAAGAATCATCAAATGTATCTTCTTAGGGTATAACAAGGATACAAAATCTTATAAGATTTATGACCCTCATGCTAAGAAGATCATGGCATCATGATGTGGTGTTTAAGGAGGAGCAAAGACATGTAGTGGAGGAGGAAAAGAGAGCTTCGAATCCATTATCAGACAAATGGAATCCACTATGAACCAGGCCTAAGAGCTATCCCTTCTACATAAGATAAGGAAGCATCATCTTTAGATGATGAGTCTAAAAGTCGCCGACTTGTCCTCGCTCAAGCGAAAAAGCCATTGCCACCTTGGGTGAGGTAGCTCTATGATTTTGTGTCACGAGGAAGGAGATAAGGAAGAGAACTCACTCACACACTCTGACAATCAAAGAGGAGCACACACACAGATTGAGGCAAGGAAGAATGATCTTCTTCTTCTTTTATTACATAAACTTAATGTACAAGAATGACCTAATACAACAATACAACTATTGCAATATATAAAGATCAGTACATAAGGAAAATCTTGATGTTTGTGAATGAGTGAGTTGGCAAGAAACAAGTGTGCCATCACTCCTTGTAGGTAAATCTAGTAAAGCTCAATGAATCATCCTTGATGTATACTGCGGTGACCACTATGCATGTCATAGAAATGAAAAAGTGATACGTGTCATCGTCAATCATCACATCTTGAGCTTGATATCTCAACAATCCCCCTCAAGCTCAACATCATGTGCTCTAATCCAAGCATCTTCCAAAACTTCTTCAGCTTTTTTGCTCTAAGTGCTTTAGTAAAAATATCAGCAACCTACTCATCTATCCTCACATAAACAAGATCAATATCACCTGCTAATACATTCTCTCTGATGAAGTGATAACATACGTCGGTATGCTTTGTTCTAGCATGAAAAATAGGGTTTCATGTTAATTGAATGCTACTAAGATTATCACAATAGATGATGATTGTTTTTTGCACTTCCACACCTAAATATCCAAGTAGCGTCTCTAACCATGATGCTTCACATGCTAATAGTGTGGCACCTCTATACTGAGCCTCTGTACTCGACAAAGCAACAATGGTTTGCTTCTTGTTGCTCCACGTAATAGCTGCACTCCCAAGTGAGAATAGAAAGCCTGCCCAATCTTCATCGGTGTATCCATTAACCTGCAAATCTACACCAACTTCATAAAATAATGCATAATCCAAAGTAGCACTCACATATCGTGGAGCGCGTCTCAAAGCATCTAAGTGCAGTTTCTTAGGAACTTGCATAAATTGGCTTTCAAGTCCAACTCTATAGCTTAGATAAGGCTTTGTAATTGCGAGATATATCAACCTTCCCACAATTTTTCTATACATAGTAGCATTTTCCAATGCTTCAGGTGATGTAGTATCCAACTTCATATTCTAATCTAATGGCATAAAAACTCGGTTACAATCATCCATGTCATACTTTTGTAGCATACTCAAGGCATATTGCCTTTGCAACATTTACCTATTTTTGTATGTATAAACCCTATGCCCGAAATAGCATAGCATGCCAAGATCTTTCATGTCAAATTCTTGCATAAGGAGTTGCTTTACCTCTTTAATGCTTGCTTCATTCTCACCTCCTACAATCAAGTCATCAACATAAATAGCCACCATTGTGATGCCATCATCACCCTTCCTTGCATATAATGAATGATCTGCATCACACATAGAAAATCCAATGGTGGTTAAGTAGTTAGCAATCCTTGTATGCCAAGCATGAGAGCCTTGTTTAAGCCCATACAAAGCCTTTTGCAGCTTGCAAACATATTTTGGGTGCTTTGAATCTTCATATCCTTGTGATTGGTCCATGTATACTTCTTCTTGTAGCATTCTTCACATTCATCCAATGAAGTATTCATGACATATACTGTCATGAACACTATACATGTTAGAGAAATGAAAAAGTGATATGTGTCATCCTTGATCATCACATGTTGATCTTGATATCTCAACATTCTACAAAACCATCCCATAGTCACTAGAGTAGATTGTGGATGGACCAAGGCAATTAGAGAGAATAGAGGAGCAAAGATGACCAAGCACCCATATTGTAAATATAGCCCTAATGGCTGAGGTCATTCAAGAACAAGCAAAGGAACCAACCAATGTGGAAGAGACACTCCACGATTTGAATTGGAGAGTTGCCATGCAAACAAAATATGACGTCATGAAGAATGGAACATGGGAGCTAGTGGATTCATCCCGTGAGCACAAACTCATTGGCATCAATTGGGTGTGGAAGCTAAAGTACAAGGTTGATGGTACTTTGGAAAAGTACAAAGCAAGACTTTTTGCACATGACTACTCACAATTTTAAGGGATTGAATTTTTTGAATCATTTACCCTAATTGCAAGGATGAATACTATCAAATTTGTATTAGCTATGGCTGAACATAAATGATGGCCATCCTATTACATGGATGTCAAATTAGCATTCCTAAATGGAGACCTTAGGGAGGAGGTATATGTGTCTCAATCACTAGGCTTTGAGTCTCCCCATTCAAAGAACAAGGTATCTAAGCTAAAGAAGGCATTATATGGGTTGAAACAATCTCCTAGTGCATGGTACCAACAAATAGGTAAGTATCTCTTAGATCTAGGTTTTGTATGTTTTGAAGAGAGGAGAGAAGAAAATTATGCTTATGCTTTATGTAGATAACCTTGCAATTATAGGAAATGATGATGCTCTCCTTCAACAAATGAAAGATGCCTTGGGTTCAAAATTTTAAATGAGAAACTTAGAATTAATGCATTATTGCTTAGGCCTTGAAGTACGACAAGAATTAGGGATGATTTTCCTATCTCAATAAAGTATCCAAGATAGATTTTGAAGGCATTTGACATGAAGGATTTCAAACAAAAGATTCTTCACCTCTAGAAGATATTGGAAGATACAAGAAATTAGTTGGAAGTCTCATCTACTTGTGCAATAGCATACCAGATATCTTCTATGTTGTTATAGTGGTAAGCAGGTATGCGAATGAGCCTTGCCAAACTCATTGGAGGGCAAGCATGTGGATACTTAGGTATGTGAAAGGAACCATTGATTATGGTATTCTCTATGAAGAGGGATCATCTTTGGTTGAATATTGTGATTTAGATTAGGCAAGATATATTGATACCAAAAAATTAGTTCTTGGATATTGCTTTTCTTTAGGATCTGCGATTTTCACTTAGATCAATAAGAAGCCATTGGCTATATCATTATCATCTACATAAGCTAAGTACAAAGCAGCCTATGTGTTGTAGCATGTGAAGCCATATGGTTGAGGAGGATCTTATGGCAGATAGGAACACAAGGATAGAAGGCTATAGGGTAGAAGTCTGACAACCAAAGTTACATGACCATCACCAAGAATCCTATTTTCCATGCATCTATGAAGAACATAAAAATTCAGTATCACTATGTGCATTACTTTACTGAGGACGAGATCGTGGAGAGAAGCTATTGTCCAACTAAAGAGAATTGAGCAAACATGCTTAGGAAGGCTCTTGGGAGAGAGCAACTTCATCCACACTTTCCAAAGCTTGGCATTGGACCAAGGAGGTAGTTCACTATATGGTGGACATTGAAGGGGGAGGGGTGTTAGATATAATCAATAATGCACCCTCAAGTGACCACAAATGATCCATGGTTCTCTAAGTTGTAAGGTTATGAGGAGAAGCCATTGTGAGAGTGTGTACATTTTGGAACCTCAACTTCCAAGTTAGATGATGTCTATGTGTGGCCGTTGATGGTAATAGATGATTTTTGTGAGCCTAGCCATTAGATTAGGTAGCTCAAAAACTTCCAAGTCATTGGGTTGCCATTGAAGGAAAAAATAAGACCTTGTATGGCCATTTGGTTTCCCCATAGAAACTTAATGGGGAGAGTGTGGAGGGGGCTTGCCCCCCTTTTTGCGGGGTCTGGGGGGCCTATCTCCCCTGCCATAGGGCTGAGATGGTAAGACTTTTGATCATGGAGATATTTTTGGCTTGTATATTTTTTGACTAGTTTGTATCTCTTGATTGTGTTTATCTATATTGAATCCCTTTGTAAAAGCTATATAAGCATGGCCCATGTGTAGATTTACGAATCATTGTGCACTAGTAAGCCCTTATCTATAAGCTATCTAGATTTCCATCTAAGCTTCACATTGGGAGTGCTAGTTGGACAATACCATCTTTGTAGTTGCATTACTCTTGGAAATTTGAGAATTTGAGTTCTCTATCACTCGGTCTACATCTATCTTATTCTGCATTTTTTTATCAACTCCTTCTACTCGTCTATTCGGTTGTGCTATTATTTCTTACAAGTAACAATCTAGAAATGGAGATGTGAGGGTGGTATGATGACCATGAGCAAGTGAATACACGTGCACGAGTGAGAAGCACAATAACATGCACACACGTACACACACATATACGAGGTAAGACAAAGAGAGAGAACATTGGAATCTCTGATTATCCAAAACAAGTTCATAATCTTCTAGAATCCTTAAATCTTCAACAAGATATCCTCATAAATGATGCTTCTAGCTTTTTTTATAGTTTTTTGACTATCTTTAGCCTTGTTCTTACTAAGTGTTTGGCCTAGTTAAAAATTAGGTTCTCTAGCTCATTTAGGGGCTCAAAAGGACCCGAAAACTTATGAAATTTGATATGTACGTGGATCTACTACTCCTCAAGCTTGAGGAATCCTTAGATTGAACAAAATAGAGTCTACGCCACCAAAAATGTAATTTAAAATTGAATGTAGTGATGATAATTACTGTTTGAGGTATGTTTAATCTAGAAAAAGGAACACTTGGCCTACTCGCCAGATCTGCATTGACTTCCCTACCTGCTTGTCCTCCTGGTCTTATTTTCACCCTTTCTCCCTTTGGCTCCCTTACCTCATGCTACATTGGTGCATAACTCCTCTTGGGCTGCTAAATCTCCCCCCTCTCTTGCATCTGTCATCCCTAACAGACCCTTGTGGAGGGAATTTTGTATAGAACTGTACTATGTTAGTAGCCAATTCATGTTCTTTCAGTCTACCATTGCAAGCTAAATCTATCATTAATTTTTCCCAATCTACTAGGCCTTGAACCTTTGTATGTGGCATACACAATTGATCGGCATGAAGAGCTTGTTCCACAGTGAAGAGATGTAAGAGATGCATTGGTCATGCGAGGAAGATCTCCGAATGATATTCCCAAAATCCCGTGGAAAACATACATACATACATACATGCATACATAGATACATACATACATACATACATACATACATACATACATACACACACACACACACACACACACACATATATATTATATATATATATATATATATATATATATATATATATATATATATATATATATATATATATATATATATATATATATATATATATATATATATATATATATATATATATATATATATATATATATATATATATATATATATATATATATGTGTGTGTGTGTGTGTATGTGTGTGTGTAGAGAGAGAGAGAGAGAGAGGGATAGGGAGAGGGAGAGAGAGAGAGGGAGAGAGAAAGAGCAGAATAAGAGAGGGAGAGTGAGAGAATGAAGGCATAAAATAAAAACTAAACCTTAAGAAACCAAGAAAACTTAAACGGAAGGTAAAAAACAAATAACTCTTTCTCTTTTTTCTTTTGAATGTTTTTTTTTTAATGAATCGTTTTTTCCATTTTCTTTTTGAGAAACTTTAACTCTACATCCACTTTCATAATGAATTCACCACTAACCCCAAAAGAGGTAAATGATTTAAAGAGGGAGACCCTCCATCTTAAAATGAGACAAGTGGCCGGATTCACAATAAGAGGAATGAAGTGTAGCTTCATGTGAGAGAGGAAAGGAAGAACTGGAAGAACTAATTTCGAGCTTTGATCAAACAGTAAAGTGGTAGCCAAGCTTCAAAGCTCCAAAAAGATCAAAGGTAGAAATCAACAAAAAAAAGAAATATGCATCCAGAGGGGCACCTAGCAGCCGTCAATGGAAACTTCTGCGACCTCTTTGGCTCCCCCTACCTCAAAATTATCCTCTACCTCCTCCATGATTCTGTTGTTGACCTTGGGTCTTGGTCATTGTGTCCTCCTCCACTTTTGAAGCCTCTACCTCTACCTCTTTCTCTACCAGAGTAGAATACTTGCTCAAAAGTAGGTTTTCCTTGGGAGTTTGAATCCTCACTGAGATTTTTTTTTCAATTATTAATATGGACACCCGATTGGTAATTTAAAAATATTCCCCTGGTCTAAATCGACGTTTTGAATTGCTTATGTGTAGTTCCTAAACCACAAAGGCACACTTCCACATTTCCATCATAATCTACATTCACGCAAATAGATGCAAGCAACTCACATATGCTTTTGATGTTTAGGGTGTAGTCACTTATAGACATGCTCTTTTTCTCTAATCTATGCAGCTTGTTCCTGAGTTGCAATTTCCATGCCTTTGTATTGGTCTCATACAACAAGAAAAATTATTCCAAGCCTCTTTTAGTGTTTTGGCATCCTGTATGTGCCCAATTATGGATCATCACATGTTGACCTTGATATCTCAATTGTAAGGTCCATATTATGAGGTGAAGCCATTGTGGGAGTTTGCACATTTTGGAACCACAACTTCCAAGTTAGATGAGGTCTATGTATGATCATCGATGGTAATAGATGATCTTTGTGAGTCTAGCCATTAGATTAGGTAGTTCATAAACTTCGAGTCATTGGGTTTCCATTCAAGGAAAAAATAAAGGCCTTGTGTGGCCATTTGATTTCCCCATAGAAACACAATGGGGGGAGTGCAAAGGGGGCTTTCCTCCTTTTTGCAAGGTTTGGGGGGCCTATGCCCTAGCCATAGGGAGGAGATGGTAGTACTTCTGAACTTGGAGATATTTTCGGCTTGTATATTTTTTCGACTAGTTTGTATCTCCCAACTGTGTTTATCTATACTGAATCCCTTTCTAAAATCTATATAAACATGGCCCATGTGTAGATTTATAGATCATTGTGCAATAGTAATCCATTATCTAGAGTCTATCTACATTTCCATCTAACCAACACATTGGGAGTGCTAGGTGGACAACACAACCTTTTTTGGTACTGATATATTCCTCTTGGTTTTTGTCTTTACCCATGCCATATTCCTCTTAGGTTTTATCATTGCCTTATTTGCTAGTGGTATAAATCACTTGGTTATTCTCTTTACCCATGACATAGTATTCGAGGGCTTTATCATTGTCTAAGTCTTTGAAAAGGTTCATCCCTTTCGGATAATCCATGAGGTTAACTTGTTCTTCCAACTTGATGTTTCTTTTGCCTTCTAGTCCCACCTTGCCATGAGAAGGTCCATGCCATTTGGACTTTTCTCCATCTATGGAAGACCGTTACGAACTTGCTCATGCTGGGCTCGGCGAAATGGGTCTCCATGACATTCTGCATTTTTGAAGAGGACTTATTTGAATCGGGCTCACAATTGTCTACCACCACAATTGGTTGAGCCACCACTCCAGTTCCACCTTGTTTCTATTTCTAGAATTTTAGTTTCACGAGGTAGTCTTCAATCCTATTTCCTTGCACTCCGCAATGTAAAAAAGCATTAAATAAATTCTTGCATTTGAACTCTTTCTCCAAAAGGTTTGCAACACTTATGTCAATGTTTTTTTTTAATATAAAGGAAGTTCGGCATTAGCCTACTCTCCCGAACTTGAATTAAATAAAGAAAAGTACAAGAGAAGGGGACTAGTGCCCACGGGACCCCCCACATCCCACAAAGCAGGGGAAGCTTTTACAGAGCTTAGATGGCATTACAAAGAAGGTTAATCACCCTCTCATCACCCTCATGAGGGGCCCACTTGGGTTTAAGCTTGTTATTGATTAAAAGGAGTACTTGATGATGCCTGAAGGGGGGGGGGGGGGATTTCTTATAGTTAAAAATCCTTTTGCCAAGGAGGAACAATGATTTCTCAATTGACCACTCTTTGGGGGAGTCACCGAAGTTGAAAGCACATCTTTCCTGCCAGATTTTCCATAAGACCTCCCCTCTGATGGCATTCTAGAGAGTCGCTGAGCAGCTGATTGCTTCTCCCAGCAAGGCTTGAATCTCTATATCAACAATAACTCCTGCACCTTTTGCAAACATGGCTGCATTCATTTTAGGAATTTTCACATTTAAGGTGAACATCCTACCCACTTTGTTTCCTTTGACAATCAATCGTCCACCCTGTTTGTACTCTTCTACATATAACCGATCAACGTTGAACCTGACTTGTAATCCCTGGTCAACCATTTGTCCAACAAAAAGCAGATTCTTTGTTATGTTTGGAACATGCAGCACATCAGTAAGATGTTTTACCTTCCCGTCCTTCCATAGACAATGCTATGTTTCCTGTATGCTCCATAGGATGCGATGTATCATCACCTATTTCAACATATCCAAGAATTGGCAATTTTTGCAAACTACTAAACCATTCTGCATGACTAGTCATGTGATTTGAAGCACCTGAATCAACATACTAGACATTATCATTCAATTTTGAAACACCAGCAAACATCGTATTCATCATGTGATGTTGAACCATGAACAACTTCTTATAATCATCTGCACTTGTGGATGCATAGTTGTTTTGGTGCCTTTTGTTATTTCGATTCTTCAACATGCAATCACGTTCAAAGTGTTTAGGTTTACCACAATTTTGGCATCCTTTACAGTCATTACCTGAATCATTTCTTTGGAAATTTATGCAACCTCTTTGGCTCCCCTTGCCTCGAAACTATCCTCTTCCTCTTGCATGATTTTGTTGTTGACCTTGGTCTTGGGTACTATTTCCTCTTTCACTTCCGCTAACCTCTACCTCTGGCTCTTCCTCTACCAGAGTAGAATTGTTGATATATTTAGGTAGTGATGTGTGTGAACACACTAGGACCGTCGGGGCACTTTTTTCCCTCTTTAGGAGGTTTTTTTCCCCCAGCTTGTATATACGCCTATTGCCCTAATGGGCTACTTATCTTTGTACATTCTCTAGTAATACATTCAGTATTGTGTGTTTGTGCTCCAAGCTTCTTCTTCTTCTTCCTTGTGCTGTTCGCGTGCTTCCACAGACGTCTAACTCCAACAATTGGTATCAGAGCAGGCCGTCGCTTCATCTAGGGCGCCGTCGACACTCCTCTGTTTGCAGTCTCAAAATTGCACGAATTTTGGTGAGCATACTCAACGTGTTTCCGAATCAAAACTGCTTCGCTTTGTGGTGCCGAAATTGTGATCTGAGCTCGTTTCAGCCTCCGAACGCATTATCGTAGTGCTTGTGCAGGCTATTTTGTCTTTTTGTGCCAAAGGTATATACCAGTTTCTGTTCGCCAGTTTAAGCATCTCGAAGTCTGCTACAGGTCTAGCAGAACTCGTCTGGGCAGTGCTGTTCAGCTTTTTGAGATACAGTCAATTTTCTGCATCAAGGTATTTTAGTCACCGGCCATGGCTGAAAGAAGTGATGTATTCCGTATGTTGGCTGTTGAGGATAAGTTGGATGGTACCAACTACCCATTATGGGCTTATATGATGCGACATGTTTTGGTTACAAAAGGATTATGGAACATTGTGCAGGGTGTTGAAAGACATCCTGTTACACCTGTAACAACAGGTACTGCAAATACAGGTGCTGGAGCTGATGAAGATGGTGTCGAGGATGATGTTCCGCAGATTCCTGTTCGTGCTGCTGTTTTTGTTGCACCTACTGCAAAGCAAATTCGTTGGGATGGCAGAGATGCCTAGGCACATGCATTGATAGCTTTGTCTGTCAAACATGCCATTATTCCTCATATTCGCTCTTGCAGAACAACTAAGGATGCTTGGGATACACTTACCACATTGTACCAATCTAGGAATGAGGCTCGTGTTGCTTACCTCCGAAAACAGTTGGAGAGTGAGCACATGAATGAAGGTGATTCTATGGACAGTTTCCTAAAGAAGATCAAAGATTTGAAGGAACAGTTGATTTCTGCTAATGAGGTTATACAAGATAGCTCACTTGTGCAGACCGTTCTGAATGGTCTTCCTGATTCATATCAGAGTTTTGCTTCTACTCTTCGGCTGATGATGAAAGGCAATCCGAATGCCTTATCATTTGAGGAGTTAGTCTCTGTTCTGTTGCAGGAAGATCAGTCCAGGCAGAACATGTCCATTATGCGTGTTGCAGATCAAGCTTTCCTAGCTAGTCAGAAGGGCAAAGGAAAATGGAGCTCTTCTACTAGTAAGCAGAAATCTGCAAATGCTGCACATTCGAAGAACCAGGATAAAGATGAGAAGAAATCAGAAAAGCAGAAATTGTTTTGTAAGTACTGTAAAGGGAATGATCATGTCATAAAGAACTGTCCAAAACTGGCTGCAAAAGAGGCAAAGAAAAAGGAGGCTCGAATGGTTGTTGCAGAAGCCTCTACACCAAAAACAGAGTCTGCTAATCTTGTGCAGGAAGAAGAATGGGCGTTTAATACTGTTTGCAGTTTTGACCCATCTTCTCATGAGCAGTGCATGTCTGCAGTGGACTCAGATGTTTGGTACTTTGACAGTGGGGAGACCAAACATATTACCTCGCAGCGCAGTTTCTTCTCTTCACTCGAGCCTGCCCCTATAGGGAATACTGTCACATGCGCCAACAACTCCTCTTATCCTGTTATGGGAGTTGGTAAGATCATTCTGACTACTGCTGATGGTAGTTCTTTCACCTTGTCAGATGCTTTATTTGTGCCAGGGATCAAGAAGAATCTGTTATCAGTTTCTGCATTAGCCAAGATTGGCTTTGTTGTGAAATTCATTGGTGACAGGTGTACAGTTCATGATCTATCAAATGGCGATGTGATTATTGCTTCTGGCATTTTATGTCGTGGGCTGTATAAGCTCATAGACTATGAAAGATCTGTGAATGATTCGACATGTGCAATTCATGATTCTCAGGCTATGTCAGATGCAAAGCTTTGGCATGCACGCTTTGGTCATTTGAATTTTGCTAGTTTGCTACGCCTGTAGAAATCTGATATGGTGTCTTCTTTGCCCAAGCTTGAGGCACCTGGAAAACATGTATGTGAAGGCTGTATTTTGGGAAAAATGAAGCATTCCTCCTTTCCAAAAGATGGTTCAGCTCGGGCTACGTAGAAATTGCAGCTTGTACATAGTGATGTCTGTGGTCCTATGCAGACACCCTCTTTTGGGAATTACCTTTACTTCGCAACTTTCATTGATGATTTCTCCAGGCATGCATGGGTATATCCACTCAAAGCAAAGTTCGAAGTGTTCATGTGCTTTAAATAGTTTTTGGTTTTGGCTGAAAATCTGTCAGCATGTAAAATGGGCACCCTTCGTTCTGATCGAGGGGGGGAATATATGTCTTCTGATTTTAATGCATTTCTAGCTGAACGTGGGATAAAACACCAGTGTACAGTGCCGTATACACCTCAACAAAATGGAGTTGCTGAACGAAAGAACAGGTCACTCATGGAGATGGCAAGGTGCATGGTCAAGAGTCAGGCTTTACCACATAGTTTCCGGCTTGAGGCTGTCATGCAACATATGTACTGAACAGGTGTCCCACTAAAGCGCTGCAGTCTATCACTCCATATGAAGCTTGGCATGACCGCAAGCCATCTTTTGCTCATCTGCGTGTTTTTGGTTGTTTGGCATATGCATTAGTGCCTGAACAACATCGCAGAAAATTAGATGATAAGGCAGTAAAATGTATTTTTGTTGGGTACAGCTCTGAAAGTAAAGGCTATCGTCTGTATCATCCACAGACTAAACGCATTCTGGTTAGCCATGATGTTGTCTTTGTGGAAGATGTTATTCAGCCATTGCTTTCATGTACTAAGGAGACATCTGTTAGCTCAAAAGACATGTATGATACGTTGATGCCTCTTCTTACAGGTGGACAGTCTAGTGCTGGTCCTAATGAGGCAACTTCTCAGCCTTTGCAGGTTTCATATGATGATGCAGATCATTCTATTTCTGATGCAGATTTACATGATGCACTTGTTGATGAGAGAGCTGATATTAAGTAGGCAAAAACTATGCCAAAATGGCTGGTGCAGACTTTGCGTGACAGCAAATTAGATGCACCTTTGTCATATCGTACTCGTTCAGGCTCTCATAGTGCCTCATTTGCATTAGATTGCTATGCTATGGCTGCGTTTAGTCTCTATGATGAGAATGAGCCTGTTTCTTTTGATGAAGCATAGAATTCAGAAAATTGGATGGCTGCCATGCAATCTGAATATGATGCTATAATGAAGAATGGTACATGGTCTTTATGTGACTTGCCTCCTGGCAAGAAGGCCATTGACACTAAGTGGGTATACAAGCTGAAGCGTAAACCTGATGGTACAGTTGACATGTATAAGGCTAGGCTTGCTGCAAAGGGTTATGCGCAAGAAAGAGGCATTGATTTTAATGAGACCTTTGCACCTACATGCCGTATGACTAGTGTTCGGAGCATTTGTGCACTTGCAGCCCATCATGGTTGGAATGTACATGAGTTGGACATTAAAACAACATTTCTGAATGGTGACTTGCATGAAGAAGTGTATGTTTTTTAGCCCCGTGGCTTTGTGCAGAAAGGGCATGAAAACCAGGTGTGCAGGTTAAAGAAGGCGTTATATGGTTTAAAGCAAGCACCACGTGCTTGGTATGAGAAGATACATGCCTATCTGGTTGCATATGGTTTTGTGAATAGTCCAACTGAAAGCACCTTATATATTAAGCGTGCTAATGATGTGCTTTTGATCATTGTTGTCTATGTTGATGACATGCTACTCACTGGTCCTATTGAGAAGCATATTGCTGATTTCAAGGCTGATTTGCATGCCTTATTTGAGATGTCTGATTTGGGGCATTTGCATCACTATTTGGGCATTCAATTTATGCAAGTTGATGGTGGAATGGCTTTGTGTCAAACGAAATATATTGACACATTATTGCAACTGAATACGATTGGCAGTTGCGAGGAACCCTGTGTTCCATGCTCGCACTAAGCACATTGAGGTGCATTATCATTATGTCAGGGAGAGGTTCTTTGCTGGGGAGATCAGCTTGGCATATGTGCCCACGTAGGAGAACATTGCAGACCTTTTCACGAAGGCTCTGCCTAGGGAGAAGTTTGAAGCTTTCCGCAAAGCTTTGGGCTTACTTCCTTTTGTGGAGTGATTTCCACATAGCTTGGCACTTCCTTATACATGAGTGCCAGCTCCTTGTTCCTTATACATGGCACTAAGCACATTGAGGTGCCTTATCATTATGTCAGGGTTCCTATGTGGAAATCACTCCACAAAAGGAAGTAAGCCCAAAGCTTTGCGGAAAGATTCAAACTTCTCCCTAGGCAGAGCCTTCGTGAAAAGGTCTGCAATGTTCTCCTACGTGGGCACATATGCCAAGCTGATCTCCCCAGCAAAGAACCTCTCCCTGACATAATGATAATGCACCTCAATGTGCTTAGTGCAAGCATGGAACACAGGGTTCCTCGCAACTGTCAATACGATTGAGTCTTCATGATTTACTTATGCATTACTCGGCCAGATATTCAGTTTGATGTCTCACAGATGAGCAGGTTTATGCATTGCCCAGGAGTCACGCATTGGAAGGCGGTTAAGCGCATCTTTCGCTACTTGAGTGGTACTCGGCTACTTGGGTTGTTTTATCCCAAGGGGGGATCACTACCGCCAGATTTGCATGCTTTTTCTCACTCAGATTGGGCTGGTTGCTATGACACTCGTGTGTCCACCAATGGTTTTTGCTTCATGCTTGGTAGCTCATGTATATCTTGGTTGAGCAAGAGGCAACCTACTGTGGCCACTTCCAGTTGTGAGGCTGAGTATAGGGCAGCTTTCATAGCGACTGTTGAGTGTGTGTGGCTCAGACGCCTTATGGCTGATTTGGGTGTTGGCCAGTCTTCTGCCACCACCATCTTCACTAACAGTCAGAGCGCATTGGCAGTTGCGAGGAACCCTGTGTTCCATGCTTGCACTAAGCACATTGAGGTGCATTATCACTATGTCAGGGAGAGGTTCTTTGCTGGGGAGATCAGCTTGGCATATGTGCCCACGTAGGAGAACATTGCAAACCTTTTCACGAAGGCTCTGCCTAGGGAGAAGTTTGAAGCTTTCCGCAAAGCTTTGGGCTTACTTCCTTTTGTGGAGTGATTTCCACATAGCTTGGCACTTCCTTATACATGAGTGCCAGCTCCTTGTTCACTGCATCACTCCTAGGGGGGATTTGTTGATATATTTAGGTAGTGATGTGTGTGAACACACTAGGACCGTCGGGGCACGTTTTTCCCTCTTTAGGAGGTTTTTTTCCCCCAGGTTGTATATATGCCTATTGCCCTAATGGGCTACTTATCTTTGTACATTCTCTAGTAATACATTCAGTATTGTGTGTTTGTGCTCCAAGCTTCTTCTTCTTCCTTGTGCTGTTCGCGTGCTTCCACAGACGTCTAACTCCAACAAGAATGCCTACTTAGAACTAGATTTTCCTTGGGAGTTTGAATCCTCACCAAGATTCTTTTCTTCAATAATCCACATAGATACCAAATCAGCAAAATTCAAAATATTTTCCCTAGTCTATATAGAAGTTCTGAACAGCTTATATGAAACTCCTAAACCATGAAGGCACACTTCCACCTTATCATCATCATCTACATTCACACCAATAGATGCAAGTGACTCACATATGCTTTTGATTTTCAGGGTGTAGTCACTTGATTGTCTCAAAAATTGCCTTCTAGAAAGTCACAATTCTCTCGAAAGCTGCCTTCCAAAAAGTTGTGATTATCTCAGAAATTGGAGTGCAAAAAGTCACGATTCTATTAAAAATTGCGTCACGGAAAGTCATGATTTTCTCAAAAATGGGATGGCAAAAAGTCGCAATTTTCTCAAAAGTTGGATTGCACAAAGTCACAATTTTCTTAAAAGTTGAATTGTAGAAAGTCGCGATTTTGTCAAAGTTTCCTTACCAAAAAATCGTGATTTTTTCACACAGAGCACTAAAAAATCGTGATTGTTTCACACTTAGAGAACTAGAGTTTCACGATTTTTTCCACACTTAGAGCACTAGAAAATCATGATTTTCTCACACTTAGAGAACCAGAAAGTTGCGATTTTTAGTGATTTTTGGCAGGAACAAGAGAATTGAGAAATTCAAAAAATTTGAATTTTCCAAAAAGTCGTGACTTTTTCCAGAAAATCGCGATTCTCTAAGATATTCTGCGGGAACTCCAAAATCAGGCACCAAGGCCTATGCATCATGCAAACGGTCACAAAAAGCACAGAGACTCACAAACACAAACACTTTGCCTCTCTTTCTCTCTTGCATAACCATGAATGAAAAAGGAGGTGAAAATAATGAATATACAGTCAAAAACAAAAATTATCTACGAAGTCAAAGATGGGAGATGTTGAAGATGGAGAAGAAAAATGAGAAACTTAATAGAAAATGACTATTTTTTACCTTCCAACGTTGCAAATCTACGATGTTACCATCACAACGCTTTTCTTCGAGCAATGCTCCTCGGCAACAATGCCAAAATGTGATGTAGTCCAAGCATGAGCACCACCTCCTTTACTTGTCAATCCACGAAGACATGAGGAGGATATGAAGATTGTGAGCAATTGTGGTGAACAAATGTGAGTGACAAGCAAATACATGCATGCACACACACACAGGGGGCAAGAGAACAAAGATAGGAATAATGGAAGCTCTCAATTACAAAAGAACTATCTTACAAAAGCTTCAATCTCTTCAAAAACCATCTCAATAAACTACTAAAAAAGCTAACCTCAAAAAACAGTTGTCTAGCTCTTTTTATAGCTTTTTGACTAGTTTTGTCCCTGTCGAGACCTAGTGTCTAGCCTAGTTAAAAATTAGGTTCTAGGTTTTTTTTGAGGGCTCAAACAAAATCAAAAAATTATGAAAATTGATACATAGGTACTACTAATACTCCTGAAGATCTAAGACTCCTTGGCTTAAACAAAATGGATTTGTAAAAATGTGAAATGATATCTATAATGTTTTTTAGTGATCAAAATCACTGTTTTGATAGAGGTTTCTTTTGAAAATTTGACATATGCTTCTTGGAGCTCCCTACATGCTCCCTCTTCTTGTGTGTGCACTTTTTGACACATTCTTGCACCTTGTGCTTGACCTTGAGTGCCAACATTAAGGCTTGCAATCATGCTATAGTAGATCCATTCAAGGTGAGCCCAAAGGCTTCATACTAAATGACAAAATCCTCTACGTGCTCTACATGGAGAATTTGTTTAAATTCTCTGACTTGATCATGAGGGTACCTATGTCTCTCATATAAATATTTCATGCAATTGGATACTTGCTTTGGCCTTTATCTCATACCCAAAACATGTCTTTTGATTGTTATTTGATGTTATGGAGGGACTTTCCTATGCATATTAGGTCTTCATACACAAATGTGTAGATTGTGAATACTATTGGTCCCCATTATCTTAAGGAAATCCTGCTTGGAGGTTGGGAAAAGTAAGAGTAATTTCCTCATTGTCTTAAGGAAATCTTTCTTGGAGGTTGGGAAAAGTAAGCTATAGGTACCCCATTCACAAAAACAATTTGGCCTTGATAGAAATATTTATCATGATTTTCCAAAAAATAAGACTCATAACTCATGCTTCGTTGGATCCTCATAAACTACCATGGTTGGAACTTTGGTAGGCCTAAATTCATGTCTTGTGACTCACTATTGGAGTCACTCAAAGTATTGAAGAGAGACATAGGAATCAAGCTAGACAAAATAATGCTCTCTCTACTCAAAATCTTTCTATTATCATTCCTATCTCATGCTTCACTACTATGTCCTTGAACTCTAGCCGCTCACTTTGTTCATGGTATTGTTCATAATCTTAAAATCCTATATGTGAATCTTTTAGTGCACACAAATGTGTATGAACCATAAGCATTTGAATTGAGTACAAACAATGTACACAAACACACTTTATGCTTTGAACAATTCTTTTGCTTTTGTGCTTGATAGAAAATTTGAGTTCACAAAGAATAGTTGAGATTTGTACCACATAGTTCCCCTATGAAATTTCAAAATAAGGGGCTTCTCTTGTAGCAAATTCTTTTGGTAGATGCAAGATTGGATTCCTTAGTATTTTATGCACAAAATACTTAGCACTAATCTTTGTACAAGCACACAAATATATAGAGAGATATACAATCAAAGAGTCAAACACTAAGGGCAAATCCCTTTTGTATTGATGTCTTGATACTAAAGATGTACTGAGTGATCTCTAGCTATCTTCTCCATACTAAGTCAATTCCAATGATGTCTTATGGTTTTCAGTTAACAATGAACTAAAAATCTAGTCAATATTTCAGCTTGGTAAGGTCCTTGTTGCATCTTAATGACTAATCAAAGATTTAATAGCTAACAAGTGAGGTATGGAAATATCTTGAATCTCCCTTCTCCATTTTTATCTCTTCTTCTTGCTCCATGGGGGTGGATATGGCAAGAAAGGAGTGTCCCAAGGGGGAATGCAAGCCTTGAGAGAATTTTTCCATGCATTGGTGGCTCTGTACATGAGTCTTGAGCCTTTATGTGACATAATTTGATTCTACCAAATTTTGGAGCTTGTTTTCTCTCTAATGGTTTATTTTGCAAATTCAAATTTGAATCCTCCTCTTTTTGTCTCATTTCTCTTGCCTCAATAGCTTTCTACATTAGATTCCATGCCCTTGACCAGCGAAGGTACTTTGATTGATTATTTAAGGTGTCTCAATTGCCCAATATGACTATGATGGGAACACTTTTTTGGCACCATTTCCGGGGATAATGAATCTTTGGAGCAATTTGGAGAACTTTCGGAAGTAAAAGGAGGTGTTTAAGCGGTTTAAAATTCAAAAAAAGGAAAATTCACTTTCTTTCATGCTCATTTGGCCGGTAATGACTCTTATTTGCAAGAAAGAATGTGAGAGAGAGCTATAATAGTGAGAGGAGAGAGAAGAAATATATACTTGCTTGCTACTCTTTGTGTGGTCAACCAAATCACTTGAAATTTCATACGCAACTTTTATGAGGTAAGAACTAACTTTTGTGAAAGTTTCATAGATAAAGGAGTCCTGTAGAGTGGGTAATAAGCTTCAAAAATTCATCAAACACTTGAAACAAGGAAAAATAATGAAGAGACAAAGATGATGCCTTATTTGCATGTGGGACATTGTTTGATAGCACGCGTCGTGATTGCTAAGTGGCATTGTGATTGCACACAAACATCGCAGCCATGGGACATCACGATTGTTGAGTGGCATCATGATTCCTCCTAGTCATCTAGACATTGGGATTGCTCCTAGAGATCATGATTTTTGGGATATTATCTTTATTTCCCATATTTGACCCTTTTCATACATTGTTTTCTCATGCTATTGACATCATTTTGAGGAGGCATCAACATCATTTGAGGAGACATCATGATTGCTAGTAGACATCAACAATCAACAATAAACAAATATGTTTGGACCATCAGGATTGCACAAGGCCATCATCATCACAGTTAGACATTGAAATTTCCTAGGGAAACCATGTATGCAAGGAAATCATATTTTATTTGATTTTTTTTGAAATTTTTGGATATTTCTAATCCTTATCCCCTTCTCTTTATGGTTATAAAGTCGAATCTAGTGTGGAGTTCTTGGAAATAAAGAGTTTTTGGAGAAGGATCACTTCTCTGTGTGCCTCCTAGGATCTTGAAATCACAACCAAATAATTTGGATATTCTTTTTGTTCAATTCCATTTTTAGAAAACTAAGAACACATAGTTCGGACACCTAAAACACCACAAATACAAAAGTGGACACAAAATCCCTAAGAAGTTCATAAATAGCAACAAACACATCAAACGACTTGAAAATTGACATTTGAACTTAAGGTCAAGAGGTATAGTGGAGCATAAAGCCAAATCTATGAGTAGATTCTCTTCAGAGGAGAGTATGACTCAAGCACCTACTATGAATCGTCAATCTAGTGAGTTAGAAAGTGATTTTAGAGGTCATGGAGTGCTCAAAAATATGCAAGGAGTGCCTTTAAGTGAAGTTTCATGTCTAAGACTAAGAGCGAGTTTGTTTTGCAGCAATGCTCAAGAAGCTACAATCTACTTAGATGGATTAAATCACAACTTTGTACACATGCTCTTCTCAAGGATGTACTCCATTGAAGAAACTCAAACATAAGTTCATAGAATTTCATTATTCAGACAAACAAGCTACCATGTAGTGGTTTCAAGCAATCCTGATTGTATCAATGATATAGGAAAGATAGAGACTTAGAATTGGACCGTCACTTAGGAGATAGTTGTTGGTCCAATTAAGCCTAAGCCTACACACTTGATCACCTCACATAAGTTTGATGTATTGAAATTACACATGGAAGGATTCATATGTACAACCTCGTGTAACTTTGCTTCTAAATTACATTTGTAAAAGGTCATTGAACCCACGAGGATTTAGGAAGCATATAATCTCGTAACTTTTGTCAGTTGACTAAAGAGAGAATCGATCCTATACTTTAGGATGCACTTTATTGGTAGAGATTTGAACTTGAATTCAAATCCTTGGCTCCAACAAAAGCTATAAAGGAGGATATGAAATGCCCACATGTATCTCGAAGTTCAGAGGTCATATTCATGTACTTTCATTGAGAATAGGAGCTCATGTCATAGCTCACTCATTGTGCAATAACTTACTGCCAATGACATTGTACTTTTACATGATTTAATACATACATCTTCATTACTTCCTACTCTCATAGCTCTATCACACTTCATCAAAACAATGAATTTGTCTGAGCTTGTTCTTACTGTGTAGTGGATCATTTCGTGTGATTCAAAATCATGATATCTTCATCATACTATCTATTTTAATCCTACAAAATTTCATTGGTAATGCTTCTCATGAGCATCCGATATCGATCAATCTTTGCTCACTCGTCTATGACTGTGAAGGCCCATAAAAGTCGAGATGGATGCTTAACTTCCTAAACATATTTCTCTGCATATAGTTTATCATTTTAGATGATTTCACTCATTATAAGTAGCTTGTTAATTTATCATTTTAGATGATTTCACTCATTATTAGTAGCTTGTTAAGCTAATTGAAGTTCCCCAAAAGGAATTTTATTAATTGCTCCTATACTCAGAGAATGGTGCAAAACACTGAGTAGGTGTCTCAACCAAAATAGCAAGTTCTAGACCTTGGATCATATGCCTACCTATCTATTTTGATCCTATCATTAGTCCATCATCTTCCAAGCAACATATGTGATCATTTGTGCTTATTAGCTAGCTAAAGAGGCCCACGAAACTCTCTAGCCATCACTTATAGCATGTGTGAAGCAGATTTTAGCCACACCAACTCATCTCTTGTGATTATCCGCCATCTCCTCCAACAGTGGTATTAGAGCAAGTTCAATCAAGATGGGAGATGGATTTCCATCCTTCATTGATAAACTAGACATGAAAAACTACTCAACATGGTCCCTAAGGATGCAAGCATATCTTCAAGGGAGAAGCTTATTTGGATACATCTCAAGAGATGAAGACATGCCAATCTTTAGGAGCAAGAATCAACCAACAAGGGAAGATCAAGAAAGGCTAGGAAGAATCACTTGTGGATGGAGTTCACAAACCTCAAGAAACAACCAAAGCAAGGAGTGGATGATTATGTAACCAAAATGAAAGATGTTGCAGACCATCTTGCAAGCATTGGAGAAGAGATAGAGAAAGAGCACATAGTGAGGCAGATCATGAATGAAATTAAGGCTGATGAAAATGGGAGTCCTTCACCACAACAATGGATCTCTACATGGATATGCAAATATGTGATCTCAACACCTTGATGGGACAACTCTTCACACGAGACAAAGCTCAACAGAAATGGTGACAACTCAAGATTTAACCAATCTTCTGCCCTTTATACAGATAAGAATAAAGCTAAGGATAAAGGTAAAAGTAACAAACAGAATGAAGAGGTTAGTACCTCTCAAGCTAATTATGCAGGAAGAGGGAGAGGTGCTAGAGGTGGGGGCAGAGGAGGTAAGCAAGGTAGGGGGATGTAACATGGAGTATCACTCACTAGTTTTAATAAGAGGTGTGAACCACCTCTTAGATCTATTAAGTAGGATACTCACATGAATGCCAAGTGGCACTCATGTGAGAGGCTATGACTAATTTCCCTTTGTGGCTAAGTAGAGAGAGAGAATATATAAAGTACTTCACGTGGCTCGGCGGTACAATCAAGAAAGAATCTGTATGACTCCTCTGTAGTTTTAGCCGGCGGATCAACATCAATCTCGAATTGTGTGCAGAGGACTCTCCAAAAATGGAGGTTGTCATCGGGAATACCACATGATATTGGTATCAGAGCTGAGGGGACAGCGCTGGATGGCCCACACTAGAGCACACAGAGGTGCCCGCGAAGAGACGGACGGCCCATAACAGAGCCAAAGCCATCGACGAGGAGTTTAGCTATCGAGGGAGCTAAGCTCCCTCCCTCTTGGATGGGAGTAGCCTTTCTTTTGCCCTCTATTTATACCACTTGTTGGCCTCAAGAACCCCATATGTGGGATAAATTCACGCCACCTGCTGCTCTGCGAGCCCATTGTGGAGAGAAGAGAGCATAGGGAGAAGGTAAAATAGTCTTTTAAAATCGAGTATTTTTCTAAGATTTGGGGGAGAAAAAAGGATGCTTTGGATCAAGGCTTTGGAAAAACTATGATACATACATGTAAGTGCAAATGGGTTGTGGGTTTTGAGTTTATTCAAAAGGCTTTAGCTTCTCAGGTTGGAGCTCTCAAAGTTACTACTCCATGAATATTTGCTTTCCCACAGTTTAGTTGTGACATACCTAGCTTCTCCGCACCATAGCTTGCTCATATGATATCCGATTTCAGAAATTCTTGTCACATTATGAAGCTACACTCTTAAGATTCAGTTAAAGACATTCGATGTTGGATTTGCAAAAGATTTGGTCAACCAAAATCTCTCTGCAGCACTTTAGCAGGAACTAGGTGGCCACTTCCAGGCTTAGTTTTTCATCATCCGGTGTCCATATTCACTTTTTTCACTTGGGATAGCTTTAAATCTTTGAATTATAGGTGTTGGGCTATATTTCTTGGATTGGCGAGGACTGTCAAATCTCAAAAGTTTTTCAGTTTCACTCAGTTTTCCCAGTTGGGGCTATTGCTACATGGTTTTGGCATTGTTCTTGTTGGTTTTTTGTGATTATAATCTCTCCGGACCAACCGGACACTTCCAATTTTTGTTTGGGCCTGGCGGGAATTGAAAATCAGTGAACTAAAGCTTCAAAGGTCACTTGGAATTCGCTTCCACAACTTCATTTTGTACCAGGGAAGTGCTCTTGTGATATATTTCTCTTCTTCTTACATATTCAAGGTTTACTTCCATTCATTTTCACATACTCTAGTTAGCAAACGGGGGAAGGGAAGTGAAACATAGAATCTAAAGGGAAACGAATAGTTGAACACACTTCTCCATCTAAAGAGCAACTAGAGGATCCTGATTCTAGAATGGAAGAAGTAGAATTGGGGTAGGAAGTAGAGGAAAACTTAGAAGAGAAAGAGCCTCAGCAAGAACAATATACATATGAGGAACTTTTAGATGAGTTTTTCACTCATGATCAATTCGTAGACTTGAAAGAGCAAACCCTTAAATTAGAGAGACATCTTAGTGGTATTACATCTCTCATTCAACAACTAAAGTCTCAAATGATCTCACTTGAGACTCATGTCACCTCTTTCCTAGCTAGGAAGGAAAGAGAAACCCCTGCTCTTCCTCTAGAGATGACTAGGAAAGATACTTCTCTTCCTAGTAAGCTGTTGCAGAGCAAAGAAGAGCACATATGCAAAGAAAAAGAAGGGCCCCAAATTTTTTTTGATTCGGACACTTTATTTTTGTACCATAGTCATTTTGTAATATATATTCCGATGTAAATGCACTAGAGGAGTCCTCTAGATGCATACCCATAGATATTTGTATCATTACCTTTGTAAATTAGTAGGGAATTAGTCTTTTAGTCAATAAAGTGCCGGTCTCTTGTGTGAAAGTACCAATTCTAGGGCACAAGTATACAGGTATGACTCTTTGTAAGGACTTTTTGGCCATTGTGAGAATCAAGAGCACAAAATTTCAAATTTGTATCTTCTCCTCTCTGTATCATCTTCCTTGTGAGTTTGCTTGCATGTGTGATGCTTGAAAAGAGTGCTTAGAAGTGTTGTCTATCCATGAAAGTGCTTGTTTGTTGTTGGTAAGGTGTGTGCTAAGTTAGGAAGTGCTGAAGCATAGGAAGGTCATTTCTTAGGCTGAGTATTTTGCTCATAACGTGAAGCAGGAGCATCAAAATTGAGTGAGAAGAGACCATTGGATGCGTCTTCTCAAGACCTTCAAAATGAACTCACTATTTGCTATATTTCGAACTCAGAGCTGAGATAAAAGCTTGATTTATTGTTGACTATTGTTCTAAGTATCGCGACACCATAGCTGACCTTGAAAGCTTGAATGTGGTGGATTTATACTTGCATGCACCTTGTTAGATCTCATTTGCATTGACCATCATTTGAATGCATGTCCTCATACACTCGGCTAGGTTTTGATACTCCCTGGATTGATAATTAAAGCGTGAATCCCAACTATATGCACTTGAAGGGGATTGAGGTATAGTCTTTTTCTCCACAAGTTCCTAAGTTGATACTCAGGTACACACATTTTTTGGCGCCGTTGCTGGGGAATGTCGAATCAAACCCAGGCATTCGTGTGATGGTGAAAGCTCTTAGCATTGAAGTGAGCAGAGGAGTTGTGAATTTATCTTCTTTGGTAAGTCACTTTCATCCACACTTACTACTTCTCACCTTTGGAGTGTGTGTAGTGAGTTCTTAGCTTAATTTAGGAAAGTGAGTTAGAGAGAGAAGTTAGAGTAGGTAGGAAGAAGTAAGCGAGTTAGGCTAGGAGGATAGGGTTAATTTTCAAGTCTTTCCCTTCAGCCTTTTTAGTTTTGGTACCTTTCAGAGCCATAAAAACAAAAAACAAGTTATTTTCAAATCACTTGTCTTATCGCAAGTATCATGAGAGCCCGGACTACAAGTGTCGCAAGAGTTGGATCATGGTGTGTGGAGCTACACAGAGCAAGTGAGTGTTGAAGAGAGCTTGAGGACAGCTTGGAAGGTGAGCCCATCAAGTTTTTGCTCTAAAACTTCAATTTAAATCAAAGGAGAGAGGAAAACGACCTGCGTCAAGTGTTGTGAGGAAGATATCGAGGGTCGGGGTATGAATTTTAGTGATTCAAAAACTTAGAGAAAGGGAAATAGGTGCTAAGAGCACATTCATAAACTTGTTTTTTTTGAAATAATTGCTTAAGTGTGAGAAAAACCCAAATTCGTGATCAGTTGAGTTCAAGTGTCATGATACTTGAATTCCCAGGTGTCGCGATATTTGATAGAGACCAGGTGTCGTGATACTCACCAGGTGTCGTGTGTCGCTGGACCTCAAGTGTCGTGATACTCACCAAGTGTCGAGTATCGTTGACATCAAGTGTCGCGACATCTCACACAAAGTGTTGTGTATCATTTTCTCATCAAGTGTCGCAATACCTACTAAGTGTCGAGTATCGTTGACATTAATCAACATGACTTACCCATCTACATAGATGGATTAAATAGATCACTGGCAAGGCTGAGAAAAGCCAGAGATGCTCACATAGTGCCTAGACTAGCAGTCAAGTATGTTGCAGGATTCTATATTGACAAAAGGGGAATCATGTATGCAGTCACTGAACACCCAAAGAGCATCAATGAGCAAAGGGAAGAAGATAATGGCCAACACCCTAACAAAGAGGAATGAGAAGAGCAGGTGTCAACCCCTAGAGGGAATTCCATTGTAATTAGGGTTTGGAGAGGGGACCTAATTCCGCAAGATGACTCCTTAATGGATGTCTATTTGGTGAACGAAATGGAGTATTTACTTAGAAAAAACTCTTCATTATGGGAAAAAGTGACCAATCCAGCTACCATTTGAGTTACAAGATCCCAAAAACCCCACCCATATTACATATTTGGACAAGAATCAGAGAAGATACTAGCCCTTGACTGAATTGGAGAGAGCTAGGCTGAAATATCAAAACATTGTTGTATTCAAGCCTAGATATCAAGCCACTACTTCTCAAAACCCCCACGACAATCATCTACATCATCTTATCAGCATTCACGACAGATACAACAACAGAGCATTCCAGTTAGACCCCAAGTTCAATTTGCTACACCTGGTAATAATCCTAGCTATCGACCTCCTACAAATGAAGAACCAAGAAATAGAATCCTTGTTCATGAGAGACCACCAGTAGGAAGAGGATCAGACATACCAATAGGATGACCAGTTCTCCCAGTAATGCTAAGACCACCTGAACCTAGAAGAAGACTGAGACCCATTCAAGTTGCCAAATGCATGAGGAGTCACTATGATGGCTCTAGTGAACCATACAACCATATTGCTGAATTCAAGCAAGTGATAAGAGCTGACCAAGTAGAAGACTTCTTGATCCAATAGGAATCATTTGCCCTAACCCTTACTGATACGGCCTTAGCATGGTTCCAAGTTTTAGATCCTAATAATTTTCAAAACATGGAACAATATCAAGAATTGATTGAGGAATTCACCAAGACTGGAATAAAAAACAACTCTTCATCATTAATCCATAGTTTTAAATAGGCTCCCATGGAATCAGTAAGATTACAACGAGAGGATTCAAGCAATATGTGGATAGATGTCCTAGAGAAGAGAGGCCCACTCAAAACAAAATGGTCTCATTGTTCTTGGAAGGATTAGTGAATGGGTCATTGAGATCATTAGTATAAGTGAAGAGAGTCCAAAGTTTGCAAGAATGTATGAAAGAGTGTATTCACCTAGAGGACAATCTGGCAGAAGACTTGAAAATATCTCAAGACAGTGTTAAGAGTGAGGATAGTGTTAGCAATACTTCAAATCCCAGGAATAATGTAGAAGAGATAGTCGAGTTAGTGGCTAAGAAACTAAATGTCCAAGGACAAAGGAATTATCCTAGCAATCCAATGAGAGCACCTATGCTCAGGAGATGTGTCCACTATGGAGGTGACCACCCTTCTCACATGTGCAATAGGGGAGTAGTCCCACCACCTCCTTATGCTTACAATAGACCACCGGCCCAGGGCCCTACTCATTATTGTAGCATAGAGCAAAGGTACACAAATCACAGTACAGAGAATTGTCCTTACAATTGACAACCAAAACCTACACAATCACCATTTAGGCCTTATGGATACTCCCCGAGAGATCAAGGAGGAGAAGCCTATAGATACCCCTCATACCAGCAACAAGCACCTGCACCACGGTCATATGCATATCAAGGATACAATCAGCCTCAACCAGTGCTAGGACAACAACCACCTCACCCTCACAATGTTGTTCCAGTGAAAACTGCTCAAACTGAAGAGAATCCTAAAAGAGCAATAGTACTAGCCACCCCATTGACTAGTACTAAGACTTACGACCCATCTTATGACCCTAGTGAAGGAAATTATTCCACTTATGAGAACAGTATGCTTGAGAGTACGGACAATCTTATGAACCATTACATATGGATCTGAAGGATATGATGGCTCCTACAGATATGATCAAGACAATGTGTCACTAATGTACACTGCTCCTAGAGCACCCATACCCCCATGGCCAATGAGTAGATCACCTGCCCTAGAGGACCATGTTATAGATGCAGAGGTGATCACTTTATCAGAGAGTGTACATTACCTAACCCACCACCACTTCAAAGAGTTTGGGAGGGTTAGTGTAGTGATTGTGGTAAGGAAATTCTTTTTAGAGATTGCCCCAAGAATCCCAATAAAGTCAATCCCATTGTGCAAATCAATGTGATAGAAGTGATAGAGTCATCGGGGAGTGATAAGGAGTACACTATGCCATTGAAAGCGATAACGAGAGCAAAAGCTAGAGAGACTCTGGATAAACCCAAAGAAAATAATCACCCAGACAAAGAATTGAACATACCCACACCTCAAGTAATTGCAGATTCTGAAGAGTCTGAGAAAAGTGCTAAAAGTAAACGAACCCAAAGATGGAAGAATCGTAGAGAAAAGATAAAAGATAAGAAATTACAACAAAAGTTGGAGAACGAGAATAATAAACCAAGCCAAGAGGAAAAACAAGAGTCTGAAGCAAACCCTAACAAGGAGGTAGAAAAAAGCATAAAAAACAATAGGCAGGATCAATTCTGACCGATCCAATGCCAGAAGAGTTAGCCATGTGGATTGAAGCATATCAAGCACGAATAAAAGCAAGACCAACCATTGAACAACACAAAAGGGAATACCCAAGAGGTGACTTAGAGAAAGAAAGATTGGAGATATGTAAGAAGTTAATTGAAGTGGCTTAGAAAACCTTAGAAAAACCCATTCAGCCCCTACCCAGCACAAGAATTCCCGAAAAAGAATTTCAATAATGTGTAGAACCTAGTCATCCTAGGGAAGGGAAGAAAAGTGAGAACCATGGAGAAAACTACTATGAAAGTAAAAAAGAAGGATCGGTTATCCTTGAAGTGGAGGCAGAATGGCCTAGAGATTTATGGGAAAGAGTCCAAGAAGATAGATGGAAGAAAATAGAAGGAATTGAACCACCTTTTGAGGAGTTAGAAGCTCGAGGTGAGCTTGAAGTGTCAATGCATGAATTAAACTAAGAAGGAATATTGCAACTTTACGACAACAAATATGACGAAGACAATGTGAATGTATTGCCAAACTATATGGGAGAATATGAACATAACTATGAAGTATATCGTGTTCCCTCAGTGAGGAAAAAGGAGCAGAACCCATCACTTCAAACCTTTGACATAATAAAACATCTTAAAAAAGTAAAAATACCTTGTACTCTGACTTTGGAAGAACCCTTAAAAGTGAAGCCTCAGTTGAGAGAGAAGCTCACCAGCCAGTTAGAGGCAAGGTCAAACAAAAGCGAGATGCAAGATGAAGTGGCCACAGTTAAAATCCCAGTCGATAAGGTTGGAGATTTGAGTGAGGGAGATGAAGGAAACACATGCCTCCCTATCACTTATAGAGGTTATACCACTAAAGCCATACTAGATTCACGAGCCGGAGTAGGAATTGCTACCAAAGAAATATGGGAGAAATGGGGAAAACTAGCCCTGTGACCCACCAATATGAAGATTCAAATGGTGGACGGGCACACAGAATGACTGTTAGGATTATTACAAAAAGCAGTATTTACCACTTGCGGAGTCAAATTCGAGAACACCTTAGCAATCTTTCAATTAAAAAAGGCTAGCAATTATGAGATGATACTTGGAAGGCCTTTCATGAGACAACTCACGGTAGTGCAAGACTGGGGAAAAGATGCAGTATACTTGCAACATGGGGGAACCACAACTAAAATAAACATCCATACTTATACATATCAAGATGTCCCTCCTCTGCAATGGAACCTGATACATAAGGAAGACCATGATCTATCGATTCATAGTGTAGTATCGAGTAGCCAAACATGGATGAATGTAGATACTCACCTATGGATGTGCCAGGCAGCTAAAAGGGAAGAAGAAAGGAGGCAAGGATGGCAGATAAGACAGGGAGTATCTAGAACTATAGAAGATCCTGCTTACATGCCTCAAATATTTTTAGATGAAGAATTTGAACCCCATGGTTGGATGGAGATTTTAGCCACTCTTGACGTATGCATAAATGAAGAAGTAATAACTATGAATGAATGCATCGATGAGGAAGGATATGATGTGAGCTTATCATGGTTATCCTCCAAGAAGCAGATGAAGGAGAGGTAATTGAAAAGCAATGGAAGGAAGCTTATGAGAGCATAGAAATGGAACTAGAACCTATTAAGGAAGAAAATGAGAATCAGGGAGTAAGCACTGTGACTAATGAGTCAAATCAAGGAATAACACAAAGGGAAGAAAATGAACCAGATAGGAAAAACAAAAAAGAAGAAAACATACCTCAAGATAAATTCGAGGTACCCAAGCACTTCAAGAAATATGAGGTAGAGGAGAGGAAGATTGCTATTCAGATGCCAAAATGGGAAGCGCGACCAGGGATAGTATACGACAATAAAGAACAAACCAAGAAGATAGTAGTAGCTCTGGAGGAAGGAGAAGAGAGATGCACTTTTATAGGACAAGATGTCTCGCTTGAGGAAGAACAAGAGTTAATACAACTCATAAGAGAATATAGAGATGTCTTTGCATGGACATATAAGGATCTAAAAGGTGTAGATCCTTCTATTTGCACTCGTAGAATCCCTATGATGACAGAAGCCAAGCCCTCCAAACAAAGAACATACACTTATAACGATGTTTACTCGGCAAAGATTAAGGAAGAGATAGATAAACTATTGGATGCAGGTTCTATTTATGAAATTGAACATATAGATTGGGTATCATCATTGATGGTAGTGCCGAAGAAGAATGGCAAGTTAAGGGTATGCATTAATCTTAAAAAGGTAAACACCGCCACCATACGCGATAGTTACCCATTACCTATCACAGATCATTTGTTGGAAAGGGTGGCAGGCAAGGAAGTCTATAGCTTCCTTGACGGCTTCTCAGGATATAATGAGGTAGCCATTGCTCCTAAAGACCAACATAAGACAGCCTTTGCACCGAATGGGGAGTCTACATATTTAGGGTTATGCCTTTTGTTCTAACTGATTCCCCAACCACTTTCCAAAGATTGATGTGCCATGTGTTCAAGGAATTCTTCAGAAAAAGTATGGAGGTATGATTTATGTACCTATTCAGCCATGCGATTAGAACATATTCCAGAACTAAGAAAACTATTTGCCAAATGTTGTCAGTATAGAGTATGCCTTAATCCAAAAAAATGTTTCTTCATCGTTTGACAAGGGAAGATATTAGGACACATTATCTCTAAGAATGGCATTTCCACTGATGAAGACAAATCAAAGTGATTTTGGATTTGCCAAGACCAAAGACAACTAAGGAAGTGCAAGCATTTATGGGACATTGTGGATACTATTGTAGATTCATTCACATGTATGGCACAATTGCGAGGCCCCTTTATGGATTACTGACTCAGTTTACCTGGACAAAAGAATGCGAAAAGACTTTCAACAAATTGAAGAGTCGCTTGAGTTCAACACCAATTTTGAGAGTACTAGATTGGAATAAACCATTTTATATTCATGTAGATGCCCCCAAGTTTGCCATTGGTTGCATCTTAGCACAACCAGCAGATACAAGAAAACTAGACCACCCTATAGCCTATGCTAGTAGACAATTAAACCAAGCTGAGCATAATTATACCACTAGGGAGCAAGAAGGCTTAGGAATGGTATATGGTGTAAAGAAATTTAGGCACTACTTGTTGGCAAACAAATTCAAATTTTTCATTGATCATCAAGCCCTACTATATGTAGTCAATAAACCTTGCAATACCGGATGACTAGTTCGATGGTTTCTATTGTTAATGGAATTTGATTTTGAAGTAGTAGTCAAGAAAGGGAATATGCACATCCGTGCAGATCACCTCTCGAGAATGACACATGGAGAACCTCCCAGAGGAGTGCTAGATGAGTGCTAGATGATCTGCTAGATACTTATCTTTTCAACCTAGAAGTATGTCCACAATGGGTAGAAAAATTGATTCCCATACTCATGCATGGACCTCAACATAGTATCAATTTAAACAAAAGCCAAGAGCTATGGAAGACTAAAAATCTCCACATCATAGCTAGAAGCCTATACCACCAAGAACCAAGTGGACTACTTATGAGATGTGTGGAAGAAGAGGAGCAAGAGATATGGCTTCAAAGAGCACATGTGAATCAATGGAAAACTCATCAAAATGTGAATGGAACCTGGCAAGCACTTACGAGTAGGCATATATTGGCCAACCATGTAGAGGGATATATTAACTATGTATCTACGTGCCCCACTTGTCAAGAAAGAACACCTGAAGAGAACTCTACTGTATGTTACTCTACAGTAGCACCAAGGTGGAGTATGCCTCTGGTGAAATTCTTGAAAACCTAGGAGTATCCAGAAGGAGCTAATTTGGCAAGAAAACATGCCCTTGAGGAGCAAAGCAAAGATTATGTACTAATAGGCAAACGACTTTTCAATAGAGGAAGGGACAATCACTTAAGAATGTGCATCCATGAAAATGAGTATGTTTCAGTCTTAGAAATGGCTCATACAAGAGCCGCCGGAGGACATTTTTCTGCAGATAAAACTGCAAAAATGATTCTTTTTGCTGGAATGTGGTGGCCAACTCTATATCAAGATGCAGCCACATATGTCCAAAGATGCGACATGTGTCAACAAATGAAGTATCCTATCAAAAGAGATGAAATGCCATTAAGACCTATGATAAGTGCCAAAGCATTTACCAAATGGGGATAGATTTCGTAGGACCTATTAGCCCACCAGCAAAAGGCTCTCATGCCGAGTACATAATTGTAGCAATGGACTATTTGACCAAATGGGTAGAAGCCAAGGCAACTAAGAAGAACAATGCAAGGACCACGACTAAGTTTCTCTTTGAGAACATATTCACTAGATTTGGATTGCCAATAGAAATGGTAAGTGATAGAGGCACACTCTTCGTCAATGAAGTGATAGAAGCCTTAATGAATGAATTCTTAGTGGTTCACAAGAAACCAACTCCCTATCACCCGCAAGCCAATGGATAGGCTAAAAGTTCAAACAAGATCTTGTGTATAGTTCTCACAAAGATGGTTAACAATGGAAGATCCGATTGGGACAAGCAATTACATCACGCTTTATGGGCATTCCGAGTAGCATACAAAACAGCCATAGGAACTACTCCGTTTAACCTAGTGTACGGCTAGAATGCCATCTTACCAATTGATTTCCTACTGCCTACTCTTAGAGTAGCCTCGAACTACGAATGGACTAGACATGAGTTATCTAATCAGTTGGACCAAATCGAGAAGCTACATGAAACTAGGTTACAAGCAGTGGCAGGCATTTATGCTGCAAAAAGGCAACAAAAGGCATACTTTGATGCTCATATTAAGGATAAGAATTTGAAGGAAGGAGATTTAGTCCTGGTATATACTTTAAAGCAACATGCAAAGAAGCTGCAGAAAAGAGGATATGGACCCTTGGTGGTCAATTGCATATCAACTAGTGGAGCCATCAATTTAGCAACCCTAGACAGAGAAGTACTACCTAATTATATAAGTGGTTGTCGAGTGAAGAAGTACTTAGAGCCATTAATAGAAGAGATGTTGTTAAGACTTCTAGCAGCAAGAAATAGATGAGAAGAAGAAGAGAAAATACGTGAGGAGGCACGACCAAAGGCCCTAGAATGAATAAGGAAACAGAAGGAATGGATGCGAGAGAGGGATGAAATATATCGGCTAAGAGAGGAGCCCATCCCAATGGCTAATTTTAGAGCCTCAAAAAACCTAGGACATCAAGTGAGGCAACCCTATTTGAACTTAGGAGTGGGAACAGAGGAATACCACTTGGTGGATGCTCTCGTTGACACAGGAGCAACTGTCAGCTGCATCAGATCCCCTTTGACACATCAGCTCAAAGCACAATTACGTCCAACCAAAGCACATGTGATTGGAATAGGGGGAAATGTTATTGAATGCATAGGCGAGATTACTTTATCATTGCACCTAGGAAAAACACAATGCAACAAAAACTATTAGTATGCCATGATCAAGATTTATTAGAAGAGTTTGTGTTAGGCCATGATTGGATATATGAATATGAGGTAACTATTCAATTAGCCCTACGCTACATATCAGCCAAGATAGAACATCACGAAGTATTCAGTTTGTTAGAAGAACAACTTGTCAAAGCGACGTGTCTAGCCTTGAGGGATCAATTACTCATGCATGACGATGCTTGTACATCTACCTCTACTACGGAACCCCCACCTCCAAGCACTTCACGTGAGTTTACACCAATTTTGAATCTTACACACCCTCATCATCCATTGGACCCCTCTACTAACATCGTTTCCATGGAGAGCCGTAGTGAAGAATTGAGCACAAGAGTGAGTGACTAGTCAACATAGTCATCCCGAACCTTTTGGCATTAGAATATATCCAATTCAAGGCACCAGCCATGCATTGATTTAGAAGGATCAAGTAGCAGCATATCACCAAAAACAAAGCCATCACCTACAAGGGAACCAACAACAGGTCAAGATTTCAAGACAAGCTGGATCCCGAGGTTTACAGAAGATTGTCCAATTATGGATCCCAAAGAAGCTGATTGCTTCTCAACCCTTTAGAACGCAAATATGGATTCCCAAATCACCTGTGCCAACGAAGAAAACTAAACTGAAAACACCTGTACGAAAGATGAATTCATCCAAAATAGAGTCAAAGGAGAAAGAAAGATGCGATGAATCAAAATTGCAGAAATAGAAGTACTCAACAAAACAAACTCCAAGATATGAATAGCTAGCAAAGAAGAATCACAAAACGATAGCCACACATAGCACAACAAAAGACAAGGATGCAGTTAAGGACAGCAAAACAAAGTTGATTTGGATACCCAAATTGCGATCGTCATCGACAAACCTGCCAGCAAATTCTTCTTGCACACATCTTGAGTTCCATACACCTCAAACGTGCATAATAGGGCCACATTACGAGGCCATGCATTTGGCACATAATTCTTCATCTATTTATTAGTGATGCACATTTCCCTCCAAGGGAATAGGAAAGCACTTGTATAATAACCTTGGGGATAATTATTCAGCTTCGGCTACTCACTAACGTTTTTGTTTTCTTTTAGAAAAAAAAATTATCAAGAAAAATATATAAATGAAAAAAATCCCAAGTACTAAATTTCTCACACTCACGCGAAAACGACAACACAAGTCACTTAGAGAACTGTTCGATTCATGGAGAGTAGTTGGAAATGACTCATGCAACCACTTTTACACTAATTGTGGTGTGCTTTAAGTGCAGATGGCATCACCGGATTCAGAAGCTATGCAAGAGGAAGAGGTCCTACTTCTTCCTTTGGAATCAATTACAAAAGCAAGGGGTCATTGGTTCCGTGAAGACCAACCGGTGGTAGACCTCATCTTTTTGGCCACCATCAAGATTATGGACAAGGACCATTATTTTCCATTGATGTCGCACGATTTCCAAACTATACTACAAGGATTGCCAAGCATCACAGAAGTTTGGACAAGGGCCAGAATTGATGCATTTCTACGACTCCCAATTTATTTACCAAATTTTCAATGATGCACTCAAATATGAACATGCTACAGGTAGCAGTGGATAAGCCCTCAATTCCAGAAGCTAAAGTTCTTAACAAAATAGGGGCATGGAAAAATATTCGATTTACACATGAACTCATCAACAAAGCTTTTGGATGGAGTCAAGACGGCCTCAAGAATCTCAAAGAGGAATGTCATGATGCTAAAAAGAAGAACTTTATGGAAATTAATAGGAGAGACATTGAAGAATCAGTCGGTATACTGCATCAACATTTCTGTTTCCTAAGCATGAACAGATATACAACACCTCAAAAGATTGTAGCTCAATTTCTATCTCATGCTATGAGGCAAATTGGGAACCAAGTCAACTTTATGCCATACATACAAGAACGCTTATTTGAAGCTAAGAAGAAATGGAATTGTAAGAAGTTTTTAAATGGAAGCTCTGCATTGACCTTATGAAGAGTGAAGGATTTGCCTTGCTTGGTTGAAAGCCTTTGTCCTACAAGACTGAAACAAGTGTGAAATTCCAAGCTCTTGGAGCTTGCTTGAGACCATACAATGCTTTGTTAAGTTTACACACATAATCAGGATAAACTTGACTCACAAAACCAGGTGGTTGTGCCATATATACCTCTTCTGTTATCCAACCATTCAAGAATGCATTCTTTACATTTAGTTGAAGTATCTTCCAATTCTTGGAAGAGGCAATACTAAGCAAAACCCTAATAGTAGGCATCTTTGCCACAGGAGAGAAGGTCTCCTCATAATCAATTCCCTGAGTTTGTGCAAAGCCTTTTGCTACAAGCCTTGCCTTATACCTGTTAATGGAACCATCAAAATTCTTCTTGAGTTTATAGACCCATCTTGAGCCTATTACCTTCATGGATGAAGTCTTGGGCACCAAATCCCAAGTGTTGTTTCCCTCAAGTGCTTCAATCTTTTCCTCATTGCATGCTTCCATTCTGTTTTTGCTTTGGCCTCTTCAAATGATGATGGCTCCTCTTGGTTTATGTCCTGTGCTATGTAGATAGAATGTTTAGTTACTAATGAGGTGTCAAATCCATACCTTTCTGGTTTTTTCTTTTCCCTCATAGATCTTCTTAGGCCATGATGTGATGATTCTGCCTCATGTCCAAGTTCCTGCAATTTTGCTTTACCTTTAGACTTCCATGCTTTGATCTTTTCCATCTGAGATTCTTCATCATCCTCTGAGGTGTCTTGTTCTTCAAACTTTGGTTGTTCTCTACCAAGCTTTGGAAAATCTTCTTCAAGATTATATGGTAAATTGACCTTCCTGCATGAATCTTCATACCATGAATTGTTTTCATCAAAAACTACATCTCTGCTTACCAAGAATCCTTTGTTGGTAGGGTTGTATAACTTGTAACCCTTTTGATTGTTGTCATATCCAATAAATACACACCTTTCTGCCTTTGGATCCATCTTGCCTCTAACCTGTGAAGGAACATGAGCAAAAGCAATACATCCAAAAATTTTACAATGATCTAAGCTTGGCCTTCTTCCATTCCAAGCCTCATATGGAGTCATCCAATCAAGGGATTTTGAAGGCAACCTGTTAATCAAGTAAGTGGCTGTAGATATAGCTTCAGCCCATAAGTAATTAGGTAAATGCTTTTCATTTAACATAGACCTTGCAGCTTCAACAATTGTCCTATTCCTCCTTTCTGCCACTCCATTTTGCTCAGGAGTGTACCTTGTAGTTACTTCTCTTTTGATTCCTCTTTCTTGAAGAAAAGAATCAAACTCATGGGAGAAGTATTCTCCCCCTCCATCTGATCTTAGCCTTTTTAGTGATTTACCTGCTTGATTCTCCACAAGAGCCAAATATCTTTTGAAACATGAAAAAACTTCATCTTCATGTTTCATAAAGAATAGGATAGTCCATCTGCTGCAATCATCAATAAAGGAGACATAATACCTTGATCCAGATATTGAAGCTTCCTTGCTAGGTCCCCATACATCTGCATGAACTAACTCCAAGAGATCTCCATGCATATAACCTTTCTTCATGAATGGTAACCTGTGAGACTTTCCAAATTGACATGCACTACACTTATAAATCATATGTTGTTTTGACAAATTAGGGAGTCCAAGTACACTTTGGTCCCTGCAAATTTGCTCTAATGACCTTTCACCAATATGTGCTAACCATTTGTGCCATACTTCCAATTCTGTGAGTGTCTGACTACCATAATTAAAGAGTGCAATGTTTCTAGTGTCTTGTAATTCAAATGTGAACAATCTACTTGCCTTTTCACCTTTTGCAATTCTTCTGAATCCTTGACTTGGATCTTCAACAAATGCTCCTGCTTTTGTGAACCTGACTTGCAACCCTTTCTCTACTATCTGCCCAACACTTATCAAATTCTTTGTAATGGTAGGGACATAGAATACCTTACTGAGTAGGTTGATGTTTCCATCAGGTGCTTTGACATTGCCTATTTTCTCCACAAGATGTCTTGTATCATCTCCTATTTGTACCTCATGATTATTCCTTGGATCTTCTAAATCTGATAGGAGTGCCACATTTCCTGCCACATGATTTGAACAACCTAAATCTATGTAGAAAACATGCTCATCACATTTACCTTGTGGCATAGCCATGTTCATGATCAATAATGAATCCTCTTTGTTTGAGTCTTTTGTGTAGTTATTGTAGTCTCTCCTTCCTTTGTAACCTCCTTGATAGTTTGAATGATTGTAGTTGTTGTAGTTGCCATGATAATTGTTGAACCTTCCTCTCGAGTAACCATAACTTCCTCTATTGTATCCTCTGCCTGTTTGATTCCTGGAATTCCTAAAGCAATTTTCAGTTGTATGATTAGTTAATCCACAAATAGAACATGAGTTGGAGTCTTGGGATCTCCCCCTGCCTTGTCTACCTCATCTTCCTCTACCTCTGCCATGTCTTCCTCTACCTGCATAGTTAGCTTGATATGTACCTGCTTCATCAACTACTTTCTTTGCCTTTCCTTTGTTATCTTTGGACTTGCTTTTATTAGTGTATAAAGCTGAAGATTGATTACCTTTAGAGCTTTCTCCATTTTTGATAAGCTTTGCCTCTTGAGTAAGTAATTGTCCAATGAGTGTATTGAAATCAGGTACATGCATGTCCATGTACAAATCCATAGCTGTGGTGAATGCTTCCCACTTGTCATCCGCCTTCAAGCCATTGATGACCTGCTTTACAATTTGCTCTTCATCTATTACCTCTCCAATGCTTCCCAACTGATCTGCTATGTCCTTGAGCTTTGTGACAAAATCAGTCACATTTTGTTTGGGAGCCTTCTTGAAAGTTGTGAAATCTAGCCATAGTTGATGCTCCCTAGCTTTAGTACTTGAAGAGAAGAAGGATTCAAGTGCATGCCACACTTCCTGAGATGTCTTACAACTTCTAATGTGAGGCAACAAAAAATCTGAGATAGAGTTGAGGAGATAAGACCTTGCAAGTGCATCCTTGGAGCACCACGTGCTCAATCTTTCTTGCTCTTCTTGTGTTGGTTGACTTTTGTTCTTGAAACTTGGCATAACTTCATCTCCAGCCACATAACCATATAAACTTCTGCCTTGGAGATAAGCTTCCATTCTTAATGACCAAGCTGAGTAGTTACCTCTGTCCAATTTGTCAATTGATGAAGGAAATCCATCTGCCATGTTGTCCAACCTTGCTCTGATACCACTGTGAAGAGATGGATAGGTATGTGCTTGAAGATGAAGAGGTGTTGCAAAATCCTTGATCTACACCAGCCAAATGAACTCCAGGAGTATGTGGTGGGCCCTTTTAGCTTGCCAATGGATGTATTAGACACCCTATGTACCTTGGAAGGTCACTCTCAAAAAGATAGATCAAAACAGATAAGTTGGAGTTAGCTCAGAGGTGAAAAACTTGCTATTTTGGTTCATACACCTGTCTAGTGTTTTGCATAATTCTCTGAGCACAACAACAATTAGCTTAACTCCTCTTGGGGAATCTAGATAACTTAAAGAGCTAAATTTTAAGGGTAATCTCATAAAAAATAGTGAACCACACACTGAGAAAGATGTTCAACAAGTGATGACATCATCCCGATTTTCACGGGCTGCTACAGTTTGAGACCAGTGAGCAGAAAAATGAACATAACTCCAGATTTAAGACTCCAATGATTATGAAAATTTGTATGCTTATACTAGACAGTAGGATGAATTCAACAAGCTTTAAATCATGGAATTCGGATAAGTACACACTGAGCAACAACTCTGACAAGAGGAGTAAAAACGTCGGGTACCTTACAGAGAAGTGAAAATGACAGACAGGGTTGACTTTAACTGATCATAACTGAAGATTGCAATACCCAAATGAAATGAAATTTTGTGACCATATATTAGATTTATAGGGCTAACTTTAACAAGTTAAATCACTGAAAATGATGCACCAAGCTCAAAGAAACCATCTCTACAATATGACTGAGAAAATTGAGAGATATGGCAGTAAGTAGTACACTTCACAAGAACATGGAAATATGAACCCAAATGATAATGAAAATGAAAGTATATTGCTTGTACAATACAATGGACTTACTGATACATATGTGTGCCTTGGAATCACACCTTGATATGGCATAAAGCTCAGCTCTTGGAGGTCTTCACATAGGTCTCTCTAACCACGACTAAAACTGCCATCTATTTATAGTTGAGTTTGGGAGGCTAACTTCCCTCAATCACTCTCCAATCAATTAGTGATTGATTTGATTCTCTACCTACCACAAATCACAAATTCGTGGCTCCTCTTTCCCTTTTTGATCAAGTGGACTCAACCACTTAAGATTCTTTCACTTTTACATTAAGTAAACTCTTCAAAAGTTACAAGAGGTAGTTCACAAGTGAACTTTACATTGTCTTCATTTTAAGGCTTCTTCTATGACTTTGTGGGACTCAAGCCAATACTTAGGCTTGTCATAGACTTGCTCCAACAACAACCAAAGAGGAAGAGCCAATGATACAACTCCATATTCAGCATCACCACAACACAACACTACATGTGGCACAAGGAAAAGATGCTACCACAGGTGAAGAACCTAGCATACCTAAAACATGGTTAAACGTAGATGTAGCTCAATTGAAACCAGTAGTTAAGCAAATGATACAAACGATGATGGATACACAACAACAAATGCTCGAAACGGATGTAGATTATGACAAGGCTATGAGAGAGAGAAGCCACTTCCAAGTGATGAGTGAAAACTTGTCAGCAAAATTAATTCAAGTTCAACAGGCACTCTCAGCCAAGGAATCAGAAGTTAAAGAAGCCAAGGAACAATGCACCACACTAACCGAGCAAAACCAAAAAATCCATGATCAACTCATAGAGATACAGAGAATGTACGAAGTTAGTGAAGCAGAAAAGGAAAGAATAATTGCTAGAAGTAACCTATTAGAAACTCACATCAAGGTATACATAGAAGAAACCGACAATTTACAAAATAGGAATAAGGAACTTATGCATGCCAAACTGTACAACCAACCTATAGAAGCACGAGAGACAGTTGCAACATACAGAAAAGCATTGGAAGACCAGATTGCAATGTATGAAAATCAGCTGAAACAAGAGCAAACTATCAGAAAGAATGGGAAAAAAGGTATATGCATGACATTCATGAACTCAGAACGCAATGGAAATCTACTGAAGACAAACTTTTAGTAGTTTATAATGAAGAGGCCTACCAAATAGCAACCATCAGCCATAAACTTTTGATTCAGCCATAAACTTTTGACGGTCAAAGACACGCTAACAACGGCCCTCAATGAAATCAAAGAAAAGGAAGAATTCATTGCACAATTAGAAGCTCAAATAAAACAATAGGCCACAATCGAGACACCAGTAGAACCGTAACAAGGAAATCCTACTAACAAGGTAGAGGTATGTTCTCTTTCTCCCCCGATCTATCATTCACCAGTAAAAGAGCAGACGATGGAACCTTGTGATGATCATCCCATGCTGTATAGTGTAGAAATAAGTCAGAAGGAACAGGCACTATTGGTGTCCCAATTGACATAAAATTTATGAAAATGTAGTCAAAGTAATGAAGGAGGCAAAGGTTAAAGGCAAAGACTTGGATGAGATCATAAATCCATTCAACATACCTTATGGGCTATTGAAAGAGCAAACACGTAGGTATATAAAGAAGACCATGCAAAAAGATACGGATGATCAGTTGAACTTCAAAGTAAACACCCTCACTTACACTCAAGAGGAATTTGAGGCAGCATAACCACTTTGGAGAAGGAAATTTTTGGAAAAGAACCTACTTTGTGGGTGCATTGGCAAGCAGCACCATATTTATTATAGGTAAATCCCTCTTTTTGCCCAACGCCTCGTCGACATGATGCACAAGAATTTTTGGAAATACAAAAAAGTGGTAAGATCAATAAACAATGATTGAATTACCCACTACTTCCAAGTCCACCCCACAACTATTTACCGATTGAAGAATACATGGTGAGATCCATTGAATTTTGGTTAAACCTTTATGCGATAGTACCCAATCTCACAATAAACATGACCAATAAAATCCTCATCATGATACTGATAGTACTCAAAGTCTTTAAGCATGCGGCATACACATTTTTGAATTTCATCGGCATTAACCAAGGCACGGATATTCTTGTTTTTGATCTATGAGTTATGCCTAGTCACCCTACAATTATGGCATACTACTCTAGACTTATGTTTTTGTCGAGCCCATACATGCAAACTTTTGAAGAAGCATTTTTTACAGGTTTTTTTGAGATTGACTCAAAAATTTTCTTAAAGATGTCAACTAATCTAAATGCTACACTAGTTGCATATGAATTAAGCTTCTTTGCAGACAATCGACAGGCACCACATAATGGTGTGAGAGCAGAACAATGGAAGCAACTTATGATACGGGAAGCCAATCAACTTAATGAAACAGATCAAAAGGTCTATAGGACATACTATCGCCACATTCCAAAGCATGTCGGGGACGACAAAGTTTAGGGGAGTAGAAGTGTTGAAGGAGAGCCAAGCAAAAGGAAAAAAAGAAGGAAACCAAGGAAGAAGCTTCACTAAAGAGAATATATTTGAAGACATATCTCTGTAGAAAGCCCTGTAGGGGCACACAACACCCATCTTTGCACAGAGCCCCATAGGGGCATACAATAGTGGGAAGTATGCAATAGGCAAGGACGGATCAAGGCCAACAATTATCCATGAAAAAGTGCAAGAAAATATAGGGCAGATCTAGAGCCCTAGGAAGGTGCTACAACCTCTTGATCTTCGAGAGGTCCAGATCGAAGGCTGAAGATCATGACCTTCATACCTTCCACTGGTTGAGTGCGTGGCAGCCCGACTTAACACAATAACCTAGATTTAAAGAGGGTATTGGTGAGCTAGACTACAAATCTAATGTAGTCCATCTCCACGGGTTGTGTGTGGTGGAAAGAAAAGAAGAGGCCAAAACCAATGCAACAGGTCTCAAGTTATGATTAGTTCCTTGACCATTGGTAAAATTATATCATTATGACTTCCACAGAAGCTGGCAGTGGTCAACTATAAAGAGGCTATTAGTTAATAAAGAACCAGATCAAATACAAGAATAGAACTAGAGACAAGAAGCAAAGCCTGTCAAGGGACGACAGAGGCAAAGAGGGGGAGAGTGTTGGAGAGAAAAGAAGAGCAAAGATGCATAGAAAAAGAAGGGCCCAAAATGTTTCCGATTTGGACACCTTATTTTTGTACCATAGTCATTTTGTAAGATATTTTCCGGCGTAAATGCACTAGAGGAGTCCTCTAGATGCGTAGCCATAGAGACTTGTATCATTAACTTTGTAAATTAGTCTTTTAGTCAATAAAAAGCCGGTCTCTTGTGTGAAAGGACTAATTCCATGGCACAAGTATATAAGTCATTTTGTGACTCTTTGTAAGGACTTTTTGGCCATTGTGAGACTCAAGAGCACAGAATTTCGAATTTATGTATTCTCCTCTTTGTATCTTCTTCCTTGTGAGTTTGCTTTCATGTGGGATGCTTGAAAAGAGCACTTAGAAGTGTTGTCTATCCATGAAAGTGCTTGTTTGTTGTTGGTAAAGTGTTTGCTAAGTGTAGGAAGTGCTGAAGCATAGGAAGGCCATTCCTGTGGCTCAATATTTTGCTCATAACTTGAAGCAAGAGCGTCAAAATTGAGTGAGAAGACCACCATTGGATGCGTCTTCTTGAGAGCTTTGAAAGAAACCTGCTATTCCCTATATTCAAAGCTCGGAGATGAGAGAAAAGCTCAATTTACTGTTGACTATTATTCTAAGTGTCGTGACCCCATGGCTGACCTTGAAAGCTTGAATGTGGTGGATTTATACTTGCATGCACCTTGTTAGATCTCATTTGCATTGACCATCATTTGAATGCATGTCCTCATACACTCGGCTAGGTTTTGATACTCCTTGGATTGATAATTAAAGCGTGAATCCCCACTATATGCACTTGAAGTGGATTGAGGTATAGTCTCTTTCTCCACAAGTCCCTAAGTTGATACTCAGGTACACATAAGCACAAAGGAGAGAGCTCTAGGGAAGCTCCCCTCCTGAAAGACTTGAAGCCACCTACCTTTACGGGGGATGACCAAGATAGGAACAAGGATGCAATTACACTTTTTTTACAAAAGTGCCATGATTTGCATCAATTGAAGGGAACCCCACTAGGGTACCGTGTGCTAGAGGTGAGTCTCTTGCTCGGCCCCCTGTGTACCTAAGTCACGAAGTCTTAGGGACTTGAGCCAAAGAGACTAAATCTCGTTTGCCACACAAGTGCATATAGTGGGGGATTAACACACGCTTAATTATCAATCTGATGAACTGTAGCTCAGTGATGAGTAGCACCTCCTTTAATGTCAATCGGAGAAGACGTGAGGATGGTATGAAGACCTTGAACAAGTGATGGCACAAGTGTGTGAGTGAGAAGCACACAACCATGCACACACATACACACACACGTGCACACACGGCAAGACAAAGAGAGTAGCATTGGCGTTCTTTAGATTACTTCCAAAAGTCTCATACAAGTGCAATTCTACAACCAGCTAGCTTCAAAAATGAGATCTCTAGCTCTTTTTATAGTTTTTGACTAGCTTTGGCCCTGTCCAAACCTAGTGTCTGACCTAGTTAAAAATTAGGTTCTAGGGCCTAGTTGGGGGCTCAAACGGAGTCTAAAAATTATGAAAATTGGTAGAATGATAGTTCTAATACTCCTGAAGCTCAAGGACTCCTCGTCTTGAACAAAATGGAGTTACAAAAATAGAAAATGGTATTTACAATGGTTTTTAGTGATAAAAATCACTATTTTTGTAGGGGATTCTTATGAAAATTTGATATACATTGCTTGGAGATCCCTACTTGCTCTCTCTTCTTCTATGTCCACTTCTTTGATGTGCTTCCATGTTTTATGCTTGACCTTGAGTTCCAACACTCCCCCCCTTCTCGAGTCTGTCATCCCTGACAGACCCTTGTTGTAATGGTTATTCTAGGTTGCTTTGAGAGGGAGTGTCCATTCGGATGAACCAGAGCTGTCTCTCTTCCAAATGTGGCAAGGTTGGTTGTCCGGTTCTTCATTTGTCACTACGAGCCTTTGCAAGTTGTAGTCCCTTGGTATGAGCCTTCTTCCTTGTGAGGCTCCATTGATGTCCTCTAAATCTTCCAAAGTTGATGTTCATAGTAGTCACGCCAAGTACTCATAACCCATAATGGATGATGGGTAAGTGTGTTCGTGCATGGGTTGAGGAAAATATGTGCCTTGTGCATGGCCTTGTAATGTAGCCCTATGCATGCTTACTTGGAAAATGCATCGGAAGACGTATGGTGCAAAAATTGGGGTCTTGAGCTAAGTGCTCAAGGGTATGCCGACGAAGAGGTTTCCTAAGCTATCATGGTTATGATGTTTCCAAATTAAAGATACTTACCATGGAGACGGTCGATCGATGTTCATCTCTTCATGTTGTATACTCGACCTTTGGGATGGAACATTGTTGATGAATGTCCGTGTTGATGGTCCACTGATGAGATCTTTTGAGTGGCTGATCATGTCTCCTCTTTTCAAAGCATCATTTGCCAAATACATAAGCAGGAGTCTTCTCATCCAATATACATACAAAGATTTGCGGGGTACCAGAACTACCCCTTGCAGATATCTCCCTGGATGCTCTCGTACATGCAGTAGTTAAGCATCACTCAAGTTGCGGACCTTCAAGCTCTTCACTCCTACCATGGTAAGAGAAAACCATAGTTGTGGATGCCATGTTCATGCCAAGTTCTTGACATCTACCAGATAAGGCAGCAATTATATCATCTGCTAGCCGAGACACACTTCTATTCAAACTGATAAATGCCTAGTAATCAATAGTTCCACCTTCAACTAAGCATGACTCTGTCATGTTTCATGAGCCAAACCTGGGAAAAAGTGCTTCCTCTTTTTTTTTCCCTTTTTTTTTTGAAGGAACAATGTTACCAAACAAGAAGACAGATGTTAGTATCAGAAAAAATAGTTGACATATGTCAATGTGCTCTTGTGCATGGGATTCTCAAATGTGTCTATGCATGGCCATTTAATGTGGCCCTATATTAATGCATACTTTGGAAATGCATGACCTGAATGGTGCAAAAGACTGGGTTGTGCAAGGAGCACATGGTTGTCGCTCGTCGAGGCTTTCAATGTTATTTGCGGATGTTGATGCCATCTATCGTGGAGGTATCCATTGGATCTCGAGATGACAACCGATCCTTCCGCCTTACAGGGATCCATTTTGAGAACGATCTGCGACTGTGAAGTGAGCACCTTCGGCCTAGTCATCCTTGGTTGGTTTCTTGACTGTTGTGTCCCTTGTGGTTGACGCTTTGGTCTTGTAGGGGCCGCTGATGCTTTTGGCTTCCAAACCCATACCTTTCTGGTTGGTCGCATGACTCGCGTTGGGGAGGTTAGTTGGTCTTCTTTTGTTCTTGGTGTCTGGTTCTGACCTTTTCCTCGCCTTGGATTCTTTTTTGAGACTTTTTGCGTATGGGAGAGCATATGTTGTTGCAGACGTAAGAGCTTCGTGGGTACCCACATGTGTAATCACCCCTGACTGCATGGTCATAAATCCAATCTTGACTCAAGATAAGAGGCTCAGTGAGATCCTCATCTTGACACACTAGTACTTTAACTATCAGTAAAACATCTTGAATGTAGAGGGAAAGTTTCACCTCGCCCATGCAAGGGGTCTCCACGCCTCCCAATCCGATGAGATATGCTTCTATAGGATTAACATTTAATTTCAACTTTTGACAGTAGGAAAATTTAACAGCACTAGTGGCTGCACCTGAGTCAATCAAGGCCCTTACAGTCCTTGCACTCTTTCCTTGTCCTATCTTTAAGGTTACAAAAGGATGTCGATCAATTATTCTATGAGAGCTAATACTTGAAACTTCACACATAGCCATATGATATCTTGGGTCTGCATAGTCATCTGTCCTAGGCTGATCTCTACCCTGTCTTCTCAACTTCATCCTTCGGATTCGCTCTAAAGCTTCTGCCTGTGCTTCTTCTCGGATTCATTCTTCTTCTTCCTTGCATTTCTTAGCAGTATTGAGTAGAGTTAGCATCTCTTCTCTCAGGGGTTCTTTATATAACTTGACTCTGCATCCGCTAATGTAACTAGGAAGAACATCCCCTTTCAGTGTAGCTAATTGCACTCTTCCGCTAGTTGAAATCCTATTTATGATCATAGGTCCATAGCCACGCTTCTCTAATTTTCTCGCATGTTGCTTCAGGGTGTAGACTAAAACTAAGTCTCCTGCTTTCAAGCCTTTGTCCTTCACATGGGCATCAAAGTACACCTTCTGTCTTTTCTTAGCTGCATATATTCCAGCTGCAGCTCTTAGTCTTGTTTCACCTAGTCGTTCTAGATCAAAAATCCTTGAAGAGAGTTCATGACCCGTCCACTCATGCTCCTGTGCTACTTTCAATGTAGGTATCAAGAAGTCCAATGGTAGCACTGCATTTTGACCAAACACCATCTGAAAGAGTGTGGCTTGGAGTACCATTTTATAGGCAACTCTATATGCCCAAACAACATGGTGTAGTTGTTTGTCCCAATCAGAGCGTTTATTATTCACTAGTTTTGTCAACACATTGCATAGAATCTTATTTTGTGCTCTCAGCCTGGCCATTAGCTTGTGGATGATAGGGGGCAGACTTCTTGTGTACTACCAAGAATTCTTAAAGAAGATTTTCAATAACTTCATTCAAGAAGTGAGTGCCTCTATCACTTACTAGCTCGATAGGTAGCCCGTATCTAGTGAACACATTCTCAAATAAGAAGTTAGCGGTCGTCTGAGCATCATTCTTTGTCGTAGCCTTAACCTCTACCCACTTGGTTAGATAATCTGTGGCCACAATAATGTATTCAGCATGTGACCCTTGGCTAGGGGATTAATAGGGCCTACAAAGTCTATTCCCCACTTAGAGAATGCACATCCACCCATCATAGGTTTCAATGGCATCTCATCTTTGCGTATAGGATGCTGAGTTTGTTGACAAACCTCACACCTCTTCACATAGGTATGTGCATCCATGTGAAGGGTTGGCCACCAAAGTCCTGCAAATAATATTGCTTTGATCACCCGATCTGGTCCAAAATGTCCTCCTGCTACACCCTAGTGAGCAGTTTCCAATATCTTGAGGTATTCGCTCTCATGGACACATAATCTGAGGTAACCATCTTTACCATGCTTGTATAGATTATCACCAATGAGTGTGTAATCTAGGGCTTCTTGTTCTAGACTTCTTTGTCTGGCCAATGTCATATCTTGAGGGAATGATTTATTCCTCAGGAAGGCTACCAATGGTTCACTCCAATCTGGTATTAGAGACACTTGGTACAGTGTAGCATGCTCCACAGGTGGTCTAATACGACAGACTGTGCATTCCTTACACAATCTATGAACATCTGATTCCATAGTTGGCCAGTGCACTCCAAGTCTCCTTAGTGTTTGTAAGGTTCTTTGCCTTGAATAGTGTTGCTCTAATGCACCTACGTGTGCTAATTGCAACCATTTAACGTACTCATCCTCTTCCACACAACAGGCTAATATCCCTTGATCTGTGTGCTTGTACATACTTCCTGCCATGATCTGGTATTTTTGGGCTTTTACTATCTCCCTATCTTGTGTGTTTATTACTGGGTGGTTAGGCCCGTATGTCAATATTGGCACTAATGGCTTAGCCCACTGAGGTACCACTTCCAAATTAAACAAGTAAGCATCAGGAAGATCATCTGATACTCCTTGCGATGCTTCTCCGGATGTGAGTCTTGAGAGGTGGTCCACTCTCAAGTGAGTCTTACCTTTCCTCACTACGACTTCAAAGTCATACTCCATTAGCAAGAGAAACCATCTTACTAATCTACCTGTATTGCATGGCTTGTTCACAAGATATAACAATGCTTGATGGTCAGTAAAAAATTTAAACTTATTTGCAAGCAAATAGTGTCTAAACTTCTTAACCGCATATACCATGCCTCATCCTTCTTGTTCACTGGTGGTATAGTTTCGTTCAGCTGCATTCAAGTGTCTACTAGCATAGGCAATTGGAAGATCCATATTACCTTCACCAGTAGGTTGTGCGAGTACACATCCAATAGCATAATTGGATGCATCCACATGCACATGGAAGGGCTTATTCCAATCTGGTGTAGTCAAGATTGGTGCTGAACATAATCTCCATTTAAGCTCATTGAAAGAGTTCTCACATTCATCAGTCCACTCAAAATTGGTCAAAAGTCCATATAGAGGCTTTGCAATGATGGCATACATGTGTATAAAGCATCGGTAATAACCACAATGCCCCATGAAAGCTTGTACTTCCTTGAAATTCTTTGGCCTAGGTAGCTCTGCACTAGCTCTAACTTTTTCCTCGTCCGTAGATATGCCATTCTTTGACACTATGTGTCCTAGAATCTTGCCTTGCCTGACCATGAAAACACACTTTTTTGGCTTCAGGCAGACTTGATATTCTCTACATTTGTCAAAGATTTGCCTAAGCTCAGGTATATGTGTCTGTCTAATGTTGGAATGAGCATAGAGATCATCAACATAGACTTCCAAATTCTTCCTCAAGAACTCTTTAAATACGTGACACATCAATCTCTAAAAGGTTGCAAGAGCGTTGGTAAGACCAAATGGCATAACTCGAAACGCAAATATGCCCCACTCTGTGGCAAAAGCCGTCTTATGCTGATCTTCTGGAGCTATTGCTACCTGATTGTAGCCAGAAAATCCATCAAGGAAGTTGGACACTTCCTTGCGTGCTACTCTTTCTAAGAGATGTTCTGTGATAGGCAGCGGATAGTTATCTCAAATAGTGGCTGCATTAACCTTCTTCAAGTTAATGCACACACACGTAGCTTTCCATTCTTCTTGGGCACCACTACAATGGGGGATACCCACTCAGTGTGCTCAATTTCATAGATAAATCCAGCTTCCACCAGTCTATCTATCTCCTCTTTGATCTTGGGAGCATAATTATCATTCTATGTGTATGGCTTTTGCTTAGAGGGTTTGGCATCTGAGGTCATGGGGATAGTGTGTGAGCATATGTCAGGGTCCACACCTTTCAAGTCCTTGTAACTCCAAGCGAATACATCTCGATATTCTCTTAGCAAGGCAATTAACTCTTGTTCTTCTTCTTCCGTCAAGTCATGTCCTATGTAAGTGCATCTCTCTTCTCCTTCTTCTATGGCTATCACTATTTTCTTGGTGGTTTCTTTTTTATCATAGGCCTCTCCTGATTGTGCCTCGCGTTTAGGCATTCTCATCATGACTCTCCTATAATCTATTTCATACTTCTTAAAGTTTTCAGGGACCTCAAACAAATCCTCTTCTGGTGTGACTTCTCTCTTCTTCCTTTTCTTGCCTTCGCTCTTGGTGGTTACTTGTGTGTGGTTAATCTTACATCATTTGTGAGCTCTCTATGTCTCTGAGGGTGAGCTTCTACTTCATAGAAGTATTCTTTGTCCGATGCAAATGGTGGGTCCATAATGATTGACTCTAAATTGGAGTCACTTGCATCCTCAAATGCATCAGGGCTAGGTTCGCATTCTTCTAGAATTGAGTCTCCCATGATTGGCTCTATGGAGAGGACCGAAATGTCATAGCCATCCTCATCACAGTGGGGTGTCCATTGTTCTTCATTGATGGCTACATCCATTGTTGCTAAAATTTTTGCCCAGCCCTGAGGTTCAAACTCTTCGTTAGGAAATACTACCGGTGCATAGGCTGGGTCTTGGATTGATCTATGTGTCTCCTTCCCACCTATCTCTCTAGCTTGTTCTCTCTTCTCTTCTTCTACTGCTACTTTACACATCCACAAGTGAGTATCTTCATGCATCCATGAGGATCCTGATCCTATGGAATGCACTGACTCTGTATCATCTTTGGCTCTATGGATGGGATTCCACTGGATAGGAGGGACATCTCTATGAGAGTAATCTTTGAGATTCACTTTGGTCGTGACACCCAAGTGTTGCAAGTACAGAGAGTTGGTTCCCCAATCTTGTACTACTTGCAACTGCCACATAAATGGTCTTCCCAAAATCATCTCATAGGCCTGGTTCTTGCTAAAGTCTTAGATAGCAAATGTGTGCTCAAACTCTACACCATATGTAGTGAGAGTTATTCCTTCTAGCAAGCCTAAGGGTCTTTCTATGTGACCATCAGCCATCTGCAATTTCATTCTCATTGGCCTGAGTGCTGGCTTGCCCCAACACTTCCATAGGGAAGTGGTAGCAATTGCAACTCCTGCACTCGAATGCCTTGGTTGTGTCTCCTTGATGGGTAATGGGAAGATAGGTGTTTCCCTCTTCTCCTTCACTCATATCTCCTATCTTGTCCAATGGTATCTCTGGCACTGTTCTATGAGAACCTACCTGAGAACGCAGTTTAGCGACCTCTGGCACTTGTTTGGCTACCTATTTCCACAGTCCTGGCTTAACCTGGAGTAGCTCTTCTAAAGTGAGATTGCACTGCACTTTAGTATTCTTCACTACCTCCGTGTTCCTAGGTATGACTGAGTCTTCATTTCGTACCATGACCGTGGGTGTTCTCATACAAGTAGACTTAACTTCCCATGGCCCTGTGAAATGGGGTAGCTCTTGTAAAGAGTTTTCAAAGTCTAATCTTTCTTGAGATTGGTTGCTCTCCTGCTCCTCATAAATGGAAGGAAGGTCTTGTGGGAATTGATCATGTGTGTCATCCACAAGTTCAATGGGAGGAGGGACTTCACTTTCTTTAGGCCATTTCTCTTCTTGAATCTCTCGCAAGAACTCTGGTGTGTACCGATTCATAGAAGATGATGTGTGGCTCTATAGAGTTAGGGACATAAGCTTCCTGGGGGGGAATTCTTATTCTTTCATTTAGTCTTCTCTCATTTTGAGAGGCGGGTTCCTTTTCTGATTGTGCAATTAGCCTCTCCAATCTTTCTAGCAGTCCATCAAAGTGCAACTACATCTTAGCTGAACTAGAGATGTTAAAGAGGCGACTAGCTTCAAACATGGTTTGATCCAATTCCAGCATCTTAGCACAAATTTTAGTTCGTTCAAGCTCTAGTTCCGCTCTAGGTAACACTTTTCATGATCGGTTACATTTGGCCCTTCTTGGATTCTAGCTTGATATGCCTTAAGCATCATATTTAGGTCCTCGGGAATGGGATCTGCTAATACTGATCCTACTCTAGGGGGTGGTGGGGTCGCATGAGGCGGGTTGTAAGGTGGTGAGTCGGATGGAGATGGGAATGGTGGTGGTGGAGTAGTGTGAGAGGGAGGTTGAGATGTAAGTTCAATTATCTTGGCTCTTGTTTCTCTTAGGCTTTCCTCAAGTTCACTCATCTTCTTTGCCCATTGTCTTTTCATTCTTTCACGGCTATCTTTCCAGGCTCTAGTCCGTTTTTTAGTTGTGCTCTCAGTCTCACTAACCTCAGAATTCTTTTCCTGGCTTAAACCTTGGTTCTGCGACAATGCCTGAGCTCTCGTGACCACTTGCAATGGTGCAGTGGAAGTCACACTCCCTGTGGAGTCTACAACTAACCCAATAACGTTAATAGGAGTGATCTTTGGCATATTATTGGGATTCTTTGGGCAATCTCGTAAGAGATGCTCCTTTCCACAATCTTGGCAAAAGCCATAGATCGTTACTGATTGGGGTTGTATAGGTGCAGGCATTGGGCAATCACAAATGAGGTGATCTCCCTGACATCTGAAGCACGGTCCTCTAGGGAATGGGGGTCGTACCTGCCTAGGTTGAGGTCTAGAGTTGGGGTTTGTGTACATGACATTTGCATACTCTAGTTCCCAACTAGGTTCACTTGGCTCTTCAGAGTAATATGACCCGTTATGCTCACGTGACTGCATGTAGTAGGCCTGGGGGCTATCTATATGTGTAGAATCAAAGCTATGGTCACTAGGGTCACTTTCTGACAGCAATGGTGTTACTGGCACTATGGCTCTATTCAGGTTCTCTTCTGCAGCTGCATACTTTACTGGGATCACATTGGCTGGAGCTGGAGGTTGTTGGGCTAACACAGGTTGAGGCCTTTGTTGGGCGTGATATTGTGCTTGGTAGGTTTGTTGAGGCCTAGCATACTGTTGTGGTGGATACTGATTATGATATCTTCCCTCTGGTGGATAGGGCTGAGGATAGGTTTGCCTAACTGCTTGCTTATTGTATGGGCAGTCTTGTGCTGTGTGATTTGTGTATCTCCGTTCTATGGTGCAGTATTGGCTACTGGGATTCACTTGGGGTTGAGCCATGATGGGACATACGTTCGCCATATGGTCACCTCCACAAGTATAGCACCGCTTAACTGGGGAAAATCTTGGGATTTGTTTGCTAGAGACACCTAGTTTTTGAGCTACTTTCTCAGCGAGTTCCTCAATAGATGTGGATTGTGAGGAAGAGAGGCTAGTAGAACTATCTGAATCCTTGTAGATTTTGGAAAGTTCTAATTCCTCCCCTAGGTTATCCTCGATATCGATGCACATCTGTACACACTCTTCTATAGTTCTAGGGTCCTTCAAGTACACATATGATCTCAATTTGGTACTTAGCAGTCCATCTAGGAATAAAGCCACTTGTTTGGCTAGTGTGGGTAACTCAGAAACAGGACATCTCTCTAGATATTGCCTAAACCTTCTTCCTGCAAGTCTAACCGTCTCTTGAGGGGTTTGCTTGAAGCTATGAATCAGTGAGGAAGTGTTATGCCTTATGCCACTCTTAGAGAATTCAATAATGAAAGCCTCTAGAAGTTGGTCTATGTTCCTGAAGTGTCTCTCATTTAATGGTTGAAACCATGTAAGAGCAGTGTTCCTAAGGGTTAGACCAAAGGCATTGTACTGCGTGAATAGATCCTCCCCTTGTTCAGCTCTCAAGACTTGCCTAAATTCTACCACATGATCATATGGGTCTCCTGTGCCATCGAAGTAGTTCTTCATGGATTTAACCAGCTGTCTCAAAGTCCTAGTGTGTTCTCTAGGCCTTGGCAAAGGAAAATCATCAGCATTTCTTAGGTTTCTTGGGACTCTAGTTCTCTCGGTTTCTTCTCTATCCATCTCTGTTCACGTTCGTTCTCTTCCTATTGGGTTGGCAAAGCTTACCTCGGGTCTATCTCTATTCCTGTCTCTTTGAGCTCCATGAGCTTGGGATGTTCCAGCTCTTGGGTGGCCATGAGAGACATTGGATCTTGGTTGGGGAAAAACAAATTCTCCCTTCCAAGTGTAGGCATGCCTACCATGCTCCGAGACCACAAAGATCCTCTCTGAAGTGTTGTCTAGATAGATCACTTTGCGAAGGCTATCAGGATCTTTGAACTCATAGATCGTGAGTGCTCCAACCTACATTGGTTGATCAGGCTTATACCTCCAAAAAGCTTCTTCGGTCTTTGGATTTAGGAGCAGATCCATGCTCTTATTGTCCTCGGGAATCCACTCTGGTGTGAGGATTCTAGTGAGAACTGATTTGCCTCGAGGGGTTTTAGGTTCTACACCCATGTTCCCTTGCTCTAGGTCACCTAAGTCTGTTCTTGGATCACATTTCCGAATTCATATGTCCTCTCTAGGTGACTGATGACTACATATATGGTTCCTTCTTTGTCCAAGTATGCTCCATTTTCAAACTTGACTGCTGGACGTTCTAGTCCAATGGGTTGATCTGGATTTTTCAACTGGAGCACAGATCTTCCTAGGCCGTCCTCATAGATGCTGGCACCTAATCGGTTGGTCCTAAGGTATTCCAACTGCATCTTGTAGGGGCCTTCGACCCTATGTAAATATGGCACTCCTGAGCTTCCCGTAGGTCTCTCCATACCCTGAGACATCTCAGACTCACTGGTTTCAGAGCTAGGGTAGCGCGAATAATGGCTCAACTACTGGGCCCAAGACTTGGCAGTATGATTGACACTAGCCTCTGAAGACCTAAGACTCTGTTTATCTCTCCCTACGCGTCGTCCTGACCTAAGGTTCATATGCCTAATTGAATAGTCTCAATTTCTCCAAGTACAACCTCGTTGCTACTTTCTTTCGTATCAGTTACTTGGTTCTTTTTTAGTTGATTATCGTGTTTATGATCTTGTATGAAATCACGTCGTCAGGAATACTTGAGTTAATTTCCGCACTTTAAGTTGATCGTTCCACGTTAGGTTCTTTTCCTTTAAAGTTATCGGTCACACACAAGTTATCTCTTGACTTGAACTTGATTTCTTAGATAGTCTTTGACTTGTCTCGTGCCTATTGTTGCCCTGACTTACTTCTAGTACTATTCACATAGCCTGAGCTAGGAATTGACAAAGGGGGTTGAGAATAATGCAACCTCACTTGCTGATCCCTTGCTTTTTGGTGCTCAATAACCCGGTTCTCAAGCTTGCAAAAAGCCCTTGCTTTGGACGCCCTCAAGTGCTCTCAATGGACCTGTAAAAGTCCCAAGGTTAGCTCAAGACTTAGATTCAAATGACATAATAACTCACTTCCATTCATGCAATTTAGATATCAATTTGCCCTCTGTCTTTATGGCAAATAATTCTAGAGATCCCTTGGTTTTGTTCCCCCTAAATATGGTCAACTTCAAATTACTATATCTAATAATCTTGATATTAATTTTACCGTAACCAGTGGAAGTTTTGGTTGTACTCCCCACGAGCTTTCCAACAAAACAAAAATCACAGCAAACGGATTTCGTATGAGAAAGTTATGACTGTTAGGGTTCTAGGGTTAAAACAGGGTTCAAACAGGCTGAGAGTTCACAGAATTTTCCTCAAAACACACGTGTGGGGACCTCACAAAATGCTAATTGATAGACAAATATGCCCAAAATTATCCCCAAATCTTGGAATAACAAAACCCTAAAATTTTAGCTGAAAAAGCTTGTTAATCGCGATCGACAGGTCTGTCAATCGCGATTGACAAAGGTGTCCGTCGTGGCTGTCGGTCGCGATCGACACATCAGTCGTGATTGACAGTGTCAATCGCGATCGACAGAGTCGATCGTGAGTCCTATCAATCGTGATCGACGGTGTCAATCGCGATCGACACTCTTATCGTGGGTCTGTCCATCACGATGGACATGTGGGCACGTGAATATATGTGTCAATCGTGAAGTTTCTATCGGTCACGATCGACGGTGTCGATCGCGATTGACTGAGTCGGTCGGGGTCTGTCAGCCGTGATTGACAAGGTCTGTCGGTCGCGATTGACAAGGTCTGTCGGTTGCGATTGACAGAGGCTGTCGGTCGTGATTGATAGAGGCTGTCGATCGTGGGTGTCGATCGCGATCGATGGTGTCAATCACGATTGATAGAGAAACACGGAATTTTTTTACTGTGATTAGTGATTTAGAATGTGCTCATCATGCTTGTCATTGTGGTGCACTTTGTTTTACCAAAATATGAAATTTTCTATCGATCGCGATCGATAGGGGTCTGCGACACAGAGATAGGGCTGAGCTTTTCCGTACCTCCGCATCCTACTGAAGATGATGATACAGCTACAGCCTGCAAGATCACTCAAAAAACATGCAAAAATAGCGCACACAAATCGCTCTCTCGCTCTGTCTCACAAGTGGAATGAGGGAAATGCAAGGGACAAGGAGATATGATCAAAAAACTGAAATTTTCGCGATGATGGAGATGGAGGTGGGATATGGTGAGGATGATGATGGTGATGTAAGAAAGAAAAAAGAAAGTAAAGAAATTACCTACTACGCCAACGTCACAACTCTACGTCTTACCATCACACGCTCGTCCTCAAAGCTCGATTGCCGACAACGGCACCAAAATTTGGTGTAGCTCAGTGATGAGTAGCACCTCCTTTAATGTCAATCCGGGAAGATGTGAGGATGGTATGAAGACCTCGAACAAGTGATGGCACAAGTGTGTGAGTGAGAAGCACACAAACATGCACACACATACACACACGTGCACACACGGCAAGACAAAGAGAGTAGCAATGGTGTTCTTTAGATTACTTCCAAAGGTCTCATACAAGTGCAATTCTACAACTAGCTAGCTTCAAAAATGATCTCTCTAGCTCTTTTTATAGTTTTTGACTAGCTTTGGCCCTGTCCAGACCTAGTGTCTGGCCTAGCTAAAAATTAGGTTCTTGGGCCTATTTGGGGGCTCAAACGGAGTCTAAAAATTATGAAAATTGGTAGGAAAATAGTTCTAATACTCCTCAAGCTCAAGGACTCCTCGGCTTGAACAAAATGGAGTTACAAAAATAGAAAATGGCATTTACAATGGTTTTTAGTGATAAAAATCACTATTTTTGTAGGGGATTTTTCTGAAAATTTGACATACACTTCTTGGAGCTCCCTACTTGCTCTCTCTTCTTCTGTGTCCACTTCTTTGATGTGCTTCCATGTTTTATGCTTGACCTTGAGTTCCAACATGAACCGACCTAACCAAGTGTATGAGGACTTGTGTACACATGATGGAATTTGAAGTGGTTCAGCCAATATGCATGAGAAAAGACTAATCTACCTCTACAACTCACTTAACCTGTAAAAGTGTCTGCCACGATACCACTTACAATAGTTTTCACAAATTTGAATGCTTCTCCAAGCTTCGAACTCCGAATATGGGCAATAGTGGATTCCTTTTGAAGCTCTCGATGAGATGCATCTATTGGTGGTATTTTCACTCAAATCTGACAATCGCTCTTCAAGTTATGACCAAAACAGTGAATGGCGGGAAACACACACACTCACCCCACAACTCCTACTTGCTCACACACACACACAGACTATAGTAGTTCAAAAGTGATGGGGAGGGGTAGACAACAGTCCTACACACACATTCCAAGCTTCACACACACACAAAAGATCATAGAGAAGATGAAAATCTGCAGGAAAAAAGAAAATTCAAAATTCAGGAGCTCTCCTTCTTCACAATGGCAAAAAGTGTTTACAAAGAGTCACAAAATGACTTATATACATGGTGTAGCTCAGTGATGAGTAGCACCTCCTTTAATGTCAATCCGGGAAGACGTGAGGATGGTATGATGACCTCGAGCAAGTGAGGCACAAGTGCGTGAGTGCGAAGCACACTAACATGCACACACATACACGCACACGTGCACACAAGGCAAGACAAAGAGTGAGAAGCAATGGAGTTCTTTAGATTACTTTCAAAAAGCTCATACAAGTTCAAATCAATTACAAGCTAACCTCAAAAATGAGCTCTCTAGCTCTATTTATAGTTTTTGACTAGGTTTTGGCCTTGTCCAGACCTAGTGTCCGACCTAGTTAAAAATTAGGTTCTCTACCCTATTTGGAGGTTCAAACTGATTCTAAAAAATGTGAAAACTGATAGGTAGGTACTTCTAAAGCTCCTCAAGCTCAAGGACTCCTTCACTTGCACAAAATGGAGCTACAAAAATATGAAATGGTACTTACAATGGTTTTTAGTGATGAAAATCACTATTTTTGTAGGGATTTCTTCTAACATTTTGACATACATTTCCTGGAGCTCCCTACTTGTTCCTTCTTCTTGTGTGCCCAACTCTTTGATGCCTGAAAAATTTAAATGGCCTACTTGCCAGATCTTCTTTGACTATTGTGTCTGCTTGTGCTTTCTCTCCGCTCCGACTCCCTTCATAGGCTTCCTTGTCTTGTGACTCCTTCAGTTCCTTGACTACTGCCAACACCCCCCCTCTCTCGCGTCTGTCGTCTCTGACAGACCCTTGTCTAGCTGTGCGTTGGACATAATATTGAACAACATTGGCAGCGAGGTGGTGTTCTTCTGATCGTAGCCCCATGCTAGGTCTGTTAACAATGCATCCCAATTCACTGATCCTGGGACGTCCGGATGTGGCACCCGCAATTGTTCTGAATGGATGGTTCTTTCCACAGCGAATAAGTGGAGGAGATGTGAGGGCCTGGGTATAAATATTTTTGAGTGATATTCCCAGAATCCTGTTACGAACATCTCCTCGAATGTCTGTTTAAAGCAAGCTGGGAGGTACTTGATTCTGGCGTGCCAAGCATATATTACCTCTATTGATGGGGTGGTGCTCATGTCGTATACTAGATCTTGGTTTCCTGTAAGAAAGCCGACTCCTCAGAAGTGGGGGTCTTTAATATTCTTGAATGTCCTGAATGTGATCAGCATTAATTCAAAGATTTTCATGCACATTTGGGCCATCACATCGGGGGTATTCCGTAGTCGAATGCTCCAGTGATGGATGGTAGAAATCATATAATTCACAGTGGGAGGTCCTTGTGGAGGTGCTAGATAAACATAATTTAACCACTTTGCACAGCCTTTGATGTTCTTGACAGCAATGGTAAACTCGGGCCAGGTGCGTCTGAGGAAGACTAGATCATAACAGGGATTGTATTTAATAAAGAGCGGCATGTTAGTCTAAGTACAAACCATCTCTGGGTAGGTCTCAAGAAGACGGATCCTCCAGGTGGGTTGATGAATGGATCCTTTTTTAGCACTCTCTGGGATATCATCGGGCCCAAATTGTGTGGCGAAAGTTGGAGGTTTGCCACATCGGCGTTGGATCTCTGCGTTGTAATCTACCAGGAGTACACAGTATGCCACATACTGATCGTCGTTGGTGCCGATCCATCTATGATGAGACATACTGCGGAAATATTCTCACTTTATGATGGTGTCTTCTAATTTGGCCATTGATTGGATTTGGATTGCCACTCGATCTTCATGGGTTGTAGCTGTTTTTTCTAATGTCTGGAGCCATTTGGGTACTTCAACTTCCAAGGTGTCCATTCCTTCTGAGGTTTGCTGACCACCTGGCATCGGCATAGGAACATATGGTTCCTCATATGTTTCGTCCACCTCAATGGGTACCAATTCATCTGGCTCTAGTTCTACAACTGGAGAGGGCTACCTTTCATATTCCAGTAACTTCTTCTGCAGTTCCACCACCTGCTCTGTTAATGCCTTTACTTCTGTTGGAGTCGAGGTCATTTCTATGACTTTGGGTTGTGCCTCCTGTTCCCTGAGCTGGCGACGTAGTTCATCCCGTTCCCTTTCCAAATTGTCATGTGCTTCTAATAAATCAACATAGCTTTCCAAGATTGCTTTCATTGTTTCTGAGGGAACTACTTTGAATTGTTCTGGGTCGATTTCATGGGGAGAGCCTTCCATGGCAGCTTCCAGGTTTTCTTCGTTTTGCTTTTGCAAACGCTTGTTTTCTTCAAGGGCTGTAGCCATGTGTTTTCTGAGTAGAGTCAAATTTTGCCGGACTCTCAGATTATCTGTTTGGTAAACCTCCAGTAAGGCTTCGAGTTGTTTGACACCTGACTCTTGTGATGGTTGGGGTGTCTCCAGGAGGGTTTGATGAGCTTGCTGGAGAGTGGTGTAACATTGATTGAGGTCTGCATTTTCTTCTTCTATAATTGTAAGCCGTCTCTATAGTTGTTGATGATTCATAGTCAGTTGATGATGACGGTCTTCGAGAGCCTGATACTCACTCTGAAGTTGATACACGCATTGATGTAATGCCATGAATATACTATTTACATTAAACGATGCAGGGAAAGATGAAGATGCAGGGGGAATGGGGAAGGGGAAGGGACTTGTGAATGCTGTGGAGTCAAGTGGTGAGGTAGGTGGAGGGGGTATGGGAGATTGAGGTTGCGTGGGGGGTGGGAGTGGTGATGTGGCTGGTGATGTTTCCATTGTTTCGAATGTGTGTGTGACTGTGTAGATGGGAACAGTGGGTGGGGTGGATGTGATATTTGTGAAGAGTGTTGTGAAGGTGGGCATGGTAACTCCTCCGAATTGGATGCCGGGAGAGAGAGGAATTCCCATGACGACTGTAGTAATGGCAGAAATAGGTGTGGTAGTGCCAGGTGGTGAGGTGACTTGTGTAGTGAGAGGTGAGGTGGGTGGTGAGAGTGGTTCCTCCTGATGTTCTTCTGTTTGTGTGTTACCTCCTGGTTCTGATACATTGATGTGAATTTGTTTGCCAGATCGCATGGGACGGGTAGGCACTCGTTTCTCAAATCGATGAATATAAGTCATGGCTGCATGAACAGCCTCATCTAAGCCTACTGCATCAGCGTGCAGGTTCATTGATTTGATAAACATGTCATCCACACCTTCCTCGGCTAACATTTGGCTCATGATCATCTTTCCTGTCTCGAGCAACAGTTTGTGTTGCTCTTGGACCCGCTTCATGGTTTGGTATAACCTTTTTATTTGGGCCGAGTATGCCGGGGCACTTGCTAGTTCTAAAAGTTCTTCATATTCTTGATCATACTCCTCGTTTGCCTCTTGTTCTTTTGTCTCTTCTTCATCCTCTTCTACTTCTACTACTCCCGGTTGGGTCGGGGCTGAAGTTGTAGTCGTGGGTTGTTGTCCTTGGGTCTACTCTGCTTCTGTCTCCAAGTTAGACTCATTGATCAAACGGGCAATTTCTTCATCTGTCAAATTAGCAAGGGTGTAACCTTGAGGGAACTCCAAGTCCGATGGAATCGGAGGGAACACCAGGTTGGGTCCTTCTGCACTTGGTCTGGGTAGGCGAATGGTAAATGGTCGGACACGCCTCGTTTGTGGAGGGGTCACCTCTGGTGTGGTAGTGGCTCCCCTTGGTTGAGCGCATGGTAATTGAACTCCCCCTCTCATCTTCTTCGATGGAGGGCCCGTCCTTGATAGTCGTCTTTGGAACTCTTGGGCCCTGGACCATACTAGTGCTCTTTGAATGGGCACGTCATACACTAAGCACCTGTAAATTATTCTTGTGAGAGCACAACATCCATGAAGTACATTTTTCTGTTTCTTATTCCACTGTTGATGGGCTAGGTGTATTTGATCGATGATCCAGTGCGGTATGTTGATGGTGAGATTCTCTGTCTCCGCCAAGTACAAGCTGAACCATATCTTTTTTGGTGGCATAGTGAATCGTTCTTGGGCGGGAAAAGCAAAATGTTGCATAATAGTTTGTAGGTGGAGAGCAATGGTAGGTGTCATTGCTACCATGTCCTTCAATTTGTTGAGATCCTTATGCTTCATCCTGCCTGGAACCATTGTTTCTTTCTCAGTGGGAATATGCATTCCTTGTATGTTCAATGCTACCCCTACCAAATTGAGGGTCAGTTTGAATCTCTTGAGTTCGTGGCCTGGCAATAGTGAGGGTAGCACAAAAGTACTATCGCCTCCCTTGGCTCTGCTAGGAGTGATGGTACTGATAAAATAGGAGCAGCGTAGGAAATCTGGCTTAGGCAAATGTGCTTTGAAATAGCTATCCAATCCCGCTTTGGTCCGAACCGATCACATTACTTCTGCATTCTGATAGTTCTCAAATTCGCGACTGAAGCAATGGTAGCATCCCCATTTGCCATTGAACTCAATTTCTGCTTCCAAGAAGTAGGTGCCATCACCCAATGGCATTGCGACATCACTAAACCAATGAGCGTGTTTCCCCACTTGAGAAGTGTGTCCCTGAGGAGGGTCCTGAATAGGGAGAACATGCACCGCTTGAAGTTCTTGAGGCCTCTCGGTGAGTGGTGGTTCCAGGAGGAGGGTTTCAATGTCCACAATCTGTGCGCTAGACCCTGCCTGGGAACTGGTGCCTCCTGCTTCTGCCATTGTTATTGCTTGCTTGGTGGTTTTGTGAGAATATAGATCATGCGTCAATATTGTAATGGACAAGATAGAACACTTTTTGTCCCCGTTACAACATTATCATGAGGTGAGTAATGGGTTAGTGGGTCAGTGAGTGCTCGATGATTGTGTGTGTAGTTAATGAATGGATAGTTCTACGAGCTAGATGGAAAGATGCAGTGTATGAGTGATGTAGTTAGCAAGTGAGGATGAATTTACACATGGGGTTTGGGGGTTTTATTACAAGTTTTAGGCTGCCAAACACAATGGATGGCTTTCGGTTTTGGTTTAGTGGAGACTCTGGAGGGCTTTATGAGTATGTCTGCTTGGGAATGAGGCATTTTTGGGACCCATTTACAAGTAAGTCTGTGCGTGCTTCTGGGCGAGTGTGTGTTCATGCGTATTAAACAAGAGTGGGTAACGGCTCCTTGAGTGAGTGAACCCTGTCGTGTATGATGTGATTCGTGCGGGACTAGTTGAGCCCGCATGCAAGCCTTAGACACCCAAATTTGTCTTGATTGTGGGCCAGCCTTCATCGACTTCTTGGGCACCCAGATAGATTTCACTTTCTCAAAAGAAGTTTTGGAAGTCTTCTTATTAGTATCATGTCGTTGATTACTAATAGGAAGTTGAGATGATTGTTGTCGCTTGACTGTAACAGGCTGCTCGCCTTTTCGCACTCACAATTGTTTCAATGGCTGAGTCATTCTGCTTCGCACGTTCTTTTGGCCTCCATCATAGGTAGTCTTCAGTAATTGATCTGCCTGCGGTTGCTGCCTCCCTCTGGCCTTTGGAAAAGAAGGGAGTTCCGTTGAGTCCTTGACTTCTTTATTGAGATCACCATTCCTCTGCATCACATAGCTTTGGACAAGAACAACATGGTCAACTTCATGTGTACCCCTGGAAGGACCAGGAGTCTGTGCCTTTCCTAGTTCCTTGAGTGCTCCATTATCTAACTCAACTATAATTCGACTCTGATTTACCCATACCTGAAGAAGTCCACTTCTTAGGTTTAAGTTGACTACATGGTCATAGATCTAGTCTTGACCCAAGCCTAGAGGCTCAGTGAGATCCTCATCTTGACACACTAGTACCTTAACTGTCATTGGAACATCTTGAATGGAGAGGGGAAGTTCCACCTCGCCCATGCAAGGGGTTTCCACACCTCCCAATCCTATGAGATAAGCTTCTATAGGATTGACTTTTAACTTCAATTCTTGACAGTAAGAGAGTTTAACGGCACTAGTGGCTGCACCTGAGTCAATCAATGCTCGCACAATTTTTGCACTAACTCCTTGTCCTATCTCTAAGGTCACAAAAGGACGTCGATCGATTATCCTTTGGGAACTTATTCCTGAGACTTCACACATTGCCACATGATATCCTGGATCCTCATAGGCACCTGTCCTAGGTTGATCCCTACCCTGCCGTCTCAACTTCATCCTTCTGATGCGTTCTAAAGCTTCTGCTTGAGCTTCTTCTCAAACTCGTTTCTCTTCGTCTTTGCGTTTCTTAGCAGTGTTGAGTCGACTTAGCATTTCTTCTGTGAGAGGTTCTTGATACAACTTGACTCTACACCCGTTGATGTAGCTCGGAAGAATATCACCTTCTAAGGTGGCTAGTTGTACTGCTCCACTCGTTGAGATCCTATTTATGATCATAGGTCCATAGCCACGTTTCTCTAATTTTCTTGCATGTTGCTTCAACGTGTAGACTAAAACTAGGTCTCCGGCCTTTAATCCTTTATCCTTAACATGGGCATCAAAGTACACCTTCTCTCGTTTCTTAGCTGCATATGTTCCTGCTGCAGCTCTTAGTCTGGTTTCACCTTATCGTTCAAGGTCAAAAATTCTCGAAGAGAGTTCATGGCCCGTCCACTCATGCTCCTATGCTATTCTCAATGTGGGAATCAAGAAGTCCAAAGGTAGCACAACATTTTGGCCAAATACCATCTGAAAGGGTGTGGCTTGGAGTACTGTTTTATAGGCCACTCGGTATGCCCAAACAGCATGGTGTAGCTGTTTGTCCCAATCAGAGCGTTTATTATTCACCAATTTGGTAAGCACATTGCATAGAATCTTGTTTGTGCTTTCGGCCTGGCCATTAGCTTGTGCGTGATAGGGGCCAGACTTCTTATGTACTATCAAGAACTCTTGGAGCAGATTTTCAATAACTTCATTCAAGAAGTGAGTGCCTCTATCACTTACTAGCTCTATAGGTAGCCCGTATCTTGTGAACACATTCTCAAATAGGAACTTAGCAGTTGTCTGAGCATCGTTCTTTGTCGTAGCTTTTACCTCTACCCACTTTGTTAGATAGTCTGTGGCCACAATGATATATTCAGCATGTGAACCCTTGGCTGGGGGATTAATAGGACCTACAAAGTCTATTCCCCACTTAGAGAATGCATGTCCACCCATCATAGGTTTCAGTGGCATCTCATCCTTGCGTATAGGGTATTGAGTTCTCTGACAGACATCACACCATTTCACATAGGTATGTGCATCCATGTGAAGGGTCGGCCAGCAGAAGCCCGCAAATAGTATTGCCTTGATCACCTGATCTGGTCCAAAGTGTCCTCCTGCTACACATTGGTGAGTAGTTTCCAAGATCTTGAGATATTCACTCTCATGGACACATAGTCTCAGGTAACCATCTTTACCACGCTTGTATAGATTATCACCAATGAGTGAGTAATCTAGGGCTTCTTGTTCTAGACTTCTTTGTCTCGTCAGGGTCATACCTTGAGGGAATGTTTTCGTCCTCAAGAAGGCTACTAATGGTTCACTCCAATCTGGCACTATGGACACTTGATAAAGAGTGGCATGTTCCACACGTGGTTTAGTGCAACAGATTGGGCATTCTTTACACATCTTATGTACATCAGCTTCCATAGTAGGCCAATGCACTCCGAGTCTCCTTAGTGTATGTAGGGTTCGTTGTTTTGAGTAGTGTTGCTCTAATGCACCTACATGTGCCAATTGCAACCATTTAGCGTACTCATCCTCTTCCACACAACAAGATAGGATCCCTTGATCTATTTGTTTGTACATGCTTCCTGCCATGATATGGTACTTCTGGGCTTTTACTACTTCTCTACCTTGAGTGTTTATGACTGGGTGATTAGGCCCGTAGGTCAGTACTGGCACTAATGGCTTAGCCCACTGAGGTACAACTTCCAGATTAAACAACTAAGCACCAGGAAGGTCATCTGATACTCCTTGTGGGGCTTCTCCCGATGTGAACCTAGAGAGATGGTCTGCTCTCAAGTGGGTCTTCCCTTTCCTCACCACAACCTTGAAGTCGTATTCCATTAGTAAGAGAAACCATCTTACTAATCTACCTGTATTGCATGGCTTGTTTACCAAGTACAACAGTGCTTGATGATCAGTAAAAAATTTAAACTTATTTGCAAGCAAATAGTGTCTAAACTTTTTGACTGCATATACCATGCCTAATCCCTCTCGTTCAGTGGTTGTATAGTTTCGTTCAGCCGCATTCAACTGTCTACTAGCATAGGCAATTAGAAGATCCATATTGCCTTCGCCCGTAGGTTGTGCAAGTACACATCCAATAGCATAATTAGATGCATCCACATGAACATGGAAGGGCTTATTCCAATCCTGTGTGGTCAAGATTGGTGCTGAACACAATCTTCTTTTAAGCTCATTGAAGGAGTTTTCACATTCATCAGTCCACTCGAAGTTAGTCAAAAGTCCATACAGAGGCTTTGCTATGATGGCATACATGTGTATAAACTGTCGGTAATAACCGCAATGCCCCATGAAAGCTTGTACTTCCTTGACATTCTTTGGCCTAGGTAACTCGGCTATGGCTCGTACTTTCTCTTCATCGGTGGATATGCCATTCTTTGACACTATGTGTCCTAGAATCTTGCCTTGCTTGACTATGAAAACACACTTTTCTAGGTTCAAGCAGACTTGATACTCTCTACATTTGTCAAAGATTTGCCTGAGTTCTAGTATATGTGTCTGTCTAATGTTGGAATGAGCACAGAGGTCATCAACATAGACTTCCAAATTCTTCCTCAAGAACTCTTTAAACACGTGGCACATCAGTCTCTGAAAGGTTGCAGGAGCATTGGTAATCCCAAATGGCATTACTCGAAAGGCAAATATACCCCACTCTATGGCAAAAGCTGTCTTATGCTGATCTTCTGGAGCTATGGCTACTTGATTGTAGCCTGAAAATCCATCAAGGAAGCTGTACACTTCCTTGCCTGCTACTCTTTCTAAGAGATGTTCTGTGATAGGAAGCGGATAGTTATCTCGAATTGTGGCTGCATTGACCTTTTTCAAGTTAATGCATACGCGTAGCTTTCCATTCTTCTTGGGCACAACTACAATGGGGGATACCCAAGTGTGCTCAATTTCATAGATGAATCCAGCTTCTACCAGTCTATCTATCTCCTCTTTGATCTTAGCAGCATAGTTATCATTATATGTGTATGGCTTTTGCTTAGAGGGTTTCGCGTCTGAGGTCATGGGAATTGTGTGTGAGCATATGTCTGGGTCAACACCCTTCAAATCCTTGTAGCTCCAAGCGAACACATCTCTGTATTCTCTTAGCAAGGCTATCAATTCGCGCTCTTCTTCTTCCGTCAGGTCATGTCCTATATAAGTACATCTCTCCTCTCCTTCTTCTAGGGCTACCACTATTTTCTTGGTGGTTTCTTTGTTATCATAGGCTTCTCCTGATTGTGCCTCGCGTTTAGGCATTCTTATCATGACTCTCCTATCGTCTATCTCATACTTTTTAAAGTTTTCCGGGACCTCAAACAAAGATTCTTCTTCTTCTAGTGTGACTTCTCTCTTCTTTCTTTTCTTTCCTTCATCCTTAGGGGTCACTTGGGTGGCTAACCTTACATCATTTGTTATCTCTCTGTGTCTCTGGGGTTGAAATTCTACTTCATAGAAGTATTCTTTATCTGATGCAAAAGGTGGGTCCATAATGATTGACTCTAGTTCGGAGTCGCTTGCATCCTCAAATGCATCAGGACTAGGTTCACACTCTTCTAAGACTGCATCTCCCATGATTGGCTCTAAGGAGAAAACTGAAATGTCATAGCCATCCTCATCACAGTGGGGTGTCCATTGAGTTTCTTTTGCACCTATCTCTCTGGCTTTTTCTCTCTTCTCCTCTTCTACTACCACTTTACACATCCATAAGTGAGTGTCTTCATGCATCCATGAGGATCCTGATCCTATGGAGTGCACAGACTCTGTATCATCTTTGGCCCTATGAATAGGATTCCATTGGATAGGAGGGACATCTCTATGAGAGTAATCTTTGAGATTAACCTTGGTCGTGACACCTAGGTGTTGCAAATACAAGGAATTGGTTCCCCAATCTTGTACCACTTGCAACTGTCGCATAAATGGTCTTCCCAAAATCATCTCATAGGCATGGTTCTTGCTAAAATCACAGATAGCAAACGTGTGCTCAAACTCTACACCACATGTAGTGAGAGTTATTCCTTCAAGTAGTCCTAAAGGCCTCTCTATGTGACCATCAGCCATTTGCAATTTCATCCTCGTGGGCCTGAGTGCTGGCTTGCCCCAACGCTTCCATAGGGAAGTTGTGGCAATTGCAACTCCTGCACCTGAGTCTAGAATGGCCTTGGTAGTGTATCCTTGATGGGTGATAGGAAGATATGTGTTTCCCTCTTCGCCCTCACTCATGTCTCCTATCTTGTCCAAGGGTATTTCTGGCACTGTTCTCTGGGATCCTACCTGGGAACGAGGTTTTGCTATCTCTGGTACTTGTTTGGCTACATGTTTCCATAGCTCTGGCCTAACCTTGAGTAGTTCTTCTAAAGTGAGATTGCACTGCACCTTAGTGTTCTTCACTACCTCCGTGTTCCTAGGTATGACTGAGTCTTTGTTTCTCACCATGACTGTGGGTGCTCTCATACAAGTCGACTTGGCTTCGCATGGGCCTGTGAAGTGGGGTAATTCATGTAAAGAATTAGACTCAAAGTCTAATCTCTCTTGAGACTGGGTGCTCTCCTGCTCTCCATAAATGGATGGAATATCTTGTGGGAATTGATCCTGCGTGTCATCCACAAGTTCAATGGGAGGAGAGACTTCACTTTCTTTAGCCCATTTTTCTTCTTGAATCTCCCGTAGGAATTCTGGTGTGTACCTATTCATAGAAGAGGAGGTGTTTGGTTCAGTGGAATTGGGCACAAAAGCTTCCTGTGGGGGAAAGCTTATTCTTTTGCTTGCCTCATCTCTTCCTTGATTTTTTTCTTCCTTGGCAGATCTTGCAATTATGCTCTCTAACTTCTCTAGGAGTCCATCCAAGTGCAATTGTGTCTTAGCTGAGCCAGAGTAGTTGAAGAGACGACTGGCTTCAAACATGGTCTGAGCCAATGCGACCATTTTCGCGCAAAGCTTGGTTCCTTCTATCTCTAGGTCAGCTCTGGGGTAGCACTTGTCATGCTCCATCACATTTGGCCTTTCTTGGATTCTGGCCTGATATGCCTTAAGCATCATGTCTATGTCTTCAGGAGTGGGGTCAGCTAATACTGATCCTACTCTTGGGGTTGGTGGGATGGTCTGAGGTAGGGGGATAGATGGTGGGTTAGATGGTGATGGAAATGAGGGTGGTGGTGGTATGTGAGAGTTTGTTTGACAGGTGAGTTCAACAATTTTGGCTTTTGTTTCTCTTATGCTTTCTTCTAAGTCGCTCATCTTTTTAGACCATTGTCTTTTCATTCTTTCTCGACTATCCCTCCAGGCTCTCGACCGTTTCTTGGATATGCTCTCGGTTTCACTAGCCTCTGCACTCTTCTCTTGACCTATTCCTGGGTTCTGTTGCAAAGCCTGGGCCCTAGTGACCACTTGCACTGGTGCAGTGGAAGTGACACTTCCTGTTGAGTCTACAACTAACCCAATAACGTTAATTGGAGTTATTTTTGGCATATTATTGGGATTCTTAGGGCAATCTTGTAAGAGATGCTCCTTCCCGCAGTCTTGACAAAAGCCTTGTATTGTTACTGACTGGGGTTGTGTAGGTGCAGGCATGGGGAAATCACGAATGAGGTGATCTCCCTGACATCTGTAGCATGGCCCCCTAGGGAATGAGGGTCTTACCTGCCTAGGTTGAGGTCTAGAGTTGGGGTTTGCGTACATGACGTTTGTGTAATCTGCCTCCCAACTAGGTCCATTCGGTTCTTCACTATAGTAAGACTCACCATGTTCAGGAGACTGCATATAGTAAGCCTGGGGACTATCAATATGTGTAGAATCAAAGCTATGGTCACTAGGATCACTTTCTGAAAGCAATGGTGTTACTGGCACTATAGCTCTATTCAAATTTTCCTCAGCTGCTGCATACTTTACAGGAATCACTTTAGCTAGGGTTGGGGGTTGTTGAGCTAACACAGGTTGTGGCCTTTGTTGGTTTTGGTAGGGTTGTTGATAGGGTTGCTGCGGTCTACCATATTGTTGTGGAGGGTACTGGTTCTGGTATCTTCCCTGTTGTGGATATGGCTGAGGGTAGGTTTGTCTAACTGCTTGCTTATTGTATGGGCAATCTTGTGCTGTGTGATTTGTGTATCTCCGTTCTATGGTGCAATATTGGCTGCTAGGGTTCACTTGGGGTTGAGCCATGATGGGACATACGTTTGCCATATGGTCACCACCGCAAGTATAACACCTCTTTATTGGGGCAAATCTAGGAATTTGTTTACTAGAGACACCTAGTTTTTGAGCTACTTTCTCCGCAAGTTCTTCAATAGATGTGGATTGCGAGGAAGAGAGACTAGAGGCACTATCTGAATCTTTGTAGATTTTGGAAAGCTCTAACTCCTCCCCTAGGTTATCCTCAATGTCGATGCACATGCGTACACACTCTTCTATGGTCCTAGGGTCCTTCAAGTACACATAGGATCGCAACTTTGTACTTAGCAATCCGTCCAAGAATAAAGCCACTTGTTTGGCAGGTGTGGGTAACTCAGGAACAGGGCATCTCTCAAGGTACTGCCTAAATCTTCTTCCTGCAAGTCTCACAGTCTCTTGAGGGGTCTCCTTGAAGCTGTATATCAATGAGGAAGTATTATGCCTTATGCCACTTTTAGAGAATTCGGTGATGAAAGCCTCTAAGAGTTGGTCTATGCTCCTGAACTGTCTCTCATTCAATGGTTGAAACCACGTAAGGGCTGTGTTCCTAAGTGTTAGACCAAAGGCATTATATTGCGTGAATAGGTCCTCAACTTGTTCAGCTCTCAAGACTTGCCTAAACTCGGCCACATGATCATATGGGTCTCCTGTGCCATCGAAGTAATTCTTCATGGACTTAACTAACTGAGTCGGTCTCAAAATTCTGGCGTATTCCCTAGGCCTTGGCAGAGGGAAATCATCAGCATTCCTCTGGTTCCTTGGGGCTCTAAGTCCCTTAGGTTCCACTCTATTTGTTTCCATTCTCGTTCTGTCTCTTCCCACTGGGTTGGCAAAGCTTACCTCCGGTCTATCTCTATGTCTGTCTCTTTGAGTTCCATGAGCGTGGGAGGTTCCAACTCCTTGGTGACCAAAGGACACATTCGATCTTGGTTGGGGGAAAATAAATTCACCTTTCCAAGTGTAAGCATGCCTATCATTTTCTGTAACCACAAAGACCCTCTCTGAAGCATGATCCAAGTAGGTCGCTCTGCTTGGACTATCAGGATCTTTGAACTCATATATCATGATTGTTCCTTCCTCATTCGGCTGATTAGATCTATACCTCCAAAAGGCTTCATCAGTCTCTCGGTTCAGCAGTAGATCTATGCTTTTATTATCTTGGGGAATCCACTCTAGTGTAATAATCCTAGTGAGAACAGGTTTGCCTCAGGGGGGTTCTAGGTTCTACACCCATGTTTCCTTGCTCCAGGTCACCTAAATCCGCTTCTGAGATCATATTCCCAAATTCATCTGTCCTATCTGGGTGACTGGTGACTACATATATTGTCCCTTCCTTATCTAGGTATGCTCCGTTTTCAAACTTGACAACTGGGTGCTCTAGTCCAATGGATTGGTCAGGGTTTTTGATCTGGACCACAGATCTTCCTAGGCCGTCCTCATAGATTCTAGCACCTAATTAGTTGGTCCTAAGGTATTCGAGTTGCGTCTTGTAAGGGCCTTCTACCCTATGTAAATATGGCACTCCGGAGCTGTAGTTCTCTCCATACCATGGGACATCTCAGACTCGCTAGTCTCAGAGCTAGGGTAATACGAATGATGGCTCAACTACTGGGCCCAAGACCTAGCAGTATGATTGACACTAGCCTCTGAAGATCTAAGGCTTTGTCTATCTCTCCCTAGGTGTCGTCCTGATCTAAGGTTCATAAGCCCAATTGAATGATCTCAAATTTTCCCAAGTACACTTTGCGTTGCTGAGTTCTTTTGTATTAGTCACTTGTTCTTTTTTAATTGCCCTTAGGGTGTCACTTCTTGTCCAATTAATCTTCGTCGCAAGGAACACTTGAATTTTATCGTACTTTGAGTGCGGTCGCTCAATTTAAGTTCTTTTCCCTTAGGTTGTTTCGCAATTGTAATCTCCTAACACTTGCACTTGAGTGATTAGAGTTCTTGGACTTGGTCGTTCTTAACGTGTCCTTGATTAATCAAGACCTCTATCCGCACTTAGCCTATGCTAGGGATTGACAGACGGTGTTGAGAATTTCCAACCTTAAGTTTCTTCCCTTGGTTGCCCTTGTATGCCCAGGAAGCGTGTTCCCAAGCTCGCACTTACTCTTGCTTCGAGTACCCTTCGATGCTCTCAAAGAACCTGAAAAAGTCCACAATTAGCTCAAGAATTGAATTCAGTTGACAGACAGATCATTTTCATGCATGTAATTCACAGACCCAATCGCCTTTTGCCTCTATGGAAAACAATCCCAAGGGAAACTTAGTTTTCCTACCCCGAGATATGGTCACTTCAAATTACCCTATCTAATAATCCTGACATTAATTCTACCGTAACCAATGGAAGTTTTGGTTGTACTCCCCATGAGCTTTCCAACAAAACAAAAATCACCACAATCGGATTTTGTATGAGGAGGTTATGTCCATTCAGGATTTTGGGCCAAATCAGGATTTTAAACAGGTTAGCAGGCAGACAGGACTTCTCGAAATGCTTTGGGTATAGGCCTCACAATGCTCTACTAACCCTTGAAAGTTCCCCACAATTTGCCAAAAAATTAGACCACTATTTTTTGCCCTAAAAGATTGGCCAAATTTGCCCGTCTATCGCGTTCGCAAGCTCTGTCAGTCGCGATTGATAGGTCAATCACGATCGACATATCGGTCGCGATTGACAGGTCTGTCATGGCTGTCAGTCACGATTGATGGGTCAATCGCGATTGACACGTGGCCCGGATTTTCAGTCGATCGTGGTCAAAGGGTCATTGACTCTGTCAATCGCAATTGATGGGTCAATCGCGATTGACAGGTTCGTCACGAGAGTCTGTCCGTCGTGGTCAAGCAATCGTTGACTGGGTCGGTTGTGATTGACAAGTCCGTCGTGGCTGTCAGTCGTGATTGACTGGTCGATCGCGATTGATGGCTCGATCGCGATTGACACGTGTCACGTGTAGGTTCTGTCAGTCGTGGTCAGTCGGTCGTTGACTCTATCGGTCGCAATTGACGTGTTGGTCGCGATTGACAGAGCCGTTGGCATGTGTCCGTCGTGGTTTGTCGATCGCGATTGACAGGGCGATCGCGATTGACAGAAATTTGAGGAATTTTAAAATTTTAAACACACATTTGGAAAATTGTAGGCCTGTAGATTATGGTTATGTACTTTGTTTAGCAAAAAGATCATTTTTTTCTATCGGTCGCGATTGACAGAGGTCAATGCCTCGGGACCTGCACAGCCAAATTTTTTACCTGCTGGAGCTGGTGCAGCTGCTAGGGATGCTGATTCCTTCAGAAAATCTCAAAAAACACAAAAAATCACAAGCACACAAACGCTCTCTCGCTCTCTCTCACAAGTGAAATGAGGGGAATGGTATGGGTGGGGTGATATGACCAAAAACTGAAATTTTTCGCGATGATGGAGATGGATGTGGGAGATGGTGAGGATGATGATGGTGATGAGAAAACAAGAGAAAATAGGAAAAAGGTGAAGAAAATGCCTATAACTCCAACGTGTCAACTCTACGTCTTACCATCACACGCTCGTCCTCAAAGCTCGATCCCCGACAACGGCGCCAAAATTTGGTGTAGCTCAGCGATGAGTAGCACCTCCTTTAATGTCAATCTGGGAAGACGTGAGGATGGTATGATGACCTCGAGCAAGTGAAGGCACAAGTGCGTGAGTGCGAAGCACACTAACATGCACACACATACACACACGCGTGCACACAAGGCAAGACAAAGAGTGAGAAGCAATGGAGTTCTTTAGATTACTTTCAAAAAGCTCATACAAGTTCAAAACAATTACAAGCTAACCTCAAAAATGAGCTCTCTAGCTCTATTTATAGTTTTTGACTAGGTTTTGGCCTTGTCCAGACCTAGTGTCCGGCCTAGTTAAAAATTAGGTTCTCTACCCTATTTGGAGGTTCAAACGGATTCTAAAAAATGTGAAAACTGATAGGTAGGTACTTCTAAAGCTCCTCAAGCTCAAGGACTCCTTGGCTTGCACAAAATGGAGCTACAAAAATATGAAATGGTACTTACAATGGTTTTTAGTGATAAAAATCACTATTTTTGTAGGGATTTCTTCTAACATTTTGACATACATTTCCTGGAGCTCCCTACTTGTTCCTTCTTCTTGTGTGCCCAACTCTTTGATGCCTAAAAAATTTAAATGGCCTACTTGCCAGATCTTCTTTGACTACTGTGTCTGCTTGTGCTTTCTCTCCGCTCTGACTCCCTTCGTAGGCTTCCTTGTCTTGTGACTCCTTCAGTTCCTTGACTACTGCCAACAATACATGTGCCCTAAAAATGGTCCTTTCAGACAAGTGACGGGCACTTTATTGACTAATATCTATTCTCCTACTATTTTACAAGAAATATATTACAATGATTTGGGATTATGCATCTAGAGGACTCCTCTAGTGCATTTACATAGCTTTGAGGGAATTTTCTAAGATTTTGGAGAAGAAAAATATGCCCATTAATTTGAAAATTTTGGGGCTCCCCTTTTGTGCCTCTTTGCTCTGCAACACTCTCCACCTCTTTGTCTCTCTCGTCCCTTGATAGGCTTTTGCTTCTCGTTTGTAGCTTTTTTAAGGCTTTGAATACACGCACCCAGTGGTCGAAGAAGAGATAAGGACTGTCAGAGAATTTGTTACTTTATCCGAGGTATGTCCTTTACTTCTATAAGCCCCTTGGTATTCCTTATATCACAAGCCACGCCATTAGTGGCTAAGAATGTGATGTTCTTAGTCACCCTCTTCAACTTTTCAACCTCTGCCTCTTTCTGGCTTTTGGTCTTCTGATTTGTCTTTGTCTTCACACATCTGACCTATTGTATTGCTTTGAGTCTGTTTACTTTTTGCCACCGCATGCCTTAATTTGCTGACCTCTACTCTCTTTTAAGAGAGCATTATGCTTTAAAGGTCCTATTCTTGAATCTTCTTTGTCATCCTCTAGGACCTGTTCCATTTCTTCCCACCACACACATCCAGTGGATGAGGAGGCAATAGGACCTTCAGACAATTGGTTATCTTATCCAATGAAGATTCGTTCGTGTGCTGTCTCTCTCCTCGACTTGTTTCGCTTCACCGCCAGCTCCTAGTGGATGAGGAAGCTGTGTGCAACCTCCCATGACATGTCCTGGTTGTTATCTTTCTTTAATTCCACTCCTCAGGACCTAGATCTTTGGCATTGTTGCCTGATGCGTGCCCCTGTGGGGCTTTGGGCAGAGAGTTGGTCTTTCCTTTTATAATCTTCATTTGTTACTGAGCAGTTTTAGTCTTTGATTTTCTTCTTCTTCTCTTTTTGCTTGATTCCCCTTCCACACGTCCCTCCTCGTGAACTCTGTCATCCCTGACAGGCTTCTTGTGGCGACGTGAGTATGTCTAGATGACTTGCTGCTCTCGTTGATTAAGCAGATTGGCATGACATAACATGAATTCTTTTCATTGACTTGATTGGACTCGGTCTTCTGGTGCCTGTCTATGATCTGCAAAGAAACTCAGTTCGAAAAAATCCAGTAAAGAATGCTTCTTCAAAATTTTGCATGTAGTTACTAGGCAAAAACATAAGCCTTGAATATATGACCATGAGTGTTAATGGCTCGGTATGGTTGATAGATAAAAAATGAGGGCATCTGATCCCTGATTAATGCCGATGAAGTTCAAAAAAGTACATTGAGCGTGCTAAAACACTTCAATAATTGTAAGTAACGTGCTCAAAATCTTATTAGTCATCTTAATGGCTAGATCTGGTACAGTGGCATAGTGAGCTATCCAAAATTCGATTGTCTTGATCATGTATTCCTCAGTCGGTAAATAATCTCACGGTGGACTTTGTAGTAGAGGATAATTTAGCCATCGATTATTGATGCTTCACTGGTGCTGACCTTCCCAAAATTGTGTCCAGGAGCGTCTTCTGGGTACTGGGCAAAAAGATGGATTTACCTGAAGTATGTATGGTGATGATTCCCAGTGTATCCTTAGTGTCGGATTCTTCTCCAAAAACTTCCTCCTCCATATGGGATCAAGTTTGTCGAATTCCTCTTGAGTGTAGGTGAATGTTTGCATGCTAAACTCGAGGTTGCAATCTGGCTCATTATTTGTTGTGTTCTTTATATATTGCTGTGTTTGTTCTTGAAGTAAACTATATGGTACATTGAATGCTTTGATTATTTGTTTTAGATTCTTGCTCTCGATCTTCACTTCCTTCATGACTTTTACCACTTGATCTTCAAAATCTTCTGTAAGTTGGGACACCAGTAGTGCCCTCTCGTGTCGGCTCAGTTCTGCAATATCCCGATGAGATCTTTCAGAATGGATCTCTGTCTCATCCCTTATCGGTGAATGATGTAAGGGGGGAGAGAGAGGACGTACCTCAATCTCCTCAGTAGCCACTATGGAGTGTGGAATTACTGGTGCCCCCTCTGTTATCTTCTATGCTAGTTGATCTTGTAGTTGCTTGATCATTTCATCTTTGCTTTTGATTTCCTCGGTGGCCTTCAGAATGGTTTCTTTGGTTTTTAGGAGCTCCTCGCCAATGACCGCGAGTTGATTTGCATCTTCATTGCATTGCTCAAAATATTTGTTTTTTGCCACCTTCCACTTCCTTCTGAGTTCTGGTGTGTCATCTATGTACCTTTTCTCCCATTCTTCAATGATGGCCTGCTCCTGCTTGAGCTGATCTTCATACCTAGCTATCTTTTCCTCCAATGCCTTTGTGTCCTTTTTTGGCACTTCAAGAGCTTCTATAGGTTGATTACATAGAAGAGCTGTCATCAGCTCCTTGTTTCTATTTCGTACCTCCTCGGCTTCTTCCATGTATATTTTGATTTGCGATTCCAATATTTGGCTTCTGGCATTCATGCGTGTTTTGTCAGCCTTGCTAGCTTCATATTTCCTTTGTAACTCCTGTAGTTGGTCTTTCAATTTCTGATTTTCTGTCTCTAGTGTGTTGCATTGTTGCTTGGCTTCTTGGACTTCCTTCTCTTTATCTGCTATGTTTTTTTTTAGCTTGAATCAATTGGGCGGAAAGGTTCTTATCCATTTTGTGAAGTCGATTCTTTTATTGCATTGCCTTGTCATAGTCAGCATCAGCCTCAAGCATTAACTGTTGAGTATCCATGGCCGTTTTGATCATATGTTGCACTACCGGCTTGAGCTGAGCGGCGACCACATTCAGCCAAGTTTTTGGGATGCTTGGAGCTTCCCCTGTTTGGACATCCTTTTCGTGCTCCACATGTATAGTCTCATTATGTGGTTGTCTGATTTGAAGTTGTATTTCCGGTTCTTTACTTTCTTCTTCTATGTTGACAATCTTCGTGGCACTCCCTTGAAATGTAACATCCATAGGGGAGGGTTCTGCCACTACCCTTATTGGTGTAAAGGGTTTTGACTCTTCCACCGTATTATCTTCTAGTTCTTCCTTGGGATTTTTGAGTAATATCTCTCCCACAAGCATAGTCTCTTGGATTTGAATGTTAGAAGCCTCATTCAACTTAATGACATGTACTCTTTCTTGGGAGGCCTCCTTTCTTGCATTGTCTTGGCTGGAGCTGATGGGCGTTTGATCCACCTTCATGCCCTCCTCGTCCACATTCTTGTTCACTTCATTTAATTCCTCCCATTGTCCATCATCCTTGGACTCACTTCGAATGTCCACATTCAACAAGGAGGTGTCTGGTTCTTCTTGTGCATCTGATGATGAGCTTGAATTTACTAAACCCAATTCCCTGTATCTATGCACCTTGGTCAGCCTCTTTTTTGGTTCTATGTCTTGATGGGCTTGTTGATAATGGTGTCCTTGTACTAATAGATTGACTTGGCCTTCAGTGTATTGGTGTGTGGCTTCCATTGCTTTGGCCAATTCTTCTTCTATGATCGGGACGGTCTTCAAGTCTTGTTCTTGGAAGCACATGTGCCCTTTTGGTGGCTGGAACTTATGCTTCTGCTTGCATCATTTCTGTTAGTCTCTTTGTACCTCTCATGCTAGGTTGGGAGCTAGTTTTTGCTTCCTCTACAATTGTTGCTCCCTTCTTTTTCCGAGGAACTGTTGCAACCTTTGCATATTTGGCCATTCCTTCCGATGATGGCATCTCTCTCAAATGCTCTCTAATGCCCAAGGCATGATATATCAATATAGTCAAGGCCACACTTCCATTCAGAGACTTCTTGTGATTCCACGACTTCTTTGCCTCGAACAACCTCTCTTGAATATAAGGAGTCATATTGGCTTGATTTTCGATTTGCTTAATAGCATGTGACAACATTTGTACTACAGTCTTTTGTGGAGTCATGTACCTGTGCATGTTTGGAAAACAAAAGTGCTGATGGATGGGCCTCACTTCATCTTCTATATCAATGTAGTTGATGTCATTGAAGGTTCGGGTCTTTGCTCCTCAACTTTCCTCCTTCAAGACTGTGGTCCTATCCTTCTCCCATCAAAAAGCTTCCTTAATTAATTCATGTGTAAATTGTATCATGACCCATTCACCAACTGTGTCCATGACTCTAGCCTCCGGCACCAATGGGTCATGCAAGGCAGGCTGCAGAGTATTCATAACTTGGGCACATAGCTAAAAATCGGGCTTGTAGATTGGTAACTCAAAGTATTTATGAATGCCCGCCTTCTTCATAACGTCCATGGTTGATTTGAGCTCATGTACTACCTTCAAGCCTTTTGACATCATAGGGAACTGGTGATCTTTTAATGATTTTGATGGTTACTAAGAATAAGAAATCCCCTGCTGGTTGATCATCTCTAAACCAATGACCCTTTGCTTTAGTCACACTTTGCAGAGGGAATTCCAACACTTCCTCCTGAATGGTAGCTTCACAGTCCTCAGAAGCCATCTGCACTCGTAATGAAAAGAGCATTAGCTTCTATAGAACACACGTCTTTAGTGATGTGTGTTGTAGTGGCATTTCCTTCATTTCGTCACTCCGTTTCCCCTTGCTTGCACAAGTGAGATCCCTTACCGCATAATTTTTTTTCATTTTTACTCCTGAAAAGAAAACAAGAATTAGTGTACCCGAAGAAATTACTTATTTACATAGTAGGTCCATTCCTATGGAAGTAGAAGCTATGACCTGTCCCCAATTGGAGAATGTGCACCACTAATTCTATTATGTACATCATGTGCCGAATGCCTGGCCTTGTAATGTGGCCCTATCATGCATACTTTAGGTGCATTTGATGCTTCATGTGTGCAAGAGAAATCTTCTTGGTGTTGGTGTTCCATTCCTTGCTGTTGCTTTGGTTTCCATATCCATTTCGTAGTAGAGGTTTTAAGCCTTGTCTTTTCCTCATTTTGTCATGATGCAGGCGCTTCTTTTGTCTTTGTTGTCGTTCGAGTCGTTGGATTCCTACTTCTCCGATATCTATGACTAGTCTTGCTTGGTTTCATGGTTTTACTGTGTCGATACAACGTTTTCTCGTGCTTGTCTATTTCTTGAATGGCCACTTGTCTGACCGTTTTTGGAATCCACATTTGTTGTCGTGTTTTTTGAGCTTCTATCAAAGGCTTCGGAAGCCATACTCTCAAAAGTCATTTTGGTTCTGATTTAGGTGAAGAAGAACCATTGTCTGCCCTTGTCTTCCTATGAGGAATGACGTGTACTGGTGTTGCCTTCTCTGATTCCTTCACTCGATCCTTGCGAACCCATTTGAAGGTAGCATTTCTTGATTGGCATTTCTTGATTGGAAGAAGCTGATAGTGGATTTCCATTCTACTGCTCTCTCTTTTTGATAGGAGGCTGTAAGAGTATTGTCCTCCTTGGTTCCCTTATGTTCACCAGTCAAGTAGGATGAATCTACTTTCTCCCTGGCTACATTGGGGTTTGAATTCCCTTCTTCCATTGAACCTACATCTGATTGAGTTGTGCTCGAATCATTTGCTATGTGCTCTTGTATGATTTGTTCAGCTCTTTTGATGACTCTCGGTCTATGAGAGGGTTTCTCTCGTAATAGACTAAAGATTTCCTTGTGCCCTATTTTGGCAGAGATGTATCCTTGAGCTATGTGGATGCTCACTTCATTCTCAATGATCCGGTCTTGTCCTAGGATCACGTTTTCTATTAGATCCTCATCTCTGCACACTAGAACTCGTTGTTCCATAGTTAAATTTCCTAGGTAGAGGGATACTATGGCTTCTCCAATGCATTTTATAACTTGCCCTCCCACACCTATCATGTGTGCTTTCATGGTTGTCATAGTTGTTTGAAGATCCGTGATGACCATATTTCGTATGCAACTGAGTGCTGCTCCTGAATCTATCAAGGCGTCTATCAGATGGTACTCCGTCTTTCCAATTCCTAGGTTTAAGCAAGGCTAGGACATGCTTACATGGGTTGTGTTGGACTTATGAACCTGGTAATTAGCCATGGGAATAGGCTCTTCTCCTTGTAGATACCGTTCATCTCTTTGCCTTATCCACTCTTTCCATTTCTTGATACGCTCTAAGGTTTCTTGCCGTGCTTCCTCTCTAATTCGTTCTTCCTCTCTCTTCCTATTTTGCACACCTACGAGGCATGCTAACATTTGGTCCGTCAATGGCTCCATATATCGTTTTACTCGAAATCCACTTATGTAGTTAGGAAGAATATCTCCATCCAGAGTAGCTAGATTAACTGCTCCATTAGTGGAAATCCTATTGATGATTAGAGGTCCATATCTAGGTTTTTGCAATTTCTTGGCATGTTGCTTCAAGGTGTAGAACAGAACTAAGTATCCTTCTTTTAGTCCTTTGTCTTTTATGTGTTCATCATAATATGCCTTTTGTCTTCTCTTGGCCGCATAAATTCCTGCAATCGCTTGTATTCTAGTCTCATGTAGCTTCTCAATTTCGTCTAGTTGCTTGGATAATTCATGTCCTATCCATTCATACTGTTGGGCTACTCTCAAAGTTGGTACTAAAAAATTGATCGGCAAGATTGCGTTCTGTCCATACACAAGGTTGAATGGGGTAGTTCCAATGGCACTCTTGTAAGTGACTTGGAAGGCCCAAATTGCATGATGCAATTCTTTGTCCCAGTCTGACCTTCCACTATTGACTATCTTTGTCAATACTGTGCATAACACCTTATTGGAACTTTTTGCTTGACCATTGGATTGAGGGTGATATGGGGCTGATTTTTTATGGATCACTAAGAAATCATTCATTAGGGACTCTATGATTTCATTGATGAAATGCATTCCTCGATCACTCACAATCTCAATTGGAAATCCAAAGCGAGCGAAAATGTGCTCAAAAAGAAACTTATCAGTGGTCTGAGCATCATTCTTTCTAGTAGCCTTTGCCTCCATCCATTTAGTCAAATAATCCGTGGCTACTATTATGTATTCGACATGTGACCCTTTGGCTGGTGGGTTGATGGGTCCTATGAAATCAATACCCCATTTGGAAAATGCTCTAGCGCAAACCATAAGTCTCAATGGCATGTCATCTCTCCGAATCGGGTAATTTGGCCCTTTGGCATTTCTCGCAACTTCATACATAGGTGTCCGCATCCATATGTAGAGTAGGCCACCACAAGCATGCAAAGAGAATCATTTTTATAGTTCTCTCGACTGAAAAATGACCTCATGTAGCACCTACATGTGCCATCTCTAATATGGGTAAGTATTCTCCTTCATGCACACATAGCCGTAATTGATTATCTTTTCCTCTCTTGAACAAGTGTCTTCCCATGATTACATAATCCTTACTCATTTCCTCTAGGGACCGTTTCCTTGCTAAGCTGACTCCTTCCTCGTGTTCTCGTGTCTTTAGGAATTTCACTAATGTTTCACTCCATTTGGGTGCTATTGTTGAGAAGGTTAAGGATTTGTGATCCTCTGGTATGGTTTCCTGACATTTTGCACCATTATTGACATAATCATGGACATCTTTAGGCATATCAGACCAGTATACTCCCACTGGTTTCAATTCTCTTAGAGTTCCATGAATTCCTTTGTGCATCCTCCATTTGTTTACATGGGCTTGTTCAATCAACTTCATTTGTTCATCTTCCTCAACACATCTCGATAGTACACCGTTGGGTTCCTTATAGTACACACTTCCTGCAATAATGTGCAAGTTCTGTGATTGTAGAATTTCCTTTTTACTCTCTTTATTAATTGAGTGTTGTGGGCCATGAGTGAGGATTGGGATTAGCTTCTCTGCCCACTTTGGACACACTTCCAAATTAAACAGATAAGTGTCTGGCAAATCATCTGGTACTCCACTTGGTGGCTCTCCATGTGTTAATCTAGAGAGGTGATCTGCTCTTACATGGGTATTTCCCTTTTTCACAATTACTTCAAAGTCGAACTCCATCAATAGCAGAAACCATCTCACAAGTCTACGCGTGTTACAAGGCTTATTGACTAAGTACAATAAGGCTTGATGATCTATGAAGAACTTGAATTTGTTGGCTAAGAGATAGTGTCTGAATTTCTTTACAGCGTACACCATTCCTAATCCTTCTCGCTCCGTAGTTTTATAGTTTCTCTTGGCTTGATTCAGTTGTCTACTTGCATAGGCAATTGGGTGATCCAACTTTCCTTCATCTGCCAGTTGAGCTAAGATACATCCTATTGCATAATTTGAGGCGTCCACGTGAATATGGAAAGGCTTGTTCCAATTCGGTGTTTTCAGAGTTGGGGCCGTGCTAAGTCGCCTTTTTAACTCATTAAATGCCTTTTTGCATTCATCAGTCCAAGTGAATTGGGTCAACATTTCACACAAGGGTTTGGCAATTATGGCGTACATGTGGATAAATCAACGGTAGTATCCATAATGTCCCATAAATGCTTGCACTTCTTTTGCATTCTTTGGTCTAGGAAGTTCTAAAATGACCTTGATCTTGTCTTCATCTGTAGATATTCCGTTCTTAGATACTATGTGTCCCAAAATCTTCCCTTGTCTTACCATGAAGACACACTTTTTGGGATTCAGGCAGACTCTATATTGTCATCATTTATCAAATATCTTCCGCAATTCAAGAATGTGGTCTTGCCTTTGATTTGAATATGTACATAGATAATCTACATACACTTCCATAGTCTTCTTTAGGAATTCTTTGAAAACATGACACATCAACCTTTGGAAAGTAACAGGTGCGTTAGTGAGTCCAAAAGGCATCACTATGAAAGCATAGACTCCCCATTCAGTCGCGAATGTGGTCTTATGTTAGTCCTCAGTAGCAATAGCTTCTTGGTTGTATCCCGAGAATCCATCTAAAAAACTATAGACTTCTTTTCGGATCGTGCCTGCATTGAACTTTTTCAGGTTAATGCATACTCTGAGTTTTCCGTTCGTTTTAGGCACAACCACTAGTGGTGATACCCATTCAGTATGTTCTATTTCATAAATGAATCTGGCCGCTAATAGCTTGTGTATTTCCTCTTTTATTTTTGTAGCATAATATTCGTTATAGGTGTAAGGGCATTGTTTTGATGGTTTTGCCTCCGATGTCATTGGTATTCTATGGGAACAAATGGAGGGTTCCACACCCTTGAGATCCTTATAGGTCCAAGCAAATACATCTCGATATTCTCCGATCAACTGTATTAACTCCTCTTCCTCCTCGGTTGACACGTCTTTTCCTATGTATGTACATCTTTCTTCTCCATCTTCTATAGTTACTATGATTTTCTTTGTTTGTTCCTTGTTGTCCTACACTTCTCCTTCTCTTGCCTCTCTCTTAGGCATTTGAATAGCTATTTTTCTCTCTTCTACTTCATACCTTTTGAAATGCTTTGGAACCTCAAAAAGGTCAAGATTTTGTTCGATCTTACTCACACTTTCCTCCTGTTTTGGTACTTTGGGGGCTGCTTCTATTGCTAACACTTTGGTCATTTCATACTTGTCTTCGGTTCGAATGGCTTCTAGGTATCGTTCTTCAGAATCAAATTCTGGTTCCATCTCTATGCTCTCGTATTCTTCTTTCCACTCCTTTTCCAATATTTCCCCTACTTCTACTTCTTGAAGGACAACCATGTACAAATTTACGTCGTAGCCTTCTTTGTCCACACATTCATTCATCATCAGAACTTCTGTATTCACACATACATCCAAGGTTGCTAGGATTCCCATCCATCCGTGCCGTTCAAATGTTTTATAAGGGAAGATTTGAGGCATGTACATTGGATCTTCTATGGGCGGATAATTAGGATTTCCTATTGGCCATAACCGCCTTTTTTTATCCTCTTTCTTGGCTTCTTCACACATCCATAATTGGGCATCCTCATGCATCCATGATTGATCGCTTGATCTAGCACTATGGATAGACAAATCATCCTCTTCTTTATGTATGGGGTTCCATTGTAGTGGTGGTACATCTCTGTGCGCAAAGGTATGCAAATTTATCTTGGTGGTGCTTCCTTGATGTTGAAGGTATAATGAATCTCGTCCCTAATCGTGAACTACCCTAAGCTGTCTCATGAAGGGTCGTCATAATATCATCTCATAGTTATTTGCTTTTCCAAATTTACAGATGGCTAAAGTATGCTCAAATTCAACTCCATAGGTGGTTACTTTGATCTTTTCTAATATTCCCAATGGTTTTTCAACGTGACCATCTGCTAACTAAAGCTTCATGTGAGTGGGTCGTAAGGCAGGCTTTCCCCATTTCTCCCAAATCGCTTTGGTAGCAATACCTACTCGTGCTCCTATGTCTAGTATGGCTTTGTTCATATAGCCATTGTAAGTGACAGGTAGACACATGTTACCTTCATCTCCTTCACTAAATTCTCCAACCTTATCCACTGGAATTTGTACCTTAGGTGGGTTTTCATTTCCCTTACTTTCCGTTTCGTTCTTCTCCTGCCCTAACTCCAGTTGTCCTGCTAATTGTTTCCATAATTCTGGTTTAACACGAAGTAGTTCTTCCACAATCAATTGGCATTGTAGTTTTGTCTTTTTAAGTTCTTTTAGATTGTGTGAATTCTTATCCGAGTTTCCCTTTCCTTTTCCTCGTACTATGGGTGCTCGGAAGATCATGGATTCTTTTTCGTACTCTCCCATATAATTTGGTAGGGTCAAAATGCTCTGAGCTTCTTCCCTATTTTGGTCTAGTCTCGATACTTCCTCATATACTTCTTCCATGTTGGGACTTGGTTGATAAACTTCCACATCTAATTCCTCAAAAGGAAGTTTAGCCACTCCATTCCTTTTCCATTGTTCTTCTCGGATTCTATTCCACAATACTTTTGGCCAGTCAGCCTCTCAATCAGGAACTGTTGACATAGATTCGTCCTGGGTTTTCACTAGCTCATGTTTATCATCCTTCTCTTTCGGTTCCTTGTCCTTGGCTTTAACACAATCCTTGTATTCATCCTCCGATATCCTTGTCTCAGGGAGGGTGGGGATAGTCTTTTCTAGGGTTGCTTGTGCTACCTCTATGAGTTTTCTACATATCGCAAGCCTCTCCTTTTCTAACTCTCCTTGTGGCTAAAGCTTTTCATGTTGCTCCACATTCGGTCCAGTCTTAATTTTAGCTTGGTATGCTTTAAACCACATGTCCAAATCATCCGGTTTTGGGTCGGTTAGAATTGATCCTGGCTTTTCTGACCCTCGGATAGGCGGTGGAATGGGAACTTCTTCCCGAATCTCTGGTTTTTTAGGTTTATTATTGCTTTGTGTATGTTTCTTATCTTCCTGATTTTTGTTTTTCATCCATTTTTCCTTGAGCTTTTCTCTTCTTTCCTTCCACTTTTGGATTTTCATTGCTTGAGTACTCTCTCATGGGTCTTCTGAATCTTCCACTATTTGAATTTTGGGGTCTAAGGTTTTATTGTTTTCTTGTTCAAGGTCTGGTTGTTTTCCTTCTTGATCCTTCGTTCGTGCTCATGTAATGGCCTTTAATGGTACAATGTATTCCTTGTCACTTCCCGGAGCTTCTATCACTTTGATCACATTAATTGGTGTAGTGTCTTGAGCCTTGTTGGGATTTTTTGGGCAATCTCGGAAGAGATGTTCCTTTCCACAATCACTGCAATACCCTTCCCAAGTCCTAAGAGGTGGTGGGTTGTATGACCGAGTGCATTCTCTGATAAAGTGGTCTCCTCCGCATCTATAACACGGTCCTCTTGGCAGAGGTGGTATGATGGGTGGTCTTACGGGTGCCTGTGCTTTAGGTGCGGTGTACATTAATGTCGCCACTTTTGGTCCATAGCTATTGTCATATCCTTCGTATCCATAGTATTGCGGGTCATAAACTTGCTCGTATTCCATTATACTAGCATCATTGGAGTAGTACTCTCCTTGGGATTGCTCATATCCTAGGTTCGTTGACTCTACACTAGCTATTGGTGATGCTGGCACTATGGCTCTTCCTAAGTTTTCCTCTGGTTGGGTATACTTGACAGATACCACATGTTGGGGATGTGACAGTTGTGGTCCTAACACTGGCTGGGGTTGTGTATATTGTGCTTGCTCGTATGGCCTAGGTGCTCCTGGTGGTGCTCGGTACAGATTGTACCTAGGCATCTCTGTGCCTGGCTCTCTAGGTGGATATCCATATGGTCGATACTACGGTGGGTGTAAAGGCCGTGTCTGCCTATTGAATGGGCAATTCTCCATGGTATGGTTGGTGTATTTTTGTTCTATGTGGCAATACAAGGCAGTTCCTTGATGGGGCTGCCTATTATAAGGGTACGCTTGAGGTACACCTGTTCCTCCTCGTACACACATGTGAGTGGGGTGATCCCCTCCACATAGGCTACATCTTCGCACCATGGGTATTCTTACAGAAGGGTGCTAGTAGTTCCTTTGTCCTTGAACTCCTAACTTTTTCGCCACTAGCTCTGCTAATTCTTCTACGTTACTAGAGTTGGATGTAACCGTACCCCGAGTGTCTTCTAACTTAGTAGGACTGGTCGCACTCTTGAGATCATCTGCTAGGTTGTCCTCAAGATCAATACACTCTTGGAGACATTCACTCAATGTCTGTAGTCTCTTCACATAGACTAATGTTCTTAGAGTTCCGTTCGTTAATCCATCCAAAAATAATGATATCATTTTTTGTTGCGTAGGTCTTTCGGCTATAGGACATCTATCAACATACTGATTGAATCTTCATGCAACTGTTTTTACAGTTTCATTGGGGTTCTGTTTAAAGCTATGGATTAAAGATGAAGAGTTGTGTTTAATCCCTCTTTTAGTGAATTCCCCTATGAATTCTTGAAAGAATTATTCAATATCTCAAAATTGATTGGGATCTAATGGCTGGAACCACGTTAGATCCGTTCCTGTGAGCGTGAGTCCAAAGGATTCATATTGCACAAAGAAGTCATCCACTGTTCAGTTCTTAGAACTTGTTTAAATTCAGCAATGTGGTCGTAAGGTTCTCCCAATCCATCATAATGATTTCTCATGCATTTGGCCACCTGAATAGGTCTTATTCTTCTCATGGGCTCTGGCTGTCTAGGTATTACAGGGACTGCTAGTCTAATTGGGGGTATTCTAGGTTGCACTCCTAGTGGTGGTCTTGGTCTTACTGGCGGTCGGTGTTGGTTGCCTAATCCAAGGTGTGTTTGATTGTGTGCTTGCATTCCAGGCATTGTAAATTGTACCTGTGTTTTGGTTGGAACACTCTGATGGCTTGTTTGTCCCGACATAATATGTTCCGACTCATGTTGCGTCCTGAAAGGATTCTGAGAGGTAGTTGCCTGCTCTCACTCGGGAAATACAGGCAAGCCCATATACTTCAGTCGAGCTCTGTCTAAGGCATCGACAATCCAATACCTTCTTTGGTTCTTGTCTAGGTATGTTACTCTAGACTCGCCTTCAGGATCTTTTAACTCGTAAAATGTCTTCGTGATTTCTTCCCGTCCTTGTGTAGGTGAGTCAGTTTGTAGTAGTAAATCTACTCCATGGATCAAATAGATCTCCAATAAGTAGTCATCTTGAGGTATCAAATCCCCTCTCAAGACTCGTGTCACTACTGACTTGCCTCTAGGAGTAGTTACTAACTCTCAAGGGTCTGGTCTTCTTGAATGTTCTTGTCCTTCCAATTCTCCTCTCTCATTGATCAATTCTGGGTGTTCTCTCACCACATAGATGTGACCCAACTTATCCATATACACCCCTCCTTCATACTTGACAGTTGGTCTAGGCACAATTGTGGCATTGGTGGAGGTTACCATCCTAGCAACTGATCTATTTAACCCATCCAGGAAGATAGGAATCTTCTTCGCATTAGTAGACACATATTGCAAAGAGGTGTGGTACTCCCCTTCTACTGTAGACATGAAGTTTCTCTCGGGAACATGACCTTGCATGTCTTCTAAAGCCTTGGGTATCTCCTCCTCCGAATCACTAGAAGTGTCGGAATAGGTAGAGCAGTGACTGACCTGAGCGGTACTTCCTAGTGATGATATGACACTTCTCTGGCTACTTAGAACTCTTCCTGACCTCAAGTTCATTCACCCTCCTGGGGCTATCTTGGCCTCTAAAATTATCCCTAAGTGGCTCCTCAAATGCCTCAAATTTACCCTTGAAAATGCTCCAAGTGTTCTGGACAATACCACTTAGACGATACTACACTAGGCGTTACCAGTTGTCCGCGATACGATACCACTACCAGTCGCGATATGATACTCGGGTAGTCAACGATACGATACCAGAGGACTGGACGATACTATATTGCTTTTCACATGATACGATACCAGTGCTCTAGGCGATACGATACTATGGGCTTTAACTGATACGATACCACTCGAAGACACGATATGATACTACTGTAGAGCACGATGCGATACTAGAAATCCGAATGATACGATAACAGTGCAGCTGGCGATACGATACCGCGATAGGGTAACAATATGATATCGGTGCTCTATCGCGATATGATACCGCAACAATGCAGGATACGATACTCGAGTCCTCGCGATACGATACTCCCTAAACACACGATACGATACCACATAGGGTAACAATACGATACTTGATTTATAAGCGATAGGATACCGCTCGATCGACGATACGATACCGTGATCGGGGCAATACGATACCAAATGGACCGCAATACGATACCACTAGTAGATCGCGATTGCGAAACCAACTTGATGATACGATACCAAAAATGGTATCGGGATACCTCACGTGGTAAGCGGCGATACGATACCTCGGCGAGTATCGCGATACAAGGGAATTTTGGTATCGCGATACCAAAACTCAACCGATCACGATACTCCATCCAAAATAGCTCCAAATGCAAAAATTTTTTCACCCCCAGGCTTCTGTCCCACTCCTCTTCAGTGCCCCCCCTCTATCTCACTCCAAAAACTTCTGAGAACTCTCTATCCCACCCCGCGATACCGGATATGCTTTTAATCACATGTTAATGCACTTCTACAGTGTTTTTGATATTGAAATCTTGATGTAGCTTACCTTGGTGATACCCCACTTGAGCTTTGAGTTCCCTAGGTAGCTTGAAGGCTTGGATAGTGCGATACCACAAGGGCGATACTGATCGCTGATTGCAGACGATACCACTCTCTCTGTGCAAGTATCAACTGAACTATTTTTTTGGTTTTTATAGTTTTTGATGACTGATGCCTACCCTACACTAACTAAGCAATTTTTTGGGGTTTTCCTTGGTACTTTGCCACTTACTCCTACTCCAAATCTCCTCTTAATCTAACCCTAACTCTTTCTTCTCTCCCTCTCATCTAACCCTAAACCTAAAAACACATTACAAACACCTCCGGGATGTGAAGTAACAAGTGCTGAAGTGTCTAACCACTTGCCACTGAACGAATTCACTTCCACAAGTACGATTTCTTCACTCCAGAGTTATAACCATCACAAAGGAACCTTGGTTGGGCATTTCCCCGACAACGGTGCCAAAAACATGTGTACCTAAGTCACGAAGTCTTAGGGACTTGTGCCAAAGAGACTAATCTCGTTTGCCACACAAGTGCATATAATGGTGGATTGACACACACTTAATTATCAATCCGATGAACCGACCTAAACAAGTGTATGAGGACTTGTGCACACATGATGGAATTTGAACTAGTTTAGCCAATATGCATGAGAAAAGACTAATCTACCTCTATAGCTCACTTAACCTCCGAAAGTGTCTGTTGTGATACCACTTGCAACAATTTTCACAAATTCGAATGTTTCTCTCAGCTCCGAACTCCAAATATGGCCAATAGCAGGTTCGTTTCGAAGCTCTTAACAAGACACATCACATCTACTAGTCTATTTTCACTCAAATTTTACAACCGCTCTTCAAGTTATGACCAAAACAGTGAATGGTGGGAAAAACACACACTCACCCCATAACACCTACTTGGTCACACACACTATAGTAGTTCAAAAGTGATGGGGATGGGTAGAGAACAGTCCAACACACACATTCCAAGCTTCAAACACACACAGAAGATCATAGACAAGATGAAAATCTGCACGAAAGAAGAAAATTCGAAATTCAAGAGCTCTCCTTCTTCACAGTGGCAAAAAGTGTTTACAAAGAGTCACAAAGTGACTTATATACATGTGCCCTTAAAATGGTCCTTTCACACAAGTGATCGGCACTTTATTGACTAATCTCTATTCTCCTACTATTTTAAAAGAAATATATTACAATGATTTGGGATTATGCATCTAGAGGACTCCTCTAGTGCATTTACATAGCTTTGAGGGAATTTTCTAAGATTTTGAAGAAGAAAAATATGTCCATTAATTTGAAAATTTTGGGGCTCCCCTTTTGTGCCTCTTTGCTCTGCAACACCCCCGTGCTTACAAGTGGTGGATGAGTCTTAAGAAGGCGAACTCTATCCCTACATATTGGACTCAGTTTGAGACTCTTTTTCTAAAACAGTTTCTTTCTGAGAATGAGGAGGAGAGGAATTGGGATGAGTGGGATAGGATTACCCAGAGAGGTAGGCATCTTACGGTCTACATATCCCACTATAGAGAGATCATTTTGAAACTTAAGGGCTTAGATGACTTTCAAAAAACCAGAGGGTTTGTTAGAGGCTTAGATAAAGCCATTAAGAGAGAAGTCAGAAGGAATGCTCCTAAGACATTTGAGGAGGCAATCAAGTATGCACAGATCTATGAGGACCATAATCATCCTCAATACACTCCTATGGAGACGGATCAGTCGCTCAAGCCTCTTAGTACGACTAAATTCAAGAAGAAGTTGCCAATTGGTAAAAGCAAAATTTTCATTAAAAAACAAAGATCACAAGGGCCTAGGTTACCTACAGATCAGTTTGAGAGGGCGAAAAGACAGAATTTGTGCTTTAGGTATTTGTCTTGTAGCCATTCATAGTGGAACTCTCCACTCAAGAAGGGGGAAGGAGAGAGGACCAGAGACTAGTACGGCCCCCGAAAAGGGCAAAAAGGCGGTCCACCTAGTTTAGACCCTTCCTATTCGTGGCAACTCTAGCTGCAAGGGAGTAGAGGTGATGCACGAGATATAGAGCACACCTGTTGTTTGACTCAGTCATTGTGGTCACCACAGTTTGGACCACATGACCTAGTTAAACTACATGGTAGTGTGTACGGGACCAGGGTGTGGGTCATGATAGATGACTCTACCACTCATAATTTTATAAACTATGCTCTGGTCAAGAAATTAAAGATTCCCTAGTAGCCCAGTGCACATAAACACATAGTATCTATGATGCAAGGGGAAGATAAGAGGATATGGGATACTATGGTATCCAATTTGGAGGTCAAGATGCAAGACTATACAGAACATATGGACTTCCAAATTATGAATATGGAGAGGAGAGACCTTGTGTTAGGAAGAGAGTGGCTATGGGGGTTGGAAGACACACTTAAACACAGTTATCAAAACAACACAGGAATTTGAAAAGAATGGAAGTAAAGTTTGTATTCAGGGAGAGAGAGATGTATCTAATGCACCTCTCATTTGATCATTAGAGTTGTATAGTCTTTGTTATTCTCAGCATGTATAGGAGATGTTTTTATTGTATAGTCATGATATTGAGCATTGTATAGATATTTCATCTGATGTATATTTTCATGCTAGGAATGTAAATATGGACAGGACTTTCAATTATTCTTTTTTGCAAGAGTGTGTGGTTAAAAGTTTTAAGGATCTTATGTCCGAGTATAAAGATGTTTTTCCCACGGATTTACCTAGAGGGCTACCACCTGAGAGAGGGGACATTGACCATGCTATTGAGGTAGTTAATAACACTAACCCTATTTGTAGGCCACCTTATAGGCTTAGTGTTTCTCAGCATGAGGAGGTTGAGAAGCAATTGCAAGATTATTTAGATAAGGGCTTCATTAAACCTAGTAACTCACCTTGGACATCGCCAATGCTCCTAGTTAAAAAGAAAGACAGCTCTATGAGGCTATGCATAGATTATAGAGCACTTAATAAGGTAACTATAAAAAATAGGTTTCCAATGCCTATATTGGAAGGTCTATTTGATCAGTTACATCAAGCTAGGTATTTTACCAAGCTTGATCTTAGATCAGGATATCATCAAATTAGGATTAGGGTAGAGGATGTCCCTAAGACTACATTTAGGACTAGATATGGGCACTTTAAGTTTTTGGTGATGCCTTTTGGTCTCACCAATGCTCCGGCCACTTTCATGAAGCTCATGAATAGTGTTTTATGGACTTATCTAGGACACTTTGTAGTAGACTTTTTGGATGACATTCTGATCTATAGTGCATCAAACGAGGAGCACTTGGAACACTTAAGAAAGGTATTTCAAGTGCTAAGGGAAAGTTCACTCTTTGCTAAGGAGTCAAAGTGTGAATTTTTCAAAACAGAGGTTAGATACCTTGGGCATATAGTCTCCCAGGATGGAATCAAGATGGATCCTAAAAAAGTACGAGCTATTATGGAATGGCCACACCCAATGAACCTAGAAGAGCTGCATATCTTCCTAGGTTTATCAAGTTTCTATCGAAGATTCATTAAGAACTATGCCAAAATTTTTGTCCCAAGGACAAAAGAGCTTAAAGGGAAAGGGAAAGACTTTCATTGGGGAGACAAATAGAAGCAAAGTATGGAGAAATTGAAAGTAGCAATGGTGACAACTCCACTTTTACATATAGCAGATCCCAGCAAACCATTTGTGGTTGAGACTAACACGAGTGATTTTGCTATAGGAGCGGTTTTAGTATAGGATGTGTAGCTCAATCCGCAAGGACATGAGCTCAATCCGCAAATCCTTTAATGTCAGTCCACAAGGACATGAGGATGGTATGAAGACCTTGAACAAGTGATGACACAAGTGTGTGAGTGAGAAGCACACAAACATGCACACACATACATACACACATGCACACAAGGCAAGAACAAAGATAGAAACAATGGAGCTCTTTAGATTACTCAAAAAGTCTCATGTACAAGCTCAAATCACTTACAAGCTAACCTCCAAAATGAGCTCTCTAGCTCTTTTTATAGTTTTTGGCTAGCTTTGGTCTTGTCTAGACCTAGTGTCTGGCCTAGTTAAAAATTAGGTTCCTAGGCTATTTTGGAGGCTCAAACGAGCTCTAGAAATTATGAAAATTGATACATAAATACTTCTAATACTCCTCAAGCTTGAGGACTCCTCATCTTGAACAAAATGGAGTCGCATCTACCCAAAAATAGTATTTACAATGTTCATGTAGTGATGAAAATCACTATTGAAAAGAGATTGGGTTGGAAAAATTGACTCGCCTACATGCTAAATTTGTGTTGACTGCCTTGCCTACTTGTTCCTTCTCTCTGCTTAGACTCCTTGAGTGCTAAATTTGTGTTGACTGCCTTGCCTACTTGTTCCTTCTCCCTGTCTTGTAGCTCCTTGAGTGCCCTGACGGCTACCAACACCCCGCCTCTCTCGCATTTGTCGTCTCTGACAGACCCTTGTTGGGCTGAATGTTTGACATAGTATTCGATGACGTCGGTAGCCAAGTGGTGCTCTTCTAGCCTCAGTCCTCTGGCTAAATCTGTTAGTATGGCATCCCAATGGACTGGCCTTGGAACGTTTGAATGAGGCAGATGCAATTGTTGGGAATGTAAGGTTCTCTCCACAGCCAAAAGTTGGAAGATGTGAGGGTCTGGGGACGAATATTTCAGAATGATACTCCCGAACCTTGTGATGAACATCTCTTCAAAAGTTTGTTTGTAGCATGCTGGGAGGTATTTAATTCTTGCGTGCCATGCATATATCACATTAATGGAGGGGGTTGTGCTCATGTCATATACTAAGTCGAGATTGGTTGTAGTGAAACTGACTCTGGAGAAATGCAGGTCTTTAGTATTCTTGAAGGTTCAGAAGGTGACCAACATTAATTTGAATATTCTCATACACATCTATGCCATCATGTCAGGAACATTTCGCAGTCTGACACCCCAGTGGCGGATGGTGGATATCATGTATGCTACTGTGGCTGGTCCTTCGTGGTGGTGCTAAGTACACATAATTTAGCCATTTCGCAGAGCCTTTAACATTCTTCACAGTGATGGAAAAATTTGGCCATGTGCATCTTCTGAGTACTGGGATGTAGCATGGATTGTATTTGATGAAGAGTGGCATATTATTCCATGTACGAACCATTTCTGGATAAGTTTCTAGAAGACAAAGCCCCCAGGTGGGTTGAAAGATGGAGCCTTGTGTAGCTCTTTCAGGTATGTCATCGGGACCAAATTGGATGGAAAATGTTGGGGTCTTGCCACATCATCATTGAATTTTTGCATTATAATATGCTAGGAGCATGCAATAGGGCACATATTGATCATCATTTGTGCCTATCCATCGGTGATGGGACATGAGTCAGAAGTATTCTAATTTTATAATGGTATCCTCAATTTTAGACATTGATTGAATTTGCACCACGATTCTCTCATCATGTGTATTGGTCATTTTTTTGAGCGTCTGCAGCCATTCTGGGGCTTCTACTTCAAGTGTGTCCAATCCTTCAGATGTTTGTTGGCCACCGGACATCCACATAGGAACATAAGGTTCCTCATATGACTCTTCTACTTCTATGGGTACCAACTCTTACGGTTCTAGTTCTATCATTGGGGAGGGTTGTCTTTTATACTTTAGTAATTTGCCTTGCAAGTCGGCAACCTATTCCCTTAGTGCATTCACCTCCTCCATAGTCACTGTAGAATTTGTGACCTCTGTTTGTTCTTCTTGCTCCCCTAGTTGTTAGCGAAGAGTATCCCTTTCTTTCTCCAAATTGTCATGTGCTACTAGAAGATCAACATAGCTTTCAAGAATGGTTTTCATGGTCTTTGAAGGGACAGCTTTAAACCTTTCTGGGTCAATCTCCTATGGGGAGCCTTCCATTGCTACCTCTAGGTTCTCTTCGTTTTTCTTTTGAAGTCGTTTGTTTTCTTCTAGAGTAGTGGCCATGTGCTTCCTTAGTAATGTCAAATTACGACGGAATTTGACATTCTCGGACTGATAAAGTTCAAGTAACGCTGCTAATTTTTTAACGGAAGATTTTTATCGGTAAGGAGCTTCCAATGGAGTCTGATGGGTGTGTTCTAGCATAGTATAACGTTGATTGAGGTCCATGTTCTGTTCTTCTAGGGCTGCAAGCCGCTTCTGTAATTGCTGGTGGTCCGCATTTATATGACAATGATGATATTCTAAGTTTTGATATTCGTTCTACAGCTGAGATATACATTGATGTAACGTAGAAAAATTATTATTTACATTTAGGGATGCTGGGAAAGTGGAGGATGCAAGGGGAATGGGGAAGGGGAAAGGGATCGTGAATGAATTGGAAACAAGAGGTGATGTGGGGGGAGGGGGTATGGGAGATTGTGGGAGTGTGGGGGGAGGGAGTGATGCCATAGCTAGTGATGTTTCCATACTCTCAAAAGTGTGTGTTATCGTGTAAATGGGAACGGAGGGTGCGGTGGATGTGGTGTCAGTGAATAGTGTTATGAATGTAGGTGTGGCGATCGCGCCAAGTTGGGTGCTTGAAGAAAGAGGAATTCCTATAACATATGTAGTGGTGGTGGAGATTAGGGTGGTAGTGTCGTAGAGAGAAGTGAATTGTGCAGTGAGAGGTGAGGGGGGTGGGTTTGGGGGTGTTTTGTTTTGGACTCCAAGTTGTCCTCTCCAATCATGAAGTAACAAAGAATCAACAAATCATCTTTATTTTGTCAATCCTAGGAATATCCACAAGACCACAGCCCCTTCAAGATAATAGATTCAAGGAAATAAGAGATTGATGGCTGGATTGCTGAGAGAAATTGAAGATGAAGAGAAAATCTTGAGTTTACCATAACTAAGGCAAATCTCCATCATTTTCTATGTTCTTTGTGTCAAAACCATGCCATTTCATTAGCAGAATACAAATATGAACTCAAAACTGAAAAATATCACCTGTATCATAAAGACGAGACAATCGCGATTCTGTACCAACAGACGATTTTCACAATTTTGGAACTTCCTTCAGTCCTTTCCACTCATTTACAGCAATAGGTCTCTCTCTTCATACAACTTACTCAGTAATACACAAATATAACTCACAAATCTCCATGAATAAGCAAGAGACAAGCTCACACATCAAAAGAAATACACTCAACAGGAGAAAACACGATTTTGCAGAAACTCTTTCTTCTCTATTGATAGCTTGAGCAAATGACTAACCAACCTCTCCAAAATAGAGAAAATTGCCTTATATACATTTTCAAGTGTCCCTTTTCACACTTGAAATTAGGTCTTTTTCTCTAATTTTCTAAAAAATGCTATCTAAGAGTTTCTAAAAATTCTACAAAAATTACATGAGATCCTCAACCACATAAGGAAGACTCTTCCTTATTTTTACAATCATTGCATAAATATTTTACAAGTTTTTTTGACTTTTTACTAATTTTTTACATCAAAAATGCTCCTTCAAAATTACTCCTTCCAACATCCTTCCCCTCCTAAGCCTTTCGGCTCCTGACGAAAGATTTTCTTATGTGAGCTCAGCTTTATTTCTTCTTCCTTTGATACACTTGTGACACCAAGTCATGGCTCTTCCTTTCTGTGACATTCAAATTATTGACCATTTCAAATAAGGCTTTCCTCCATTGTACTGCAGCTTCAGGCTTGTCTATAACATCCTTCTTCAAATATTCTGTGTAAGCAACTTCATAGGCAGTAAGTCTTGCTTTTGTAACAACTGATAGGTTCCCAAAAATCTCTGACTCCCTCTCAAAAAACCCATAATCAAAAGCATCCTCAAAAATCTGTAAGTAATGGCTACCCAAAAATATAATTCTGCTGTAGTAGGCCATTAAGCAGATCCTGTCTGGTGTCTCACTCAAATCAAACAAAAGAGCATCGGTTGGTGAATTAAAACCTATGTAGTTCAAAATTCTGATATCTGTATCAGTGTAGGTCTCTATACAAGCTAGAATCAATCTCATTATTCTGACAAGTAATATACAGGCTGGATCATTAACATCTTTATATGTTGTTAAAACTGACTCAGCAGTATTCACCATGTAATTTTTTGTAGGCCAAGTGCCTGCCTTTGGACCTGCTATTTTTGGAAAATTCAGCCATTTTGCTGGAATCTGCCCTGTTTTCCTCCTTTCCCAAAAAACAGTCCATTCTCTTCTTCTGGCAACTGGACAATAGGCTGGGTTGATCTTTAAATTCAAAGGTGCCTCTTTCCAGATTTTCCTGCATTCCTTATTGGCATCCAACCACTTATTCCTCCATTTAGGATTTGCTCTTTCAAATAACTCCTTCGTGACATTAATATCTTCTTCATACTCAAGGTATTTGTTCGGAGATAGCCCTACTCTGGCTAATTGATAATTCTTTATACTCTCCAAAATCATACAGAAAGGTATTCCCAATCCATCTGCAGCCCAATGATGCTGATCTGGATTAATGCCTTTATTCAGAGCAAAGGTAACTATTTGATCTTCATACTCATCATGCATTTTCCTGATAAATTCCATTCTTGACTCTCTATTGGTCAATAATTTCTGTACAAAATCTTCAGAATATTCTTCCTCTGTTGCTTTGGCTGCTGGTTCCTTGTTCTCTTGTTCCCTATCAAAATCCCCTGTTTCATATTCCCTATTGTCTGTATCTTTTGCCTGTACTTGATCTTGAATTTCTTCTGGAACTTTTGATTTCTCCAACTGTTTCTGTAGTTCTTCTATAGTCATCATTGAACTTTTGTTCTGAGCTGCCCATAACTCCTTTTCCTTCCTCCATTCATTTCTTTCTTCCTCCATCTTTGCTTGCCATTCACTTCTTTCCTTCTCCACCTCCAAATGTAATTGATGATATCCTCTCATTGATGTGGCAGCATGAGTGTTTGCCTGTTTCTCCATTTCTTTGGCCTCTTTTAATTCTGTTTGAAGTCTTTGAATTTCTTTATGCAGCTCTTCCTTTTCTTCCTCTGTCAATTGAACAGATTTGCTTTCACCTTGTAGTTGACCTTCTTCTAACAACACTTTATTAATCTCTTCATGTGCTCTAGTCAGAATTTGATAAGATGTTTGTAAAGTTCTGTATCTTCCTCCAATGGTTTTTAATTCCATATCCATTTTGGCATTCTGTTCTGATAACTTTACACTCTTTTCTTCCAAATATTGGATCCTGTTCCGCTTCTGAACCTCAGCTTCTTCCAAAGCAATGATTCTATTGAGATATTCTTCATTTCTTTCCTTTATCAACCTTAATTGCTCTGTCATCTGCTCTTTTTCTTTCTTGTGTTCTTTGATAATTAAACTGCCTTTTTCAAATTCTGATTCAGCCACCATTCCTGATATGATCATATTTCTGCTAGATGGTCTGAATTGTTCAATGTTGCTCATAATCATTTGACAAGCTGATCTTATATTTTTGGGTATTCTTTCCAACCCTACTTCTATTTCTGTCTGTCTTACTTCAATTTGCTTATCTTCTTTATCCACATCATCTTCTTCTGCTGCTGTTTCATCTTCTATGTCCTGCATGTCTTGTTCTTCATCACTGTGATCATAGTTCTCTGTATCCTGATTGTTATCATCCTCTTCATAAACTAATGCTCTGTCAATTGCACTCTTCTGCTCTGAGAAATCTGAAGCTTCCTTCTTTTCTAATGGCTTCATTTCTTCCAATACTTGTTGCTTCTCTGTGAAGAGCTGGTCTCCCTTAATCAGTATCTCCTTCTCTTGTGTTAGGGTTTCCTGACTTTTGTCTGAGTCCTTTTCAACAAGAATTTGTTGAACTTTCTTGAGTTGGTCTTCCTGTTCCTGCTTGTCCTGAACTTCAATTGATTCAATTTCTTTTATACCAGCAACCTGGTCATTACTTTTCTCTTTTATGCATTCCTGATCTTGCTCCTCAATGTCCATAAAATCTACTTCCACTTCCTGTTTTTGATCACTCTTAGATGTAAATTCCTCACTGCTTTTTATATCCTGCAGCACATCCTTTATACTTTGAACAATTCCTTCTTCTATTACTTGTCCCAAAACCTCTTGAGCATTCTTTTCTGATTCTAACTCCTTGCTTTCCTGTTCTTTGGATGCATCCTTCTGTTGATCATTTGAACTGCCGAATACTCTCCTTGCTAGTTCCTCCAAACTTGCAATCAACCTTTCATTTGATTTGAACTGTGTCTGTGATGGGTTGGTCCATATTAAGTTTTTGTCAACATTCATTATTCCAGCACTATCTTCATTTCTCTTCTGGTCTTCCTCTTCTGTCATCTTTGCCTTTCCTTTTAACTGCCTCCTTTTTTCTTCAGCACTCATCTGTTGGACAGTTTCTTCATGAGTCTGCCTTTCTTTAGACTTCTCGTTTGTATCCTCAGGTGTCTTCATTTTTTCTACAGCCTGTATAGTTACATTAGGAGTGTTGGGTATTGACAAGTTTAAACTTTTCAACAAAAAACTCTCAATGTCACTATCTGAATCAGATGAGAATCGTGAAGATCCTCCCACTTCTTGTTCTATAGGCTTTGACACTTCCTTCAATGTGGTAGACTTCTGAGTTGCTTCCATGACTGTTGCTTCTGTGTCTTTAACTGTTGTAGCTTCAACTACTGCTTTTTCTTTTCCCTTCTTGACTAGTTTCTTCTTTTGGACTTGCTTTTTTGGCACTTTCTTTTTTACCACAACAGTAGTCCTGGCCTCTGGAGGTCCTTGCAACTCTTTGAAGTATGCCAGCAACTCTACTTCTTTCCTCACAAATATTTCTTCGGTCTCGGCTGCCATCATTTCCTCATGTAAAACTTCATAATGCTCCACCTCCTCCTGTATCCAATCTGTAGCCTTGCAGGAATAGTCTTCCAGCATTTTCTGATATTGGGCTTCGTACATTGCTCTTTTATTGTTTCCTTGAGTTAAATAAGTAAATATTTGCTCTTTGCTGGTCTGTGGGGGGTGAGGTTCACTAGAGGATTGTACTCCTTTTTGGGCTGCCAAATGTTCTTCTTTTGTTGCTTCAATCTGCTCCATTTCTATTTTCCTTGGATCCACTTTCCTCTTCTTAACAGGTACTACTTCTTCAGAGATAATTTTCCTCTTCATTCCAGCTCCCCTCATACTGGTTTGTCCCACTGTGTCTTTAACCTGCATCCTTTTGGGAGGACTTTTTACTCCTGCCATCAAATTTCTAAAGTATTGGGCTTCTGGAGCTAATTTCAATTGTTCTTCCATACCCAAGATATGATAAATAATTCTTGTCAAAAACTGTGCTCCATTCATAAATTTCTTCTGCTCCCAATGTTTGGCTGCTTCCTTTAACTGTTCATGGATGTAAGGTGAGACATCCATCACTCCGAATGGTTTGGTTTTGTCTTTATTGTTGAACATCAGCAGAGTTACTGATTTGTGAGGCATGGTGTATCTAGGCAGTTTGGGAAAACAAAAATATTGCAAGAACATTCTGATTGCATATTCTTCATTCTCTTTTCCTTTAAAATCCGTGAACTTTCCATATCCTGTATAAGTATCCTTATTCTTTTTTACAAAGCTTTGATCCAGTTTGGTGCCCATTGGAAAAAATTGTAAAGCAGCTCTAATATGTTCTGCCTTAATGGTAATACGCACCTCCTGATCATCTTTGTTCTTCACTTTGCACCTGAAATAAGCATCATTTTTTGTTCCAACTTCTTCCAAACTGTTCATTACCTGTGCTACCCTTTCAAAGTCAATGAAGAAGATTGGTTCCTCCAATAGTTTATGCAATCCCACAGCTTTCCATCTTTTGAGGTTGACAGAAGTTTTCTGAAACCTGTAAAATTCTTGGCACAGCATGGTGTACTTATATCCTCCCACTGCTACTGTGAAGATGTGCTGACCTATTACTCCCAGAATTTCCTTCAGTTCTTTTACTACTTTTCCTGCTTCTGGAATTTCTGTATCTTCATCTGATTCCAGGTCCACCTGCTCCACTGTGCTCTCACTGTCCAAGAACCAATGTCCTCTTGACAAGGTTACTGAGTCAGCTTTGAAGTCATGAATGGTCAATTCTTTTGTATTCACCATCCTGTGTTTATATATCAAAGAAAAGAAAAACACTCCACCCACATGAGTCACAAGAATTCACAAAAAAATACTGTCTCATCTTGGTATGTCACTGATATAAACAAATGAAAGAGACAAGTTCCAAACAATTTTTTCTTTTTCCAAAGGACTCAATTTTTAAGTGAGCAATACAGGTGTAGCAAGACATCTATTGTGCTCTCTCCAATTGTCACTTCTTTACTCAAAAAAACAATTCCTGAATTAAAAGGATGATGCTAGAAAAGATGATTAATGAAGAAACTTGAAAAAGTAATGGTAAAAAAGAAAAAATGATCTCAAAAAATTAAAAATCAATAAGATAAAACAACTTTTTTCCCTAATAAGTTACTCTTTCCCTCCCTATATCTTGCTTTGTGTTCTTTTATTTTTAGAAAGAAAATCAAGAAAATAAAATATATTTTTCTGGTTTTTTTTTTTTTTTTTTTTTTTTTTTTTTCTTTTTTTTCCTCTTCTTTCCTTCCCCTCCTAATTTTCTTCTAAGGGGAAAGAAAGAAATATTTTTTTGTCCTTTTCAACATTCCAAAAATAGGTCCACGGTGGATTATCCTTCTTCCATTGACCCAATTCTGATTTTTTTATCCAGTAATATTTTACTCCATTTGTGCTTCTGTTATGGAAATATCCACGCTCTGTAGATGAACATTTTGTGACATTTTTTGGCTTCCATATCCATTTTGTTTTAATTTCCTGTTTTGGTGAGCCATAACTGTGCATGACTTGTTTCCATATTCTTTTTGTTCTGTTTTGTTGATATTGCAACTTTGGCAATAATAGTCTTCTCTGTTTTGTCTCTTCATCAACCTTTACCTCTTCAGTCTTTTGCTGATCTTGAGTGTATGAAGCTTGATCACTTTGTATTGTCAAAATGTTCCTATCCTCCATTGAAAAAGCAAATCCTTCGAGATGTGGGTCATGCACATCCATATGAACTACCTGCTCTTCATTATTCAGAAAGAACATTAAAAACTTTTTGTCCTTGATGGTCAAATTAAGCTTCATTTTTTCAAAATTTAAGATGACTTTACCTTGTTTGAGCCATGGCTGCCCTAAAATCAGCTTTTCAGTCATTAAATGGTCTGGCCACTCTTCACAATCTATCTCCATATATTCATTATTAAATTTAACTTTAATAGAAAGTGAAGATATGCTTTGAATTCTTTTCCCTCCCAGAGTTTTGATCAGAATTCTGCTTTCAGCTCTCTTAAGATTAAACTTATTGATCAAGGCTGAGCTAATTAGATTCACTTGAGCTCCCGAGTCTATCAAAACCCTTATGTTTTCATTCTGGTAATTCATCATAATCAAAGGCAAATGCTCTTTTTGTTTTAGAGTGTTTTCACATAAGCACACTTGTTTCAATTTTCTAATTCTCTCTTTGGCTTCCAGTTGAGCCTCCTTTCTAACACTTTCTTCCTCTTTTTTCCTATTTTGAGCCTTTTGCAATCTTCTCCATTCCTCAGTAGTTAATGGGCACTCATACCTCTTCACTCTACATCCACTTATGAAATTTGGCATGATTTCCCCATCAATATTGGCTAACTGAATAGCTCCACTTTTGCTTATCTGATGTATGATATATGGCCCATGACCTTTTTTCTGAAACTTTTTCTGATGTTCTTTGATTGTGTAAGCTAAGACCAGGTCTCCTTCTTGTAGATCTTTGTCTTTTATGTGAACATCATGATAGGCTTTTTGTCTTTTCTTGTTTGTGTATATACTCATCACTGCTTGGAGTCTCGATGCTCCCAGTTTTTCTAAGTCTATGACTCTCTCAGATAATTCATGTCCTGTCCAATTGTATTGGCTACCCACCTTCAGTGTTGGAATAAGAAATTCCATGGGTAAAACCGCATTCTGGCCATACACCAAATTAAATGGTGTGGTCCCTAAAGCTGTTTTGTATGCCACTCTATAAGCCCAAAGAACATGATTCAGTTGATAATCCCAGTCATTTCTATTTGTGTTGACTAATTTGGTCAATACATTGCAAAGTACTTTATTAGTACTTTCTGCTAGCCCATTGGCTTGTGGGTGATATGGGGCTGACTTATTGTGACTAATCATGAAATAATTAGTCATGTTTTCTATGATCTGATTCAAAAAATGAGTCCCCCTATCACTTACCAATTCAATTGGTAGTCCAAATCTAGTGATAATGTTTTCATACAAAAATCTAGCAGTGGTGTGAGCATCATTTCTTTTAGTAGCTTTGGCCTCAGCCCATTTTGTCAAATAATCTGTAGCTACTAGTATGTATTCTGCATGAGATTGTCTGGCTGGAGGATGTATTGGTCCAATAAAGTCCAATCCCCATTTACTAAAAGCTCTGGCTGAAATTAAAGGAATTAATGGCATGTTATCTCTTTTGTTTGGTTGGCTTACCCTTTGACAGACATCACATCTTTTTACATAAGTTCTAGCATCGGGAAATAGGGTTGGCCACCAAAAGCCAGAATATAAGATGAGTTTGGCTGTTCTATCACTTGAGAAATGTCCTCCAACTACTCCTGAGTGTGCCATTTCCAACATCTCTAAATACTTTTCTTCTGGAACACAGATTCTCAGATATCCATCCATTCCTCTCTTGTATAATTGTTCTCCTATGAGTTGATATTCCTCTGAGATCACTTGTAGATTTCTTGAATCAGCACCAGCTATTTCTTGTTCCCCTTTCTCCTTTCTCTTCAACTTCTCAACAATATTTTCACTCCATTCAAGATTTTTCTGAAACCAATATAGAGTTATTAATTCTGCTTTCTGCCTTGTTTGACATTTTTGACAATTATCAATATATCTCTCCACATCTTGAATCTTATTTGGCCAATGTACTCCCATCCTATTAAGGTTACTAAGAGTAACAATTGTAGAAGCATGAGTACATGGATTCCAGCAATGAGCTTTTCTTACATATTCATGTTGCTCTTCTTCTGGAGTACAATATTCCAGTATACCTGACTGATTGAGGTGATACAAATGTCCAGCTAACAACATGAAATTCCTGCTTTGTAACACCAGATGTGTATTATTTGCTAATGACCTACAAGGTCCCATAGTTAGCAAGGGAATTAATGACATCGACCATTCAGGAACACTTTCCACCTTGAATAAGTATGTATCTGGCAAATCATCATCTATAGGTGAACTAGGTTCTTTTGACTGAATTCTTGATAAATGATCTGCTCTCAAGTGTGTTTTTCCTTGTCTAACCACCACCTCAAACTCAAATTCCATTAGTAAAAGAAACCATCTTACTATTCTTCCTGTATGACATGGTTTATTTACTAAATAGAGTAGAGCTTGGTGATCCACAAAGAATTTAAACTTGTTGGCCAATAGATAATGTCTGTATTTTTTGACAGCAAAGATCATTCCCAATCCTTCTCTCTCAGTAGTTGTGTAATTTTTTTCTGCAATGTTTAATTGTCTACTTGCATATGCTACTGGGAAATCTAATTTGCTTCCTTCTATTGGTTGTGCTAGCACGCATCCCAGAGCATAATTTGAAGCATCAACATGTACATGAAAGATTTTATCCCACTGAGGTGTTTTTAAGATTGGTGCTGTCACCAAACAAGTTTTTAATGTTTCAAATGCTTGGTCACATTCTTCAGTCCACTCAAACTTTGTGATGAGGGCATATAAGGGCTTGGCTATATCAGCAAATTTGTATACAAATTTTCTGTAGTACCCACAATGTCCCATAAAAGTTTGGAGTTCCTTCACATTTGTTGGTCTAGGAAGCTCTATTATGGCTTTTATTTTCTTCTCATCAGTAGAGATTCCATTTTTTGACACTATGTGACCCAACATTCTTCCTTGTCTGACATAGAATACACACTTTTCTGGGTTTAAGCATACTCTATATGTCCTGCACTTCCTGAATATTCTTTCCAAATCTTGTAAATGATCTTGTCTTTTTAAAGAAAAAGTGCATAAGTCATCTACATAGATTTCCATCACATTTCTCAGAAATTCTTTGAAAATATGACACATCAACCTTTGAAAAGTTGCTGGGGCATTGGTCAATCCAAAGGGCATAACCCTAAAAGCATAAACCCCCCATTCTGTAGAAAAGGCAGTCTTATGTTGGTCCTCTAAAGCTATTGGTACTTGATTGTATCCTGAGAAGCCATCTAGAAAACTATAGACTTCCTTTCCTGCAACTCTCTCAAGAAGATGATCTGTTATTGGCAATGGATAACTATCCCTTATAGTTGCTGCATTTACTTTCTTCAAGTTAATGCATACCCTAAGTTTCCCGTTCTTTTTTGGTACCACAACTATAGGTGATATCCATTCAGTGTATTCTATTTCATAAATGAAATTAGCAGCCAACAACTTGTCAATTTCTTCCTTTATTTTGGCAGAGTATTTGTCATTAAATGTATAATGTCTCTGTTTGCTTGGTTTTGCATCAGGTGTCATAGGAATCTTATGCTCATAAATTTTTGGATCAATTCCTTTCAAATCTTTATAACTGTAAGCAAATACATCCCTATAGTTCTTTGCTAGGTTCCTTAATGCTTCTTCTTCTTGTGATGTCAAGTCATCAGCTATTACTATTTGTCTCTCTTCTCCTTCTTCCTGTGTAATTACAATTTTCTTTGTTTGTTCTTCGTTATCATATGCTTCCCCTTTTTTCTTCTCTCTTTTTGGTTTCATTCTCAGAAGTAGTCTGTCTTCTACTTCATAAGTTTTAAAGTTTGCTGGTACATCAAAGTATTGATCTCTGTTTATCTCTTTCTCTTTCTTTTCCTTTTCCTGGTCTCTTTCTGTTTCTTTGTGTTTATGTTCCTTGTATTTGCCTGAGATTTTGTCTTTGATTGCATCCTCAGCTTTTACTGTTTCCAAATATTGTGATTTTCCTTCTGTTAATATCATTTCTTGATTTTGATCCTCTTCTCTTTGTGATACTCCTATCATGTGTATGCCAATGTGGAAGATGTCAAATCCTTCCTCATTTTGAAATTCCATTCCCACATATTCCTCACTGGCCAAATCCATGGTAGCTAAGATTTGATTCCATCCATAAGGCTCAAACTCTTCATCTTTGAATTGTTGAGGCACATAATTTTCATCTTGTATTTCTCTTTCTTCCACACAATCTTCTCTCCTTAACTTCCTTTTCCTATTTGTGATATTTCTTAATATGTTACACTTCCAAACTGCTGATTCACCTTCTTCCTGATCCTCCCTCTCTGATTCTTCACTTTCTGGTTGATTTTGATGTATTTTATACCATTCTCTAGGAGATATGTCACAATAGTGGCCATTTCTTAAGTTTACTCTTGTTATTCTCCCCTGGTTCTGAAGATATAAACAATCATTACCCCAATCTTGTACAATTTGCATTTGTCTCATGAAGGGTCTTCCTAGGATAATTTCATAAGATGTGGATTGTGGAAATTCTACTATAGCAAAAGTATGCTCTATTTCTATGCCACATATGTCCACGATCACTTTTTCCCAAATTCCTAGGGGCTTTTCTATATGTCCATCTGCAAGTTGTAATCTCATTTTAGTGGGTAGTAATTCCTTTCTTCCCCATTTCTCCCAGGTTTGTTTAGTCATTATAGCCACTCTTGATCCACTATCCAAAATGGCTTTTGCTGAATGTTTTTCATATTGTAATTTTAAGGTTGAATTCCCTTCTTCTCCTTCACAATATCCTCCTATTTTGTCAATAGGAATATACCATAGTTCCTCTAATTCTTGTGTTGGTGAATGAAGGTTCTCAAATATTGTTTCTTCTTTGTTCATCTTGTTTTGAAGGTGAGGATTTTGTTTCAACAAATTTTCCCATGTTGTATGACATGTAATACTACAATGTTCATCTAAACTCATTTGGAATGTTATTTGTGGATTTCCTTCATTATCATCTTCCTTGGTTTTTGTTTTCTCATGCTGATCAAATGTTCTCCTAGAGCTGTCTTCTTCCCCTAATCTGAGTTGTGTTTCCTGGATAATTTGTTTGCATTTTAGCATCCTTTCATGCTCTAAATCTGGTATGGGATAAGTCATTGCATGATCTGCAGGGCTTGGTCCCTCTTGAATCCTTCCTTTATAGGCTTTGATTAGGGTGTCTAGGCTCTGAGAATTTCCTAATTCAGACAGATTCTGGGTCTTTTGAGGAGAAGTATGTTTTGAATTTGTTTGTTCCTGACTGTCTTCTTCCAGACTTTTGCCCACTTTCCTTTTCTTTTCCCATTTCCCTCTTTGTCTATTTTTCTTCCCTTTTGATGTGGAACCCTCATTTTGTTCTCTAATTGTTCCTTGTTGTTTGGCTTGTGCCCTTGTTATAACATTAAGTTCAATTTGATCATTGTCACTCAATTCCTCTTGTTCCATAATTTTGACTGTTTTTAAAGGTATGTTATTAGGTGTGTTCTGTTGTTTTTGGGGATTTTTTGGACAGTCCTTGATCAGATGTTCTCTACCACAATCCTTACAATATGCTCCCTCTATCCTGAATGTTGGAGGTTGTGGACAATCTCTAATGAAATGCTCTCCCCCACACCTATAACATGTTATCTTTGGTCCCCCTTTGAATTGAGGTTTTTGGTTGGACATGTAATTGTTAGTAATGTACATGAATGTTGCTGTGTCCATTTCAATTTTTCCATTTCCCAGATCTAGGGCTTTAAGCTCAGGTTCCCTTATTTCATAATCTTCCCATTCCTCCTGATGTCCCTCACTCCATTGATACTCCTCCTTATAAGGTGATCTAAATCTTAAATTTCCTTCATCAATGGGTGTATATTTGACTGGTACTACATTGGTTGGAATGGGAGGTTGTTGTCCCAATACTGGTCTTGGTTGCTCGGTATAACCTGATTCCCTTTGAGCCATATAGTCTCTTTCCTTGACAGGTTGTTTGTTATAGAAGCAATCCTCCCTGGTATGGTTTGTCCATTTTCTCTCCAGTGTACAATACTTGAGTGTCTTCCTATCTTGTAAGTGTTGTGGTTTCTGATAAGGGCATTGTTGTGCCAGATGATTTTCTCCACAAATATAACATTTCTTGTTTGTGTTTATCCTAGAGTTTATCAGATTAGTTTTAGTGCTTACCTCTAGGGCTTTAGCAATAGCCTGAGCCAACTCTTCTGCTGGAGGAATTTTGTCTTCATAAGATCTGGGTTGATCAAATGCTAACAAATCTTGACCTCTGTTGTCCTCCAAATCTATTGCTTCCTTAACACAGGCTGCTAAATCAGGACATCTCCTATAGTACACTAGGGTCCTTAATTGGGCACTTTTCAATCCCTCAATGAATAGGGATACTTGTTTTGCCATGGAAGGTACTTCTTCTCTTGGGCATCTATCAATGTACTGCTTAAACCTTCTGGCTGCTTCCCTAACATTTTCCTCCTTTTGTTGTTTGAAGCTGTGTATCAATGTGGCTGTACTATGTTTGATTCCAGTCTTAGAGAATTCACCAATGAAAGCTTCTAAGAAAGATTCAATGTCTAGGTACATTTCTTTTCTCAAAGGAATGAACCATGATAAGGCTGGCCCTGTTAGGGTTAGACCAAATGCTTCAAATTGTACCTTGTAATCTTCTACTTCCTCTGCTCTAATTAGTTGTCTAAATTCTGCAGCATGAGCATGAGGATCTGAATACCCTTCATATTGATTTTTCATGCATTTGGCTACTTGATATGGTCTAAGCATCCTACCCTGAGGTTGCCAATGAGGTCTTCTTCTGAGTGGGAAGTCATTGTTTCCTTCTGGTTCTCTGTCAAAGGGATTTGGTGAAGCATGTGTCCTTCTCCCATAATTTTGCTCATGATTAGTGTAGTTTTCATTTGGTCTAGGTATGTCTGGTTGTCCCATGTTATGTTCCCAAGGTCCTTTGTCAGCACATTGCCCTAGATCATTTGAATTTTCTGGGTCTTGAGAGAAGATGTATACACATCCTTGCCTGTCTTCATATCTTCCATCTTTGAATTGGGCTACTGGAGTTATATTCAGGGGAATTTCTAAATTTCTCAGTCTAATGAGGAATTTATGCATTCCATCCTGGTATATATAGGTTCCAAACCTATTTGTATACATGTATTTAAGGATGTTTCTAAAATCCCCAGTTTCTATTGACTCATTTGTTTCATTTAGGTTTTCCATGTTATTTTCTTGGCTTAAACTTCTTTCTGATCTTTTATTACTTTCTGGTTCTTTTTCCTTCCTTGTTAGGTCTTGCTTAGAAAGTGAATTTATTTTATTTCCAGACCTTAGTACCATTCAACTATTTTTGACAAATTTCTAATACTCAAAGGAGTGTTTGTCACAGTTTCCTAACCAATGTATTGGTTTTCCACGATTTTCTGTCCAAAATTGTGTGTGTTTTAATTTTCTTCCTATGTTTTGTGTTTTTCACGACTTTCTAATGAAATTAGGGTTTTTCACGATTTTCTACTGCCAGTAGTGTTTTTTCACGAATTTCAGATGAAAATCGTGTTTTTCACGATTTTATGATGTATTTGGGGTTTTTCACGATTTTCTGATGAATTTGGGGTTTTTCACGATTTTCTGATGAAAATCGTGTTTTTCACGATTTTGTGCCTACTTGTGAGTTTTTCACGATTTTCTGTTGAAAATCGTGTTTTTCACGATTTTCTACCTACTTGTGAGTTTTTCACGATTTTCTGTTGAAAATCGTGTTTTTCACGATTTTGTGTTCAAAATCGAGTTTTCCACGATTTTGTGTGAAAATCGCGTTTTTCCACGATTTTGTGTGAAAATCGCGTTTTTCCACGATTTTGTTCACAGAATCGTGTTTTTCACGATTTTGTGTCAAAATCGTGTTTTTCCACGATTTTGTGTCAAAATCGTGTTTTTCCACGATTTTGTTCACAGAATCGTGTTTTCCACGATTTTGTGTCAAAATCGTGTTTTTCCACGATTTTGTTCACAGAATCGTGTTTTCCACGATTTTGTACCTACTTGTGAGTTTTTCACAATTTTCTGTTGAAAATCGTGTTTTTCACGATTTTCTACCTACTTGTGAGTTTTTCACGATTTTCTGTTGAAAATCGTGTTTTTCACGATTTTGTGTTCAAAATCGAGTTTTCCACGATTTTGTGTGAAAATCGCGTTTTTCCACGATTTTGTGTGAAAATCGCGTTTTTCCACGATTTTATTCACAGAATCGTGTTTTTCACGATTTTGTGTCAAAATCGTGTTTTTCCACGATTTTGTTCACAGAATCGTGTTTTCCACGATTTTGTGTCAAAATCGTGTTTTTCCACGATTTTGTTCACAGAATCGTGTTTTCCACGATTTTGTGTCAAAATCGTGTTTTTCCACGATTTTGTTCCCAGACAATCGTGATTGCTCACAGATTGTTAAAAACACGATTTTCTTATGAAAATCGCGTTCTGGGAATCGCGATGTTGTTGGCACTTTTTCACAGAATCGCGATTTTGAGTAAAACTCAGAATCGCGATTTTGTCCAATTTTTGGCAGAATTTCAACTTATTGATTTTTTCAATATTTTTTCACCTATAGAATCGCCTTATCAAATTTTTAACATGCAATGAAGCAACTAAAGCAAAAATTACTCATTCCTTAGTAAAAACTCAAGAAGTCAGAAAATCGCGATTCTGTCCTCCTCTGATTTTTTCTATTTTTTGGTGTTATTTTTCACTCAAAACCAAAAATATGTATTCAAATATGAAGTTAGGATTCTTACCTTTCTTCCTTGGGTGCAAATGTTCCAAAATTCACTATTTGCTGGAAATCGCGATTCTTGGCAGCTCTGCTCACTCTCTCTCTCCCTCACTCTCACTCTCAAATGAATTTTTCCTTCAATTATCTGTTTATATAGTGCTCAAAAAATCACGATTTTGTACTCAGAAAGTCGCGATTTTGTTCAAATTTCAGTTTTTCACACTCTTTCACTTATTTGACTTCACTTACTCAATCTTTATGACTCCCTCTACACTTTCTTATGTCAAGTACCCAAATTTACCACATGTTCCAAAAAATTTTCTTTACAGAAAATCGCGATTTTGTGTAGAGAATCGTGTTTTTTCTGCAGATTTTTTTTTTTTTTTTTTTTGTGCAAATTTTGAGTATTCTTTGTCCTTGCCTTCTCTCAATATCCTTCACAACTTCAATTCATGAGTCACCTGAAAAGTTTTTCCAAAACAACACTTTTTTATAGAAAATCGCGATTCTGTTCAGAGAATCGTGTTTTCTAATTTTCTGTGTTTTTTTGATAATTTTTTTATTTTTTAAGCTTTCTTTCTCTTTGTTTTGCTTCAATTCCTTCTCTTGTTTGTAATTAACTCTGCTCCTGAATTTTTGCACCAAAATCACAATCTTCCTCAGAAAATCGCGACTTTGTGCAGAAAATCGTGTTTTTCTCTATTTTTGATTTTATGCCACTTTGAGTAGCTTTTTCTTCTTGATTACCTTCAAAACCCTTCAACAACTTCAATTCAACCTTCACTTACAATGTTATTTCAAAATCAATTACTTTTTTCAGAAAGTCGCGATTCTGTGCAGAGAATCGTGTTTTTCAATTTTCTGGTTTTTTTGATCATTTTTTGCTTTCTTTTCCAGTTTTTCACAATCACTCCTAACCACAACACCTCACTTCAACTTCTTATCAAGAAAGGAAATTTGTTTGATTGTTTTTGATGAGTTTTGAGAATTTGTTTGGTATTTTTGCCCTAAAAATAAAGGTGAACACTTTACTTAGGGTTTCTGGTTTTGGAAATCAACTGATCCTATGGTTCTTGATTGGTTATGAGTTTCTGTGTCCTTAGCTATCACTAAAGTACTAAAGAAAGGTTCTCCAATGAAAAAGTGTTATGAAAGGCAATCAATTTTTGTAAAGATAAACTCAATCATATGATTTTTTTCAAAATGCAGCACAACTCAAGATTTAATGCTCAGACTTGGTCAACAACTGAATCCCTCATTCCCACATCTAGCTACTTTAACTGTCCTTTCCTTAGTATCACCATGTTATCTTCCCAAGATCACCCATGGTGTCTAGTACTTGGGCAAAAAGAAATCTAGAAATGCAAGAATAGATTCAAGTTACCTCCATCTTCAGCTTCTTGGCTTAAATCCTCCACACACCTGCACTTTTACTTCACCAAAATGATGAGCAACTATCAATCTACAAAAATTTCAGCACTTCCACTTCTACAAGACATCCATTGCTTTCTTCTTCCCTAAAGACAAACAATGATATCTACCTATTCATGTGCACTTTTCCTTATTGATGAGCTTTACCTTGTTTACCATCATCAACTGAAGATCCAGCAAAGGTCCAACTTCAAAGAAGTTCTTGGAATGTTCCCCGGCAACGGCGCCAAAAAATGTTTTGTTTTGGACTCCAAGTTGTCCTCTCCAATCATGAAGTAACAAAGAATCAACAAATCATCTTTATTTTGTCAATCCTAGGAATATCCACAAGACCACAGCCCCTTCAAGATAATAGATTCAAGGAAATAAGAGATTGATGGCTGGATTGCTGAGAGAAATTGAAGATGAAGAGAAAATCTTGAGTTTACCATAACTAAGGCAAATCTCCATCATTTTCTATGTTCTTTGTGTCAAAACCATGCCATTTCATTAGCAGAATACAAATATGAACTCAAAACTGAAAAATATCACCTGTATCATAAAGACGAGACAATCGCGATTCTGTACCAACAGACGATTTTCACAATTTTGGAACTTCCTTCAGTCCTTTCCACTCATTTACAGCAATAGGTCTCTCTCTTCATACAACTTACTCAGTAATACACAAATATAACACACAAATCTCCATGAATAAGCAAGAGACAAGCTCACACATCAAAAGAAATACACTCAACAGGAGAAAACACGATTTTGCAGAAACTCTTTCTTCTCTATTGATAGCTTGAGCAAATGACTAACCAACCTCTCCAAAATAGAGAAAATTGCCTTATATACATTTTCAAGTGTCCCTTTTCACACTTGAAATTAGGTCTTTTTCTCTAATTTTCTAAAAAATGCTATCTAAGAGTTTCTAAAAATTCTACAAAAATTACATGAGATCCTCAACCACATAAGGAAGACTCTTCCTTATTTTTACAATCATTGCATAAATATTTTACAAGTTTTTTTGACTTTTTACTAATTTTTTACATCAAAAATGCTCCTTCAAAATTACTCCTTCCAACAGGGGGTGAGGGTCTAGAGTGTGGTGCCAGCAGTGCCTCATGGTATTCTTCCATTTGTGTAGTGTCACCCAGTGCTGATACATCTATATGAATTTGTTTCCCGGATCGGAGGGGACCAGAAGGTGCTCATTGTTCAAAGCAATGAATGTAAGCGAGAGCTAAATGAATGGCTTCATCCAGACCAAGTGCATCTGCATGCAGGTTCAGGGACTCAATAAACTATTCATCTACCCCTTCTTATCCTAACATTTGACTTATTAATAACTTTCCTGTTTCCAATGACAACTTATGATGCTCCTGGGCTCTTTTCATGGTCTCATACAATCTTTTGATCTGTGCCGTATAGGCTAGAGTGCCCACTATCTCTAAAATTTCCTCTTGCTCCTAATCATGTTCTTTGTCTGTCTTCTCATCAATCTCTTCTTCATCTTTGTTCATCTCTACTACTTCGGGTTGAGTAGGGACTATGCTCTGTCTGGTTGGTTGCGGTCCTCGGGCCTGGTCTTCCTCAGTCTCACGATTTGCCTCATTGAGCATCCTGGCAATTTCTTCATTTGTTAGGTCCTCCAAAGTGTAGCCCTATGGGAACTCCAAGTCAGAGGGAATAGGAGGGAAAACAAGATTTGATCCCTCTGTACTTAGTCTGGGCAAGCGAATCGTGAATGGGCCAACAGGTCTTGTTTGAGTTGGTGTCACAACTGGTGTCAGGGTGGCACCCCTTGTTAGTGCACAAGGTATTTGGACTGCTTCTCTCATTTTCTTAGAGGTTGGCCCCATTGTTGATGGCCGTCTCTAGAACTCTTGGGCTCTGGACCACACCAATGCTCTTTGAATGGGCACATCATAAGCTAAGCACCTATAGATGATCCGTGTAAGCGTGCAACATCCATGAAGCACATTCTTATGTTTCTTGTTCCAGTTCTGATGTGCTAAGTGAATTTGATCAATGATCCAATGGGTTAGATTGAGGGTGAAATTTTCTATCTCCGCCAAGTACAAGCTGAACCAAATTCTCTTTGGTGGCATGATGAAGCATTCTTGAGCCAGGAAGGCAAAATGCTGCATGATTGTGCGTAAATGGAGGGCAATGGTCAGTGTCATGGCTACCATATCTTTTAGTTTGTTGAGGTCTTTGTGCTTCATTCGTCTAGGAATCAATGTTTCTTTTTCTGTTGGAATGTGCATACCCTTCATGACTAGGGCCTCTCGTACTAAGTTGAGGGTAAGTTTAAACCTTTTTAGTTCATGGCCTGGTGTTAGTGAGGGGAGCACAAAGGTACTATCTCCTCCTTTGGCTCTACTAGGGGTGATAGTGCTGATCAGGTAGGAACACTATAGAAAGTTAGGTTTGGGTAATTGTGCTCTAAAGTAGCTGTCGAGATAGCTTTGGTCCATACTGATCTCATCACTTCTGTGTTTTGATACTTTTTGAACTCACGAGTAAAGAAATGATACCTTCCCCACTTGCCATTAAATTCTATTTCAGCTTCCCAGAAGTATGTACCCTCTCCTAGTGGACCTGCGATGTCACTGAACCATTGTGCATGTTTGCCGACTTGTGATTTGTGCCCCTTTGGAGGGTCCTAAATTGGATGGACATGTACTGCTCTAAGTTCCTAAGGCCTCTCTGTTAGTTGTGGCTTGAGGAGTAGAGTTTCAATGTCTACTATTTGGGTGCTTGATCCCACGTGGGAGCTGGTTCCTCCTGCTTCTGCCATGTTACTACTTGCTTGCCAATTCTGTGAGAATATAGAAGCACATGTTAACATTTTGTGAACAAGATATGATAGTTTGTCCCTATTACAACATTAACATGAAGCACCATGACAAGTGGGTGGGTTAGTTGGTGCTCGGTGATTGTGTGTGTAGTTAGTGAATGAATAGTTCTATGAGCTAAGTGGAATGATGCAGTTAGTAGGTGGAGGTGAATTTACCAATTGGAGTTTGGGGGGTTTATTACAATCTTTTTGTCGCCAAAGGTAATGCATGGTTTTACAATATGATCGTCGGTGGGTTGAATGTTTTCGTCCTCAAGAAGGCTACCAAGGGTTCACTCCAATCTGGTATTAGAGACACTTGGTACAATGTAGCGTGCTCCGCAAGTGGTCTAATACGACAGACTGGGCATTCCTTAAACAACTTATGGACATCTGCTTCCATAGTTGGTCAATGCAGTCCGAGTCTCCTTAGTGCTTGTAGAGTTCTTTGCCTTGAGTAGTGTTGCTCTAATGCACCTACATGTGCTAATTGCAACCATTCAGCATACTCATCATCTTCCACACAACAAGCTAATATCCCTTGATATGTATGCTTGTACATACTTCCTACCATGATATGGTACTTTTGGGCTTTCACCACTTGCCTATCTTGAGTGTTCATGACTAGGTGTTTAGGTCCATATGTCAATACTGGCACTAATTTCTTGGCCCACTATAGTACAACTTCCAAATTGAACAAGTAAGCATCAGGAAGATCATCTGATACTCCTTGTGGGGCCTCTCTGGATGTGAGCCTCGAGAGATGATTTGCTCTCAAGTGAGACTTGCCCTTCCTCACCACTACCTCAAAGTCATATTCCATTAGTAAGAGGAACCATCTTACTAATCTACCTGTATTGCATGGCTTGTTTACCAAGTATAGTAGCGCTTGATGATCAATAATAAATTTAAACTTATTTGCAAGCAAATAGTGTCTAAACTTTTTAACCTCATATACCATGCCTAATCCTTCTTGTTCAGTGGTGGTATAGTTCAGTTCAGGTGCATTCAACTATCTACTAACTTAAGCAATTGGAAGATCCATATTGACTTCACCTATTGGTTGTGCAAGTACACACCCAATAGCATAGTTGGATGCATCCACATGGACATGGAATGGCTTGTTCCAATCTAGTGTAGTCAAGATTGGTGCTGAACGTAATCACCCTTTAAGCTCATTAAAAGAGTTCTCACATTCTTCCGTCCACTCAAAGTTAGTCAAAAGGGAGTATAGAGGCTTTGCAATGATGGCATACTCAAAGTTAGTCGGTAATAGCCACAACGCCCCATGAAACCTTGCACTTCCTTGACATTCTTTGGCCTAGGTAGTTCCGTGATAGCTCTCACTTTCTCTTCGTCAGTGGATATGCCATTCTTTGACACTATGTGTCCTAGAATATCAGACAGACTTGATATTCTCTACATTTGTCAAAGATTTGCCTGTGTTCAGGTATATGTCTCTGCTTAATGTTGAACTGAGCACAAAGATCATCAACATAGACTTCTAAATTCTTCCTCAAGAATTCCTTAAACACGTGGCACATCAGCCTTTGAAAGGTGGCTAGCGCATTGGTGAGACCAAACGGCATTACCTGAAAAAGAAAATATGCCCCACTCCATGGCAAAAGCCGTCTTATGCTGATCTTCTGGAGCAATGGCTACCTGATTGTAGCAAAAAATCCATCAAGGAAATTGTACACTTCCTTGCCTGCTACTCTTTCTAGTAGATGCTTCTTAATAGGAAGTGGATAGGTGTCTCAAATGGTGGCTGCATTAACCTTCTTCAAATTAATGCATACACGTAATTTTCCATTCTTCTTAGGCACCACTACAATGGGGGATACCCACTCGGTGTGTTCAATTTCATACATGAATCCAAATTCCACCAGTCTATCTATCTCCTCTTTGATCTTAGCAGCATAGTTATCATTATATGTGTATGGCTTTTGCTTAGAGGGTTTGGCATCTGAGGTCATGGGAATCGTGTGTGATCATATGTCAGGATCTACACCTTTCAAGTCCTTATAGCTCCAAGCGAATACATCTCTGTATTCTCTTAGCAAGGCTATCAACTCTTGCTCCTCTTCCTCCATTAGGTCATGTCCTATGTATGTGCATCTTTCTTCTCCTTCTTCTATGACTACCACAATTTTCTTGGTGGTTTCTTTGTTATCATAGGCCTCTCCGGATTGTGCATCGCGTTTAGGCATTCTTATCATGACTCTCCTATCTTCTATCTCATACTTCTTAAACTTTGCAGGGAGCTCAAACAAAGATTCTTCCTCTTCTAACATGGTTTCTTTCTTTTTTCTTTTCTTGCCATCATTTCTGGTGGTCACTTGTGTGGTTAACCTCACATCAGTAGTAATTTCTTCATGTTTTTGAGGGTGAGCTTCTACTTCATAGAAGTATTCTTCATCTGATGCAAAAGGTGGGTCCATAATGATTGACTCTAGATCAGTGTGCTGCCGCATAAATGGTCTTCCCAAAATCATTTCATAGGCTTGATTCTTACTAAAGTCACATATAGCAAAAGTATGCTTGAACTCAACACCACATGTAGTGAGAGTTATTCCTTCTAGCAGTCCTAAGGGTCTCTCAATGTGACCATCGGCCATCTGCAATTTCATTCTCGTTGGCGTGAGTGATGGCTTGCCCCATCGCTTCCGTAGGGAAGTGGTAGCAATTGCAACTCCGGCACCTGAGTCTAAAATTGCCTTGGTAGTGTACCCTTGATGGGTAATGGGAAGATAGGTGTTTCCTTCTTCCCCTTCACTCATATCACCTATCGTGTCCAAGTGTATTTCTGGCACTATTCGATGAGATCCTACCTAGGAACAAGGTTTTGTTACTTCTGGCACTTAATTGGCTATATGTTTCCACAGTTTTGGCCTAACTTTGAGTAGCTCTTCCAAAGTGAGATTGCACTGCACTTAAGTGTTTTTCACCACCTCTGTGTTCCTAGGTATGACGAAGTCTTCGTTTCTTACCATGATCATGGGTGCTCTCATACAAGTAGACTTAGCCTCCCATGGGCCTGTGAAATGGGGTAGTTCTTTTAAGGAATTAGACTCGAAGTCTAATCTCTTCTGGGATTGGGCACTCTCTTGCTCTCCGTAAATGGAAGGAATGTCTTGTGGGAATTGATTATGCAAGTCATCCACAAGTTCAATGGGAGGAGGAGCTTCACTCTCTTTAGCCCATTTCTCTTCTTGAATCTCTCGCAAGAATTTTTGGTGAATATCTATTTATAGAAGAAGAGGTGTCCGGTTCAGTGGAGTTAGGCACATAAGCTTCCTGGGGGGGAATGCTTACTCTTTCACTTGCCTTGTCCCTTCCTTGGGAGGTGGCTTCCTTGTTAGATCTCGCTATTATGCTCTCCAATCTCTCCAACACTCCATCAAATTGCAACTCTGTCTTTGCTGAGCAAGATTAGTTGAAGAGGTGACTGGCTTCAAACATGGTCTGAGCCAATGCTACCATTTTAGCATAGAGCTTGGTTCTTTCTATCTCTAGATCAGCTCTAGGGTAGCATTTTTCATGACCTATCACATTTGGCCCATCTTGGATTCTGGCCTGATATGCCTTAAGCATCATGTCTATGTCCTCAGGAGTGGGGTCAGTTAATACCGATCCTACTCTAGGGGGTGGTGGAATTGTCTTAGGTGACAGATTAGGTGGTAGATTAGGTGGTGATAGGGATGGAGCTAGTGGTGGTATGTGAGAGTGTGTTTGAGAGGTGAATTCAACAATTTTGGCTTTTGTTTCTATTATGCTCTCTTCTAATTCACTCATCTTCTTAGACCATTGTCTTTTCATCCTTTCCCGGCTATCTTTCGAGGCTCTCATCCATTTCTTGGTTATGCTCTTAGTTTCACTAACCTCAGCACTCTTTTCTTGGCCTAAACCTTGGTTCTACTGCAAAGCCTGAGCTCTGGTGATCACTTGCACTAGTGCAGTGGAAGTGACCTTTTTAGTCTACTACTAACCCAATAACGTTGATAAGAGTGATTTTTGGCATGTTATTGGGGTTCTTTGGATAGTCTCCTAAGAGGTGCTCTTTTCTACAACCTTGAACAAAGCCTTGAATTGTCACAGATTGGGGTTGTGTTAGTGCAGACATAGGGAAATCATGAATGAAGATCTCCCTGACATCTGTAGCATAGTCCTCTCGAAAATGGGGGGTCTTACCTGCCTAGATTGAGGTCTAGGGTTGGGATTTGCGTACATGATATTTGCATACTCTGGCTCCCAACTAGGTTCACTCGGTTCTTCACAATAGTAGGACTCACTATGCTCAGATGACTGCATGTAGTAAGGCTGGGGGCTATCAATATGTGTAGAATCAAAACTCTGATCACTGGGGTCACCTTCTGAAAGTAATGGAGTTATTGGAACTATAGCTCTATTATATTTTCTTTTGCAGCTGAATACTTCACTGGAATCACATTAGCTGGAGCAGGGGGTTGTTTTACTAGAACTGGTTGAGGTCTCTACTGCCCTCGATAGGGTGGTTGATAGGGTTGCTGAGGCCTACTCTACTACTGTGATGGATACTGGTTCTGGTACCTGCCTTGTTGTGGATATGGCTGAGGGTAATTTTGTCTGATAGTTAGTTTGTTATAGGGGCAGTCTTGTGCAGTGTGGTTGGTATATCTTTGCTCTATCATGTAGTATTGGCTACTAGGATTCACTTGGGTTTGATCCATAATGGGACATACATTCGCCATATGGTTACCTCCACAAGTATAGCACCACCTCATTGGGGTAAATCGGGGTATCTATTTGCTTGAGACACCTAATTTTTGAGCTACCTTCTCTACGAGTTCCTCAATGGATGTGGATTGTCTAGAAGAGAGGCTGGTTGAGCTATCGGAATCTTTGAAGATTTTTGAAAGCTCCAGCTCCTCTCCTAGATTATCCTCAATGTCTATGCACATGTGTACACATTCTTCTATGGTTCTAGGGTCCTTCAAGTACACATATGATCTCAACTTGGTACTCAGCAATCCATCTAAGAATAAAGCCACCTATTTGGCTAGATTGAGTAACTCTGGAACAAGACATCTCTCTAAGTATTGCCTAAAGCTTCTTCCTGCAAGTCTAACCATCTCTTGAAGTGTCTGCTTAAAACTATGAATCGGTGAGGAAGTATTATGCCGTATACCACTCTTAGAGAATTTGCTAATGAAAGCCTCTAGAAGTTGGTCTATGTTCTTGAACTGCCGCTCGTGTAGTGGTTGAAACCATGTAAGGTTTGTGTTCCTAAAGATTAGACCAAAAGCATTGTACTGCATGAATAGGTCCTCAATTTGTTCAACTCTCAAGACTTGCCTAAACTCGGCCACATGATTGTATGGGTCTCCAGTGCCATCGAAGTAATTCTTCATGGACTTAACCAACTGGGTTGGCCTCAAGGTCCTAGAGTGTTCTCTAGGCCTTAGCAAAGGAAAATCATCAGCATTTCTTTGGTTACTTGGGTCTTTATGTCTCTTAGTTTCCACTCTATTCATCTTCGTTCTCATCCTTTCTCTTCCCAAGGTGTTGGCAAAACTTACGTCTGGCCTACGTCTAGTTCTGTCCCTAAGAGCTCCATGAGCTTGGGATGTCCTAGCTCCTTGGTGACTATAGGAGACATTAGATCTTGGATGGGGAAAAACAAACCCTCCCTTCCAAGTGTAGGCATGCCTACCATGCTTTGTGACCACGAAGACCCTTTTTGTAGTATTGTCTAGGTAGGTCACTTTGCATGGACTATCTGGATCTTCAAACTCATAGATCGTGAGTGTTCCTACCTCATTAGGTAGGTTAGACCTATACCTCCAAAAGGCTTCGTCAGTCTCTCGGTTTAAGAGCAAGTCTATGCTCTTATTGTCCTAGGGAACCCACTCAGGATTGATGATTCTCATCAAGACTGATTTACCTCGAGGGGTTCTAGGCTCTCCTCCTATGTTCCCTTGCTCTATGTCATCTATGTCCATTTCTGGGATCACATTTCCGAATTTGTCTATCCTATCTGGGTGATTGGTGACTACATACATGGGTTCGTTCTTTGTCAAGGTATGCGCCATTTTCGAACTTGACTGTTGGATGTTCTAGTACAGTGGGTTGATCAGGGTTTTTAATCTGGACCACGGATCTTCTTAGGACGTCCTCATAGATGCAAGCACCTAATCATGGTATTCCAGTTGAGTCTTGTAAGGAACTTTGACCTTTTGTAAGTAAGGCACACCTGAACTTCCTGTGGGTCTCTCCATTCCATGAGACATCTCTGATTTGTTAGTTTTAGAGCTAGGGTAGTGCGGATAAGCACTCAACTGTTGGGCCCAAGATCTAGCGGTGTGAGTGACACTCACCTGTGAGTACCTAAGGCTTTGTTTATCTCTCCCTAGGTGTCGTCCTGATCTAAGGTTCATATGCCTTAGTGAACAATCCCAATTTTTACCCAAAGTACAACCTCATTGCTGATTCTTTCTTATCAACCACTGGATTCTTTTTATTTTGTTATCGTGTTTATGATCTTGTCTAATTTTGCATCCTCAATAATACTTGAATGAATTTTTGCACTTGGAGTTGATCGTAATAAAATTAGTTCTTTTCCTTTCAGGTTATTGTCACATGCACAGGTTATCTCTTGACTTGAACTTGATTACTTAGATAGTCTTCAACTTGTCTCGTGCCTATCATCGCCCTAAATTACTTCCAACACCATGCATTCTTAGCCTAAGCTAGGAATCGACTAAGGGAGATAAGAGAATTTCCAACCTCAAGTTCTTCGCATTTTGAGTGCTAGTTGAGCTCAGGACACACTCACCCAAGCTCAATGATCACCTTGCTATAGTTGCTTGAACTCCTTGCTTGCACACCACAGACCTATGAAATTTTACCAGTTACAAATGGACTTGAACACAATGTATTGACAAACAAAAGCACTCTTCAACATACACTAAAAAATATAGAACCTTGCTTTCCTTTTTGCCCTAAAAAGTATTCTCACTCCCTAGTACCGACTGATGGCCAATTTAAAAACATCTATATTAGAATCCAATGGGACCAAAATTGTAACAAACGGAGTTCGTATGAAGAAGTTATGGCTAGTCAGGCACTTGGGAATAACCGGTGAAACAGCCACTCAATAATAGCTCACCATGTTTTCTAAGGTCTCTTTATGCTCTAGATTTTCCCCAATTTTGGCCAAGGATAGGTTTTTTCTTAACCCTAAAAATATGCTGAATTTGCTCGTCAATCACGATCAAGTGGTCTGTCAATTGCGATTGATGTGTCAGTCGCGATTGACTGGTTAGTCGCGATTGACAGGTGCATCGTGGCTGTCAAACACGATTGTCGCGTGGCCCAAAAATTCTGTCAGTCATGGTCAAACAATCGTTGACTGGGTCCGTCACGATGGATAGGTCCGTCGTGACTATTAGTCACGATTGATAGGTCCATCGCGATTGAGGGGTCGATCCCAATTGACACATGGCACACGAAGATTCTGTCGATCGTGGTCAATTGGTCGTGCACTCTGTTAGTCATGATCGATGTGTCGATCGCGATTGACAGGTCTTTCGACAAGTATCCATCGTCAGTTGTCAGTCACGATTGATGGGTCAATCGCGATTGATAGAAAACAGAGGCATTTGAAAATTTTAAACACACTTTTAAGATGCTCTAGGCCTACACATCATGTTTATGCACTTAGTTTAGCCCAATAGTCGATTCTTTTGTCGATCGCAATTGACAGAGGTCAATGCCTCCTGACTGTAAAGTCAAAAATTTTACCTGTTGGAGCAGGTACAACTACTAGGGATGCTAATTCCTGCAGAAAATCTCATAAAACACACAAAGAAAAAGCACACAATCAATCTCTCTCTCTCACACACAAGTGAAATGAGGAGAATGGAATGGGTAGCCTTGATTGAAGTTATGGTTGTAGTTGCCTTCATCATTTTTGTACCTGCCTCTTGTTTGTCCATAGCTTCCTCTATGGAAGTGTCTTCCCCTTTGGTTCCTTGTATTTTTGTAGCATTCTTCTGTCGTGTGGTTGTTGAGACCACATATGTTGCATGGTGAATTGTTGTAGGGTATCCTATATCACGTGGTCATATCTCCATGTTGTTTCCTCGTATCCTGCCCCTTAAGAAGACCCTTGGGAAGGTAATGTAAAATTGGGAAACTGTTTCTAAAGGGTGCTAACTCGCTCCCATGTGGCACTATCTTCTAAACTATCTTTCCACTTTACTAGACACTCTTTATATAAGTGACTTCTCGTACCTTTCTCTCGAGTGCGTAGTATTCTCTTAGGCTCATGTGGAATGGATTGAACAGAAATAGGCCCTACTACCTCACTGTCTGGAATGAAGTTGTCAGATTCACCTAGCCTTTTCTTAAGCCGGCTAACATGAAAAACTAGATGGATTTGACTATTCTCTAGAAGTTGGATCTGGTAAGCCATCTTTCCTATTCTTTTAAGCATTTGGAAAGGTCCACAATACCTAGGAGATAGTTTTGGATAGGGTCCTGTCTTCATGGTTTCAAATCTAGATGGAACTCTAAGATAGACGTGATCTCGTACCTCAAAGTTGATGTCTCTCCTTTGAGGGTCAACATAGGCTCTAGCTCTATCCTGAGCTCTCCTAATGCTATCCCTAGCAAGCCTAAGCATATCATTCATCTTTTCCAAAAAGTTCTTTGCAGCTTGAACGTTCTCATTCTGCAAGCCTACTGCATAAGGAGCTCTTGGTTGAAACCCATACATAAGCATAAATGGACTATGCCCAATGGAATAGTGCTTGGCACTATTATATGCAAACTCTACTATAGGTAAATACTCTTCCCAATTAGTTTGGCTTTCATTCACATATGCTCGAAGCATATCCTCTAGGATTTGGTTAACCCTCTCTGTTTGCCCATCCGACTGTGGATGCTCAGCCGTTCTCATGCTAAGTTTCGTGTCCAACCTTTTGAAGACTGCTCTCCAAGAGTGGCTAGTAAACTTCATATCCCGATTAGAAACTATGTCTAACAGAAGACCATATAACTGGTATAGATTCTCTACAAAGAGTCTAGCCAACTTTGGTGTTTTCACTATAGTACGTTTTCGAATAAACCTAGCCATTTTGGTTAACCTCTCCACAATTACCCAGACTGAGCCGTGCCCTCTCTGTGTCTTAGGTAATCCGACTATAAAGTCCATGGAGATACTCTCCCACTTTCCATTAGGAATATCCAATGGGTGGAGTAGTCCTGCAATCCTCAATCTCTCAGCTTTGTTGACTTGGCATTTGGTGCACTTAAGCACATACTCTAGGACGTCCTTATGAAGTACAGGCCAATAAAAGTGCCTCTTAACAAGATCATAAGTCTTGTTAACTCCTCGGTGTCCTGCACTAGGTGTGTCATAACACTCATACAAAGTATGTGGTCTCATCTCAGAATCTCTAGGGACACACACCTTACCTTTATATAATAGATATCCATCATGGACACTGTAATTCTTCCACTTGAATCCTTCTTGAGTACCCGTAGATACTCCATCCTCACTAGAAACCCATATATCATGATCCCCATTCTCTATGGCTTCCCAAATTTTGGAATATGCAGGATCAAACCTACATTTCCCTCTAATGGACTCAAGTAGCTCACTAGTGATCTAAGTAAAACTCATTCCATTGAGCATAGGCATGTGGCTAAGTGAATCAACCACTACATTAAATTTTCTCTTCCTATACCTAAGCTCATAATCAAACTCTTGAAGGGTCTCTACCCATCGGGCCTTACGACCTTTAAGGTCTGTTTGATTAGAGAGCCACTTAATGCTCTCTTGATCAAACACTATCGTAACTTTGGTGCCATATAAATAATGACTCCACTTCTTCAAAGCATGGACAAATGCATACAACTCCTTCTCATAGAAGGAGTAATTCTTCTGAGCCAATTCTAGTTTCTTACTCTCAAATGCTACTCGTCAACCATCTTGTTGGTAGTAGTCAGGGCACTCAAGGAGCTACAAGACACGGAAGCCAATGAAAGGAGTTGGAGCAAAGAGAAGGAACAAGTAGGCAAGGCAGTCAACACACATCCAACAAGTAGGCCAGTCAATTTTTCCAACCTAATCTCTTTTCAGTAGTGATTTTCATCACTACATGAACATTGTAAATACCGTTTTTGGGTAGATTCGACTCCATTTTGTTCAAGCCGAGGAGTCCTCGAGCTTGAGGAGTATAAGAAGTGTTTATGTGTCAATTTTCATAATTTTTAGAGCTTGTTTGAGCATCCAAAATAGCCTAGGAACCTAATTTTTAACTAGGCCAGAAACTAGGTCTGGACAGGACCAAAGCTAGTCAAAAACTATAAAAAGAGCTAGAGAGCTCATTTTGGAGGTTAGCTTGTAAGTGACTTGAGCTTGTACATGAGACTTTTTGAGTAATCTAAAGAACTCCATTGTTTCTCTCTTTGTTCTTGCCTTATGTGCATGTGTGTATGTATGTATGTATGTGCATGTTTGTGTGCTTCTCACTCACACACTTGTGCCATCACTTGTTCAAGATCTTCATACCATCCTCATGTCCTCCCAGATTGACATTAAAGGAGGTGCTAATCATCATTGAGCTACACCAAATTTTGGTGCCATTGCCGGGGATCAAGCTTTGAGGATGAGCATGTGATGGTAAGACGTAGAGTTGAGACATTGGAGTCATAGGTATTTCCTTCACTTTGATCTATTTCCTTTTGTTTTCTTCACCATCTTCATCACCATCATCATCATCACCCTCCCACCATCATCTCCACCTTCACAAATATCATCAGCTCCTTCCTAGTTGAAAACCAAACAGGAAGGAGCTTGAAGAGAATCAGGTCTGATGGAGGAGGTGAGTACTTTTCACATGAGTTTGATCTATTTCTATAGGAAAGAGGCATAAAGAGGGAAGTAACAACCAGGTATACTCCTGAACTGAATGGAGTAGTAGAGAGAAGGAACATGTTAATTGTTGAAGCAGCTAGGTTTATGTTAAATAAGAAAAAGTTACCTAACTATTTATGGGCAAAGGCTGTATCCATAGCCACCTATTTGGTCAATAGGTTTCCATCCAAATCATTGGATGGTATGATACCATATGAAGCATGGAAAGGCAGAAGACCCTCATTGAATCATTGCAAAATATTTGGGTGCATTGCCTATGCACACATCCCATCAGAAATTAGAGGGAAGCTTGACCCTAAGGCTGAGAAATGTATATTTACTGGGTATGATCAGAATCAAAAGGGATACAGACTTTATAATCCCACTAAGAAGGCATTCATAGTTAGTAGGGATGTAGTATTTGATGAGAATAATTCATGGTTTGAAGATGATTGCACAAAATTCAAATTACCATATGATTTGGAAAATGATTTCAAATCATTTTCCAAAGATGAGGATAATATTGATTTCAAAGCTTGGAAGTCAAGAGGCAAGTTCAAATACAAGCAATTAGAGGAACTACCCGAGTCTTCCAATCAAGCTTTAAGGGGATCACAAAGAGAAAGTAAGAAGCCCATAAGCTATGGATATGATACATCCTTAGTCACAAAACACTCTGTGTACATCACTAAAGATTCTATGGTAGAGGAGCCTTCTGCATTTGAAGAGGCTAAGAAGAAGAAAGAGTGGAGAGAAGCCATGCAGGAATAAGTGGAAGCATTGTAGGAAAACCACACTTGGGATCTAGTTCCCAAGAAGCCAGATATGAAGGTAATTGGTTCAAGGTGGATATACAAAGTTAAAAAGAACTCTGATGGTTCTATAAACAAGTACAAGGCAAGACTAGTGGCAAAGGGATTCACCCAAACACATGGAGTAGACTATGAAGAAACACTTTCACCTGTGGCAAAGATGCCAACAATTTGGGTATTGGTAAGTATTGCTGCATCCAAACATTGGAACTTATATGAGTTAGATGTCAAGAATGCATTTTTAAATGGTTGGATAACAAAAGAAGCATATATGGCACAACCACCAGGTTTTGAAGATGAAGAAAAAGCAAGGTATGTATGCAAGCTTAGAAAAGCACTCTATGGTCTGAAGCAAGCTCCTAGAGGTTGGAACCATGGGCTTGTTGCCAATTTGCATGATCAAGGCTTTGTGGCAAGCAATGAAGACTATTCTTTATTTGTTAAGAAGAATAAATCAAAATTCATCTACTTATGTGTCTATGTAGATGACATCATTATTATAGGTAATGATTATGATGGTATCAAGCAGGTCAAGGCTCAATTGATGAAGGAATTCAAAATCAATGATCTAGGGTTGTTAATCTACTTCCTTGGACTCAAACTTGTGTATACAGATTCAGATATATTCATCACACAAAGGAAGTACATACATGATATGTTGCTAAAGTTTAAGATGGAGAACACTAAAGTTGCAGTTTTCCTATGGAGATCAATCATAAGCTAAGTTCACGTGAAGGTGAACTACTTGAAGATGTTAGAGGTCATCAACAACTTGTGGGTAGTCTTAATTATGCTACTTTGACAAGAGTAGATATTGCATATGCAGTAAGTACATTAAGTTAGTTTATGCATGTACCAAGGAAGCCTCATATGGAAGCTGCAAAGAGGGTACATTAAGTATCTAAAGGGTACAATGAATGAGGGATTTTTTTATCCCTTTACTTATGACATAGATATAAAGTTATATTCTGATGCACATTGGGCTAGCTCCAAGGATGATAGGAGGAGTACTTCAGGGTACCTATCTTTTGCAGGTTCAAAACTCATATCTTGGTCATCCAAGAAGCAACCAATTGTGGCCTTATCTTCCATAGAAGTAGAATATAGAGGTTTGGGAAATGCAACTCGAGAAGCTATGTGGCTTAAGCAATTGTATGCAGATTTGGAGATACATTCCTACACTCCAATTATCTTTGGAGATAACACTAGTTCATTTCATTTGGCTACTAATCGTGTGTAACATGCCAGGACTAAGCACATTGAAGTGCACTATCATTATGTTAGAGAGAAATTACTAAGCAAGGATATCCAATTATCCTATGTACCAACTCATTTCCAATGTGCATATATACTCACCAAAGCATTGGATGGAACAAAGATGAATAGGTTCAAACTGATGATTGGGCTACAAGAGGTCAAGGAGCAATAAAGATCAAGCATGATAGGATTGAGGGGGAGCTATTGGTGGAATTAAGCCTAAGGCTACACACTTGATCACCTCACATAAGTTTGATGTATTGACATTACACATGGAAGGATTCATATATACAACCTCTTGTAACTTTGCTTCTAAATTACATTTGTAAAAGGTCATTAAGCCCATGAGGAGTTAGGAAGCATATATCTCATAACTTTTGGTAGTTGAGTCAAGGGAGAATCAATCCTATACTTTAGGATGCACTTTATTGGTAGAGATTTGAATTTGAATTCAAATCCTTGGCTCCAACAAAAGCTATAAAAGAGGATATGAAATGCCCGCATGTATCTCAAAGTTCAGAGGTCATATTCATGTACTTTCATTGAGAAGAGAAGCTCATCTCAGAGCTCACTCATTGTGCAATGATGTCATCAGCATACTGTCTACGTTTAATCCTAGAAAGTTTCATTGGTAATGCTTCTAGTGATCATTGGATATCAATTAATCTCTGCTCACTAGTCTGTGACTGTCAAGGCCCATAAAAGTCCGGATGGATGCTTAACTTTCTTAACATATTTCTCTGCATATAAATGATCATTTTAGATGATTTCACTCATGATTAGTAGATTGTTAAACCAATTGAAGTTCCCCAAAATGAATTTTATTAATTGCTACTATACTCAGAGAATGGTGCAAAACTTTGTGTAGGTGTCTCAACCAAAATAGCAAGTTCTAGACCTTGGATCATATGCCTACCTATCTGTTTTGATCTTATCATTAGTGCATCATCTTACAAGCAACATATGTGATCATTTATGCTTATTAGCTAGCTAAAGAGGCCCGCAACACTCTCCAACCATCACTTATAGCAGGTGTGAAGCAGGTTTTAGCTACACCAACTCATCTCTTGTGATTATCCACCATCTCCTCCAACAATAGTCACTACTTCTCACAAAAATAACATCTTGAATAGGATACTATGTGTCAATAGAGTACCAAATAACTCTAAACTCAAGGAAGTCTACCTTGTAGTAGGAACATATGTAACCTTATGAACTGTTGGATCTCCTAATTAGGATGGACCTAGTTCTTTCATAGTTGAACAGATGAAAGATCCTAAAAATGAGTATGTGATGACACATGTAGAAAGAAAGCACATTGTATTGTAAAGTTTTCAAGGAGGATAAAATCAAACTCACATATCTAGGATAGCATGTCTTATATACTAGGACGTTGGAATGTAAGAGTCAAACAAGCCAAAAACTAGGTGAGCCTCTCAAGATAGAAGAACTTGGATAGGAAGTAATGCAACTTCTTTATTAGTGCAAGAGGAAGAACCTACACATTTTTTAGGAGGAAGAAACCATATTCCTCAAGTTGGACATCAAAATGGGTAGAGACCTCCTAATCCTAAGACGACAAGATTGTGGTATGAGGTTTTGTCCTTCTCAAGTTGCCAGGTGCATGAAAAATCATTATTATGGCACAATTGATCCTTATTATCATATGCCAAAGTTTAAGCAAGTGCTTGGAGTAGAGGAAGCAAGAAATCTCTTTACCCAATATGTAACTTTTGGGCTCAAATTAGTAACAAAGATTTGAATTAGTTTGAGCCATTGGATAGATAGACATTTAAAGATGATGAGCATCTTCTAGATGAGTTCATTAGTGAGTTCTCAAAGAAAAGAGCCAAACATGAATCCTCTTTTTTGATCCATATCTTTGAGCAACATAACCATGATGTTATCAGGCTTTTTGCTTGAAGATTTGAGAAGTATGTAGATAGATGTCCAATTGAGGAGCTTCCTTCCCAACAAAAGCATATTCCCCTCTTCTCGACTAGACTTCCTAACATTGATTTGTAGGCATTTGTCTATGTAAAGTTCTTGCAAAGACTTGTTGCATGCTTGAAAGAGTGTATAGACGTGGAAAACAATTTGGCAAAAAACTTAAAGCTTCCAGAGGTACCCATAGGCATACCAAATACTAGGATTCTAGAACTTGAGTTCCAAAAATTCACACAAGAAGTAGCACACAGGGATCCACGATAAGAACACATTACAGGAAATTAAGGAACTCCTCACAAATCAAGCATTCCAAGAATATATGTAGATATTGAAAAAACCATCCCACATATGGATGAAGCTTGGCCTCAAGAGTTTTATAAAAGATTTCAAGAAACTAAATGGAAGAAAGAGCAACATAACAACCTAGCTATCCATGAGATAGTCATGGGGATAATCATTAAAACATTGTGAAGGATCTTGTTATGGTGATGCTCAAAGCCTTAGTATACATGAGGGAGACTGTATGAGTCTACAAACTCTTCCTAACTACATGTAGAATATGAAGCAAGAACCAAGTATAAGAGAGCACCATCAATGAGAAAAAGGTACATTAAGGGGAATGAACCAAAACCATCAATAGTAGACACCCTAAGAAAGAGAAAAGATTGATGTACGCTCAGCCCAAAAATAAAGCAACATGAGGCCCAATTAGAACCACTTCTAATCAAGCTAGATTTTGTGTAAATCAAATCCCACTTGATAAGATTGGAGACTACAATTATGGGAATGAAGGTAACACTTGTTTGCATGTAATCTATAGTGATGAGAAAACAAAAAAATCATAGATTTGAGTCGAGTGGCCATAACTTCTAGAGAGATTTGGGAGAAATGGTGAAATCCTATCCTTAGGCCCACATGATGAGATCACAATTAGTAGACGGTCATGTAGAACTTCCTCTTATAATTTTAGAAGGAATAGTAATCCATACTCGTGGAGTTGAATTTGAGCATACACTAGGCATATGGCATTTAGGTAATAAATTATTTGATGATCTAAGGAAGATTGTCACTCTAGCACATTGTTGAGTATCAATGTTAGGAGATCCAACTTATAATTGTCAATACGAGGAGACACAAGGATGATATGATGACCATGAGCAACTAATCACACAAGTGCATGAGTGAGGAGCACACTTACATGCACACACATACACACACACACATTCAAGGTAAGACCAAAAACTAAACAATGGGTTCTTTAAATTAAGTGCTTATTGTACAATGTTTCAAAAAAAAATCAAAACTCAAAAGTGAGCTCTGTAGCTTGTTTTATAGTTTTTGCCTAGTTTTGGCCATATTCAGACCTAGTGTTTGGCCTAGCTAAAAATTATTTTCCTAGGTTCATTTGAGGGCTCAAACAAACTCTAAAAATTAAGAAATTTGGTACCTAGCTACTTCTACTAATCCTCAAGCTTGAGATTCCTCCACTTGGACAAAATGGAGTTTGATCTATCAAAAATGGGATTTATAATGGAGTGTAGTGAAGAGAATCATTGTTTTAAAGGGACATGTCTTCAAAAGTTCGGTGGGCCTTGTCAATTAACGTTGAATCTCATTCTTGCTTATTCCTCCTTGTTCTTCTCTCTATGCTTGCTCCCTCTAGCTTCCTTTTCTCAAGCTACTCTATTGCATAGGTCCACCTTGACTGTTAACACCCCTGCTCTCTCCCGTTGGTCATCCCTGATAGACCCTTGTGGCAGAGGGCATCTAGTATAGGATTTTTGTACATCCACAACTACATGTTCCTTCAGTCCGAGAATGCATGCTAGAGCAATCATGAGTTTATCCCAATGGATAGGTGCTAGAACCTCTAGATGGGGCATATGTATTTGACCTATGTGGAGAGCTTGTTACACGACAAAGAGGTGCAAGAGATGTGTGGGTCAAGGAATGAATATTTCTTGTCGAAAAGATTTCCTCAAATGTTTGCTTGTAACAAGAAAGCATGTATTCTATTCGGGCATGCCATGCATATATAGTATTGATGGATGGGGTCTTGCTCATTTTGTATGCAATGTTGAGGTTGCCTTCATTAAATCCCAATGTTGATATGTATGGGGCTTTAACATTTTTGAACATTTTGAAAATAACTGTCATAAGTTTAAATATCTTCATGCACATTTTTGCGACAACATCAGAAAACTTTTTGCAACAACATCAGGTACTCTCTTCAGCCTTTGTAACCAATGTCTTATGGTTGATACCATGTATGCAATTGTAGTAGGCCCTTTTGGGGGCTCAAAGTATGGGTAGTTGAGCCAATCTAAACATCCCTTGCCATTTCGTACTTTGACAGCAAATTCAAGCCATGGTAGCCTATAGGGTACTGGAACATAGCATGGATTGTGATTGATGTATAATGGAGCATTTGACCATTTCCTCATCATTTAAGGGCATGCTTTGAGTAATCTTAATCTCCAATACGTCTTAAAGATAGTTCCCTTCTTAGCTCATTCTAGGAGGTCATTCGGTTGGAATTGGGTTGCAAATGTTGATGCCTCTTTGATGAATCTTTTAACCTCTATGTTGTAGTCATCTAAAAGTACAAAGTATAGCATATATTGCATCTCTGAGGTGGTGATCATCCCTCTATGGGACAATTTCATAAAGTATTTTGATTTGAGTATTGTATCTTCTACATTACACAATTACTAAACTTGTATAGTTACTCAATCCTTGTGCATGCATCCAATTTCTTCCACTTTCTTTAGCCATTCAAGGACTCATGCTTCATATGTTTCTTGTCCTTCCTTAGTGACTCTACCCCTAGGAACTACTTAAGTTCTCTTCCATTGGAATCTCTACAAATTCCTCTAATTCAGGCTCCACCAGTGGGGATGGGAGTCGATCACATTGTAATAGTTGTGCTTCTAATTTGTTTTTGAAGTGTCTCAGTCTCTTCCATGTTAACTTGAAGCTAAATAGCTTGGGGCACTTGGGTCTTGGTTGTGGCTATCTCATTTCATAGCTCACTGAGCTCGTCTTCTAATTTATCATAAGATTCAATGAAATCTACATGGTCCTCTAATAAAACTCGGATGTTCTTAGAGGGCACTACTTAAAAGCATGGATGGTAGCACCTGGTGTGCTTCCATATTAGTTTTGAGATTATCTTGGTTCTACTATTTGAGATTCTTGTTTCTTCCAAGGTTGTGGCCATATGTCTTCAAAGAAGACCCATGTTTCTTTGCAGCTTAGCATTTCTATCCATTTGATGATGCAGAATGATCTCCATATTATTAATGGCTTCTTCATCCACATTTTGTATTCTTGAATCAAGCTCATTGTGGGCTTGTTGTAGTGTGTCACACTATTCTCATAATGTGCGGGTTTCCTCTTCGAGCATGGCTACTCTTGCTTGTAGCGGTTGTGATTCCTCAATGAGGAAAGCATTCTTCCAATAACTGATACTCCTATCGTAGCTGAGTTACACATAGAATCATTGTATCAATTTCATTATGTAAAGGCATGGATGTAGTATACACAGGTGGAAATGGAGGGGGAAGGGAAGGCCACATGTCTTCCGAAAAGACCCATGTTTCTTTGTAGCATAGCATTTATGTCCATTTGATGATGCAAAATGATCTCCATATTCTTAATGGCTTCTTGATCCACATTTTGCATTCTTGAATCAAGTTCATTGTGGGCTTGTTGTAGTGTGTCATACTATTCTCATAATGTGTGGTTCTCCTCTTCGATCATGGTTACTCTTGCTTGTAGCTATTGTGATTCCTCCATGAGGATTGCATTCTTCCAACAATTGATATATCTATCTTAGTTGAGTTGCACACAAAATCATTGTATCAATTGCATTATGTACAAGCACGGATGCAGTATACACAAGTGGAAATGGAGGGGGAAGGGAAGTGGAGATGGTCATTATGAATGTAGTGCATGATGGTGTGATAGGTGTTGGTGAGGTTGCTGGAGGGGTATGAGAGATTGTGGAAGTGTAGGGGGAGGAGGTGGTGCCATGGGTGGGGAGATATCCATGGGCTCCATTAGTGTTGTGCATGTTGGTTCTACTATATAGATAGGGATGGTAGGTGCCATTCTTGTTGTGTTGGTGAAAAGTGGTGATGTTATAATTGAGTGAGGATCTTAAGAGGAGGGCACTGCAAGCGGTTGAAAGTCTCCAAGAATGTTTCCCAAAATGGTGGTAAGGTGGCTATAGGTTCTTGAGGTCAAGGGATAGAAAAATAGGGATTCATATTAAAAGGAGCATATGCATGAGGGAATGCAAGGAAGCCTATACTACCTTCAATTAGAGGTGGGTTTCCTATTACTATGTGTTTGAACAGGTGGCCTAGAACTAGTTCAAGTGCGTGAGATGAGGTAGTATACAGTGGATTGGTAATGGAAGAAAATAGCTCGATGAGGGAGATAAGAGCATAAAAACTGAAGGAAGGGGTGGAGGTGATGGTTTTGGTGGTAGTTGTGGCTGTTTCAGTGTGGGATGGTGAATTAGGTGTGAAAAGTGGGCCCTATTGGGTGGGTGGTTTTTGTGGGCGTGATGGTAGTTTGGGTTTGCTCAGTTCTAGGTGAAGAGGGAGGAGGTGTAGGGGAGATGGGTGAGGCCTGAACAAAGATTTCTATAGCTAGATCAACTGTGGCTCTCAAGGTTGTCTCTTGGACTATGACTACTTGTCTTTGAGATACGAGTATTTGAATATTCTTTCTAGGTCACGGTCTAGTGTCGATGCACTATTGGTCATATTGCAATCGTGGACTTTGTAGCATGGTATGTAAAACTTCCATAAATCCATAAGTTTTAGCCAAACGTTGGAGGGATTCTATGAAGTGGGGATCTATGCCTTCTTCTCCTAGTATTTGATCAATGAGTATGTTGTTAGTGACTACCTCACTCTTGGACTCTCTGAATGGTGTCATACAATCATTAAAGTTGTGCCATATAGGCTAGGGATCCTTCAGGTTCTTCTCCGTTGTGCTCATCTTCATCATTCTCCTCTTCTTGCTCTTCATCTTGTTGTTGCTCATCGTGTTCCTCTTCATGTTGGTGATGATCGCCTCCTTCTTCTTCTTTCGATTCAAGGTTCACATATTTGAGGATCTATTCAAATTCAACATTGCCTAATTCTTCTAATCCAATCCCACTAGGAAACTCTAAATTTGATGGTATGGGTGGGAAAATCAATTTTGGACCATCAATACTTCACCTTGGCTATCTGGTTGTAAAAGGTTGAACAATGCAATCTAGCATGGGAGAGATGTCAAACATGAGGGTGGATTGTTTGGGTTTAGCACATGGGATTGATCCGGTCATTCTGTTGGATGGTGGTGCAGAGGCCTTCCTACTTCTAAATTGTTGGACTCTGTTCTAGGATAAGGCCCATCGAATATGTACGTCATATGCCAAGCACCTATAAATGATCTGTGTGATAGCACAACATCCATGCAAGATGGTCTTGCATGGCCATCTCTTGTGAGTTGCGTGAATTTTGTTCTATGATCTAATGGGGAAGTTTGATGGTCAAATTTTTGGTATCTGTGAAGTTTAAATTGAGCCATACTTTTTTATGGGGCATAGTGAACCTATCCTACGTAGGGAAAGCAAAGTGTTGCATGCACATGCAAAGGTGGACAACAATATTTGGGGTCATTCCTACCATGTCTTTAAGCTTTTTTAAAGACCTATTCTTCATGTTATCAGGGATCAATCCATCCTTTTTGAAGGGTATGTGCATACCATACATATCTAAAGGTTCCTTGACTAAGTTGTTGGTGAGCCTAAAGCTTTCAACTCATTTTTGCACTATAAAGATGGTATCACGAAGATACTAGATGCTCTAGTGTCCTTCTTAGGATGCATAGTGTTAATAGGGCAGTAACAATGTATGAAATAAGCTTTACAAGCCTTGCACTCAAGTATTCTACCAAGCATGCCTTGCACTCAAGTATTCTGCCAAGCGTGCCTTGCACCAAATGGGTTGGATTTCCTCTGCATTTTGCAAGCACTGAAACTCTCTAGTGAAAAGTGATATTTTCCCCACACATTATTATACTAAATCCTAGCCTCCCAAAGGTAAGCAGCTTCGCCCAAAGTTCTAGCCATCTCCCTAAACCAATGGGAATCCTTGTTCACTCTTATTGTTTGAGTCGTTGGTGGATCTTGAATTGGGATGAATTGCAAGACTCTTAGAGCCTCTACTTGCTCTATAGGTACATCTATAATAGGCAAGCTCTCGATCTCTATCATCTATTGACCAAGTTCCGCATGAGAGCTAGTGCCCATTGTTTCAGCCATAATGGTAATAGTAATTGATGCTTTTGGATCTTATAGAAGAAGAAAAACACATTAGTATTGCATTAGAGATAATCTGCTTGCAATACCAACATGATATGTGTGATGGTTAGTTGGTTAGTAAAGGGGTGTAGTGTGAATGTGTGTGGATGTAAAGCTAGTTGATGTTTATAGATGCATACTTGGGATGTGCACTATACTCAAAATGCATCTATCCTCATGCAGGGAAACTTACATCATAGGGTCAAGGGCTTTATTACAAGTTTTAACTCTCCACACTTCCCTTATGGGATTAAAGATATTGCTTGTGATTACATTTAAGGGTTTCAGAGGTGACTTTACCTAGATTTGGGACTTTGCAGGTACCCATTTCCAAGTAACACTCGGTGTGATTATACTTGAATATGTGTGGTTAATAGCTTTGTGTATTGGATTTTGTGGGATGGGTGTAAGTGAAAGTAACCTAGACCTAAGAGCTTATGTGTAGCTATTTGAGCATGCAAGCATGTCTTAGGCACCCAAATCTATTTAGGGTTGTGGTTAGCCTTCATCCACTGCTTGGGTATCCAAATGGAGATTACTCGTTGAGGTTGACATTTGGAGTATTCGTACCTTGGCCACTTTGACTTCATCACCTATTTTGTATGTACTGGTGATCTTGAGAAGGGAGCAGGCAACTGCTCACTCTTGCATTTCTAGATCTACTTCACACCATGAATCACTGCTAGTTTTTTATTATGGGTCTTCGTTGTTTGCTCCATCTACTTCTTGGGTTTTTTTTGCTTGATTCACATTGAGTCTTTGGAAAAGAAGGGAGCTCCATAATTTCTCTTGTGATTTTTGTAGTTGCTACATCCTTTTGCATCATAGAGCTCTAGACAAGGACATCTTCTTTATCTTCATGATTAACCCTAGAAGTACCAAAAGTTGGTGACTTTCCAAGTCATACTTTGACTTTAACATGTTGACTGTTCACCCAAACTTGAAGAAGTCCACTTCTGAGGTTCAATTTGACTACATGATCATAGATCTATTCTTGAACCAAGATGAGAGGTTCAATAAGATCCTCGTCATGACACACTAGCATTTAGATTGTCATGTGGATATCTTGGATGGAGACGAGAAGTTCCACCTCACCCATGCAAGGGGTCTCAATGCCTCCCATGTTGGAGCAAGTCTATGACAAGCCTAAGTATTGGCTTGAGTCCCGCAAAGTCATAGAAGAAGACTTAAAATGAAGACTATGTAAAGTTCACTTGTGAACTACCTCTTGTAACTTTTGAAGACTTTACTTAATGTAATGGAAGAAGACTTAAAATGAAGACTATGTAAAGTTCACTTGTGAACTACCTCTTGTAACTTTTGAAGACTTTACTTAATGTAAAAGTGAAATAATCTTAAGTGGTTGAGTCCACTTGATCAAAAAGGGAAAGAGGAGACACGAATTCGTGATTTGTGGTAGGTAGAGAATCAAATCAATCACTAATTGATTGGAGAGTGATTGAGGGAAGTTAGCCTCCCAAGCTCAACTATAAATAGATGGTAGTTTTACTCGTGGTTAGTCTGTTCATTTTCACTTCTCTGTCAGGTACTCGACTTTTTTACTCGCATACAAATTTTCATAATCATTGGATTCTTAAATCTAGAGTTATGTTCATTTTTCTGCTCACTGGTCTCATTACTATAGCAGCCCGTGAAAATCGGGATGATGTCATCACTTTTTAAACATCTTTCTCAGTGTGTGGTTCATTATTTTTTATGAGATTACTCTTGAAAGTTAGCTCTTTAAGTTAACTAGACTTCCCCAAGAGGAATTAAGCTAATTGCTGCTGTGCTAAGAGAATTATGCAAAACACTAGACAGGTGTATGAACCAAAATAGCAAGTTCTTCACCTCTGAGCTAACTCCAACTTATCTGTTTTGATCTATCTTTTTGACAGTGATCTTCCAAGGTACATAGAGTGTCTAATACATCGATTGGCAAGCTAAAAGGGCCCACCATATACTCCTGGAGTTCATTTGGCTGGTGTAGATCAAGGACTTTGCAACACCTCTTCATCTTCAAGCACATACATATCCATCTCTTCACATCCCAATCCTATGAGATAAGCTTCAATACGATTGATGCTCATTCCCATATCGTGATAGTAAGAAACTCTAACAATACTAGTGACTGCCCCTGAGTGAATTAAGGCCTTAATTGTCTTTACACCCATGCCTTGTCCTACTTCTACGGGGATGAATGGACATCTATTGACTATACAGTGAGGGGTTACATTCTTGGCTTGGCACATCACCATATGATACCTTGGTGCCTCATGATTAGTTTGCCTAGGCTGATCTCTACCTTGTCTCCTCGGCTTCATACATTGGATATGTTCTAGGGCCTCTGCCTAAGCTTCTTCTCCAATTCCTTGCTCTTCATCTTTGCATTTTTTTGCTCTATTGAGTCAGCTAAGAATTTCTTCAACTGATGGTTCTTGGTAAAGCTTCACTCTACAACCACGAATGTAACTTGGTATTATATCAACATCAAAAGTTGCTAACTGGATCGCTCCATTCATTGATATTCTATTGATTATCATTGCTCCATAGCCATGCTTTTCCAATTTCTAAGCATGTTGCTTTAGTGTATACACCAAGACTAGATCTCCTACATTTAGGACTTTAGCTTTTACATGTGCATTGAAGTATGCCTTTTGTCCTTTCTTAGTTGTGTATATCCTGGTAGCTACTCTCAATTGGGTCTCTTCTAATCGTTCTAAATTAAAGATCATGGAAGATATCTCATGGCCAGCCCATTGGTGCTCTTGTGCTACCTTTAGTGTAGGTATCAAAAAATCCAAGGGCAAAATTGCATTCTGTCCAAACACCATGTAAAAGGGGGTGGCATTGAAATCCTTTTTATAGGACACTTTATATGCTTAAATAAGGTGACGTAGTTATTTGTCCCAATCAGAATGTTTGTTATTCACCAGTTTATTCAAAACAGTACATAGGATCTTATTTGTGGTTTCTACTTAATCTTTGGCTTGTGGGTGATATGATGCCAACTTCTTGTGAATAACCATGCGTTCTTGTAACAAGAATTTGATGAAATCACTCAAGAAATGGGTGCCATGATCACTTACCAAATCTATCAACAAACTATATCTAGTAAATACGTTCTCCAACATAAACTTAGCTGTGGTTTGTGCATCATTTTTTCTAGTTGCTTTTACTTCCACCCATTTGGTTAGATAATGCGTAGTGAGAATAATATATTCAGCATGTGAAATCTTAGCTAGTGGATTAATAGGACCAACAAAATCTATTCCCCATTTGGAGAATACATGTCCTCCCATCATGTGTCTCAGTGGCATCTCATTCTTGCGTATCCGATATTGAGTTCACTAACATATATCACATCTCTTCACATAAGTGTGTTGCATCCATGTGAAGGGTTTGCCACCAAAGTCTTGAGAGTAGAATTGCTTTGATCACTCGATCAAGTCCAAAGTGTCCTCCTCCCACACCTTGGTGTGTAGTTTCTAAGATCTTGATGTTGACGACATGATCGCTCCTACTTCATCTACATTTGTATCCGCATGAGTGCATCTCCATTTTGTATCCAGGAGGCACTCCATTTCTAGTCTATTTCCATTTTATATTGTATTTCCTTTGTATTTGGGTACCTTGCCATGTGCTTCTACCAGTTGTATTCATTCTCCTTTCAGGAGACTTATCCCACATATGATGTAATTTTGAGAGCCCCTCCCAAATCTATATAAGGAGGGCCTCTCCCCTCATTTGTACTGGTTAGAAGCTTGAGGAGCCTACTCCATGCTCTTGGCAAGCTCATTTCTAATCCACATGAGTTTACCCATTTCATGGTCTACTCATTTTGTGTCTCACACATTCTTTGTTTTGTGAGAGTACTTTACTTTTCATTTTTCTTCTGCATGCATACTCTCTACATGGTATCAGAGCGCTAGGTGGAGGTCTTGGTGGTGTGTTTGGTGGTCATTTTGGTGGTGGTGGTGCTTCATTTTGGTGGCGTAATTTCTCCTCATTGAGAGAGGCCTTTTGCCATCGATTTTTGGGATTCGTTATGGCCGTTTGCCCACCCTCCCACCCATTTCTTCGTTTGTTTGTCCACCATTTTCTCTCATTTTCCCCTCCCTCCCACCCTTGGATTTGGTGGTATTTTGTGCTCATTTCGTGGTTCATTATTGTAACTTTCGTGTGGAGACTATATTGTCTTGTCATACAACATGGAAATTTCTTGAGCTTGCTGCATTTATCTCAGTTTTTGAAGTGTTTATAAACACTTTAGCCATGGTACTGATGATAGCTTGCTTGTACGAAGTGTTCATAAAACACTTGGGTTTCCATTTGTAACATCAAGCAAACAGGCACAGAATCGACCCGCGAGAACCTTTCTAGGCGACGTGATCTGCCAACTCATTCTGTTGACTTTATATTTTGGGGTTCTTCTCGAAAGCGGAAACTGATTTAAAGCTGAAGGCATTCAGTCCCAAGCACATGATTGAGAAGCTTTGAGCCGTCAAGTACAATCTCTAGAGTTGTCATCGGAGCTACAGATTGCATTTGGGTCGGGATTCAAGTGTAATAGCGCAGTCTGGAAGGCGCTGCGTACTGTCAAGACGCCAAAGGCCAACAACCCATGGCTTGACTGCATTGATGCATATCCTATGGAGGTCCCTGATTTCTCTGGAGTACTTCACCAGGGCGCTACTGACGTTCGAAAGCCATCGATGGTAGTGAAACACACACGCACTCGCAAGCAGAGCAGTAGCAGTAAACACTGCGAGCAACAACACATAAGAGAAGGAGAGGGCCAAAAGGGATGAATCGTAGCCCGTAGAGAGAAATAGATGCCGTGAAGGAGCATTTCAGGCTCGCTACAAAAGGAGGTGACATTCGAATTGCGCTCGATGGTTTTGACAGCCAGAAGGGCTTTAGCTCATTCCATCTTCGCTTGCAGAATGGAGAAAAAGGGAAGGGCACGGGACAGCTCAACCGAAACACGCCCACCTTTCCATGCAAACACCTGAGTCCTTTGCAGAAGCTCAAAGTGCTCTGAAGGAGCATCCTGAATCATAAGGAACACAGTGAGAGATAGACTGAGAGAGAGAGGAGAGAGAATTTCTCTCACTTTAGAGAGCATAACTCTGAAGTAAGCCATAGCGCGACTAGTTGCTGAAGGTCTGATGCATCTCTTATCGCCCACAGTCCAGATCTCTGTGGGAAAACAGAGCGAGAGAACTGACAATTGCACCTGACAAAGTTGAAGGAAAATACTAATTGTAGTTTCGAGACAGACTGCTTGGGTAGTACTCAAAGATTCAACAACACCAGATACAATTGCCTTCATATTTTCAAGAGCTCGAGAGTCTAAGTTCTCTTTTGTTTTATATGTTGAATTGCAATCTGATGGTTGCGCAAAAACCGTAGCACCAGTGATTTCCTTGCAATTTACTACAGCTTGTGCTGGTGCATTCTGTTGGAGAAACAATCACTAATTGGACATATATTTGAAGGTCAAATCTTAGGAAGAAAACCACATGCCTATGTGAAGGGACAAATTCACAAGTGTATTATATTTGTAAAGTTAGTTCACTTTAGTTCTAGAAGTTTTTTAAAAAATCACGAGGATAAGAAAATCTATATAAGTTAGTTTGTATCAACTGATGCGAATGAGAGGAAGACAATGAGAAAGTGAGTTAGTACTCATTTTGTATGACTGAGTATAGTCGGGCTTCTCTGAGTGAGAAAGCACTTGTAAGATTCTGTGTTTTCATAGCTATGATAAGAACTAGTTAAAGTTCTGTGTATAAGTCTTCTTCTTCCATCTCCAGTGTTTGTCTTCTGTGTAATGTTTTGAAGAATTGAAGTTTTTCAAGCAAGTCGATGCCTGGCATCGAATGTATGTTGAAAGGTTGAGTTTTATGCGGGAAGTCGATGCTTGGCATCGAATCTTGGCTGATAAGTCATTGTTTTCATTCTCTGAGTGTTACCTGTTGTTGAATCTTCTAAAAACATGAATTTTGTGGAGCAACTCGATGCCTGGCATCGAGTTTCAACATAAAGTCGATGCCCGACATCGACTTCTAACATAAAAGTGGTCTTGTTCATGTGTGTGTTCAAGGGGGTAATTCTAGTGCTGAAAAAGTGGCTAAAAACGCTCAAAGTTGATGCCCGACATCGACTTTTGATTGCAAGTCGATGCTAAGCATCGAATTTTCATTTTTAGACACTCAGGATTACTAAAACAGGCAAAATTTCCACTTTTGGAAGTCATATAGGGTGATCTTGTGAAGGCCATAACTTGAGTTCTAGAGATCCATTTCATGCATATGATAGCTTGTTGGAAAGCTCTACTCTTCTAGTTTCGGCATATAGAACATCTTTGAGAAATAGTACTTGAGCTAAGAGAAATTAGTAAAATACTGAAGGTATGTCATTTTAGTAACTAGAAAAATCTGAAGAAGCAAAGTTCTTGGTTTTGGCTATCATTTCTCAAAGTTTGGAGTGGCAATGAGTTAATGGTGACCATAGAGGTGTTCTAGTGTCACATTAATTCATTTCTTGTGGTGTTTTACACATCAACATGTGGTATCAGAGCAGAAAGTTCCTAAAGAGGAGAAGGCGACAAAGGTACGAGAAGTTTTGGAAAGTTTTCCATTAAAGTTTGAAAGGTGAAGCATTTGAAGACACAAGGGATCAAAAGGTTACTTCAAAAGTATCTTCATATACAAAGAACTCCAAAAGGTATTATTCTTTATCCTTTAAGCTCAAAGGTTGCAGCAGAAGGAAAGGAGTATGGCAGATCATATCTCCATTGATAAACTGGACAGAGATAATTACCCCGCATGGGTAATGAGAATGGAAGCCTTACTTATGAGTAAGGATCTCATGATATATGTAACAGGTGAAGAAGAAAAGCCAGTATTTGAAGATGAAAGCCGACCAAAGAAAGAAGAAATTGATGCTTTAAAGCATTGGCAGAAGAAGGATGCAAGTGCAAAAGCTTACATCTACAATACAATCTCTGATCATTTGCTACCGCACATCAGAGGATTGGAATCATCTGAAGATATATAGAATGCATTGGAGTATCATTTCCGAAGCACTACTAAAGCATGGAAAGCAAGTCTATGGTCAGAGTTTACAACATTCAAAAAGAAGCCAAGTCAAAGTATTAGTGATTATGTCACTAAGATGAAGGATCTAGAAGATAGTCTTGGATCCATAGATGAAGATGTTGAAGATCACAGATTGATTGCTCAACTACTTGCAGGTTTGAGAGGGGATGAAAGGTGGAAACCTTTTGTCTTGTCAACAGAACTTTCATTAAATCATTATGTTCCAGATTTGAATCAATTACTTGGTTTGATGCTCACATATGAGCAAGACTTGAAGGGAGATGGAGATAAAGGACAAAGTTCTGCAATGTACATGAAGAACAAGAAGAAGGGAGATAAAGGTAAAGCAAAGGATGAAGAGGATTCGAGTTCTCAAGCTTATTATGCAAGAGGTAAAGGCATTGGTGTTGGAGAAACACTCACTAATTGGACATATATTTGAAGGTCAAATCTTAAGAAGAAAACACCATGCCTATGTGAAGGGACAAATTCACAAGTGTATCATATTTGTAAAGTTAGTTCACTTTAGTTCTAGAAGTTTTTTAAAATCACGAGAATACGAAAATCTATATAAGTTAGTTTGTATCAACTGACGCGGAGAGAGAGTGAGAGAGAAGAAGTAGAAGAAGGAGTTCATTTTATACGACTGAGTATAGTTGGGCTTCTGTGAGTGAGAAAGCATCTGTAAAACTTCTGAGTTTTCATAGCTATGAGAAAGAACTGAGTAAAGTTCTGTGTATGAGTCTCTCTCCATCATCTCCATGCTTGCCTACTGTGTGATGAATTGAAAAGTTCAAGTTTTCTGAGCAATTCGATGTCTGGCATCGAATCTTGGCTGATAAGTCATTTTTTCATTCTCTGTGTGTTAACTGTTGTTGAATCTTCTAAAAATATGAAGTTTGTGGAGCAACTCGATGCTTGGCATCGAGTTTCAGCATAAAGTGGATGCCCGGCATCGACTTCTAGCATACAAGTGGTCTTCTTCATGTGTGTGTAAAAGAAGCTATTTCTGGTGCAGAAAAAGGGCCTAAAAAAGCTCAAAGTCGATGCCTGGCATCGACCTTGACTGAAATTCGATGCTAGGCATCGAATTTTTTATTTTTAGACACCCAGGAATACTAAAACAGGTAAAGTTTCCAGTTTTGGAACCTCATACAGGGTCATCTTGTGAGAGCCATAACTTGAGTTCTAGAGATGTGTTTGATGCATATGATAGCTTGTTGGAAAGCTCTACTCTTTTAGTTTTAGCCTAAGAAATTTCATGGAGAAGTAATACGTGAGCTAGGAGAAATTAGCAAAATACTGAAGGTATGTCATTTCAGTGACTAGGAATTTTTGTAGAAGCAAAGTTCTCACTTTAGGCTATAATTTCTCAAAGTTTGGAGTGGTAATGAGTTAATGGTGACCATAGAGGTGTTCTAGTGTCACATTAATTCATTTCTTGTGGTGTTTCATACATCAACAAGTGGTATCAGAGCAGAAAGATTCTCGAGAGCAGAAGACGACAAAGGTACGAGAAGTTTTGTAAAGTTTTCCATTAAAGTTTGAAAGGTGAAGCATTTGAAGACACAAGGCATCAAAAGGTTACTTCAAAAGTATCCTCATACACAAAGAACTTCAAAAGGTATTATCCTTTATCCTTTAAGCTCACAGGTTGCAGCAGAAGGAAAGAACTATGGCAGATCATATTTCCATTGACAAACTGGACAGAGATAATTACCCCGCATGGGTAATGAGAATGGAAGCCTTACTTATGAGTAAGGATCTCATGATATATGTTACAGGTGAAGAAGAGAAGCCAGTATTCGAAGATGAAAGCCGACCAAAGAAAGAAGAACTAGATGCTTTAAAGCATTGACAGAAGAAGGATGCAAGTGCAAAAGCCTACATCTACAATACAATCTCTGATCATTTGCTACCACACATCAGAGGATTGGAATCATCTGAAGATATATGGAATGCAAAGCAAGTCTATGGTCAGAGTTTACAACATTCAAGAAGAAGACAAGTCAAACCATTAGTGATTATGTCACTAAGATGAAGGATCTAGCAGATAGTCTTGGATCCATAGATGAAGATGTTGAAGATCACAGATTGATTGTTCAACTACTTGCAGGTTTGAGAGGAGATGAAAGGTGGAAACCTTTTGTCTTATCAACAGAACTTTCTTTGAATCATTATGTTCCAGATTTGAACCAGTTGCTTGGTTTGATGCTCACATATGAGCAAGACTTGAAGGGAGATGGAGATAAAGGACAAAGTTCTGCAATGTACATGAAGAACAAGAAGAAAGGAGATAAAGGTAAAGCAAAGGATGAAGAGGAGTCTAGTTCTCAAGCTTATTATGCAAGAGGTAAAGGCACTGATAGAGGAAGAGCAAGAGGTTTTGGAAGAGGAAGAGGTAATCAAAATAACAACAAAAAGGCTTGTTGGATCTGTGGATTGAGTAATCATTTGGCTCATGACTGTTGGCACAACCAACAAGGATCAAATCAAAATCAGAACAACAATAGCAGAGGCCGAGGTGGAAGATATCAAAGTAATTTCCAAAGAGGTAGACAAAGTCAAAGAGGAGGCTATGGTAGAGGTGGAGGAAGAAGTTGGGGACAGAATCAATCCTACAACACCACCTACTACAACTATGCAAATGACACACAGAATGAAAGTCATACATCATTGATGATGAACTCAATCAACACATCATATAAAGAAGATCTAAAGGTATTCTACATTGACTCTGGATGTTCTAATCATTTGTCAGGAAACATAGAATTGATGTCAGAATTGGAAAAAGGCATTTCTAGTCACACAATTCAAACTGGTGATAATACAAGACATAGTGTACATTCAATTGGAAAAGTGAAATGCAAGAGTGGAGCAGATTTGCTAACCAATGTTTTGTATGTTCCTACAATACCTAAAAACTTGATTAGTGTGGGACAGATAGTTGAAAAAGGTTTTCAAGTCAGGTTTACAAATGAAGGAGTATTTGTGGAAGATCCAGAGAATGGATATAATCAGATTGTCTCTGGTAAGAAAGAAGGTAGACTCTTTACTTTAAGAGTGCAAGGAAACATTGGTCAAGCTTTGCTCACACATGGTGAAGCAGTGATTACAGAACTTGATCTCTGGCATAAGAGATTAGGTCATTTCAATGAAAGAGGAATTAAAGCTATGGTTGCTAATCAGTCTGTACTAGGATTACCAAATGTGCAAACTCAACATATGGTTTATAAATGTGAAGCATGTCAAATGGGTAAAGCACACAGGTTACCATTTCAAAAGAAAGGATTCAAACATGATGGACTACTAGAGCTCATTCATACAGATGTATGGGGACCAACAAAAGAAGGATCTATCAGTGGCTCAAGGTACTATGTTCTTTTCATTGATGATGCTACAAGATGGATAACATTATATGTTTTGAAGGAAAGATCAGAAGTGTTTGGAGCTTTCAAGCATTTTCATGCATATGTAGAGAGAGTCACAGGTCGAAAGCTTAAAAGACTGAGGTCTGATGGAGGGGGAGAATACTTCTCCCAAGAGTTCAATGATTATCTTTGGAATGCAGGTATTAAGAGAGAAATAACTTGCAGGTATACACTACAACAAAATGGTGTAGCAGAAAGAAGGAACAGGACTTTGGTTGAGTTTGCTAGAGCTATGTTGAAGGAGAAGAATTGTCCAAATTATCTTTGGGCTGAGGCTGTAAATACAGCTACATATCTTGTGAATAGATTACCATGTGCAGCTCTGAATGGAATGACTCCATATGAAGCTTGGTGGGGTAAGAAACCAACACTAGATCATTGTAGAGTGTTTGGATCAATTGCATATGCTTATGTGCCATCACAACTTAGGCATAAACTTGAACCAAAGGCAGAAAAATATGTGTTCATTGGTTATGATGAAAAGCAGATGGGTTACAGGTTGTGGAATCCTCTAACAAAACAATTTCTTGTTTCTAGAGATGTTACATTTGATGAACAGAAAAGTTGGTATGCAGATCAAAATCATACAGCTGAAGAATTTGAAGAAGAGGTAAGAAGATGTGAGAAAGGAAAATCAATTGTGCAGGTAAATAGAGATGAAGACTATATGCAAGCAAGTACATCCACAAGTGGATTAACAAGAAGAAATGAAGAAGCTCCTATATTTGATGAAGAGGTGTATCCAGACACTTATGAAGAATTTGAACCAAGAAGGTCAAGCACGACTAGAAGACAACCAGAAAGGTATTCTTATGATACTTCTTACATAACTCAGAAGAACTATGCATATATGGTCAAAGATGATGAAGAACCCCAGAACTATGATGAAGCTAAAGGTAAGAAGCAATGGGAAGAAGCAATGAAGGAAGAATTCAATGCACTGGAGGAGAACAAGACATGGGAACTTGTTCCTAAACCAAATGGTAAGAAAGTAATTGGAAATAAATGGGTTTATAAAGTGAAGAAGCTTGCAGATGGAAGTATAGCCAGATACAAAGCTAGATTGGTGGTGAAAGGCTATGCCCAGACCTATGGCATAGATTATGATGAGACATTCAGTCCCGTAGCTAAGATTGTTGGTGCATATCAATCACCAATTGAAGATTTGGAATGAAGAAAATGGATATATTCACAAGAATGAAGGACATGTACACATATGTACATTAGTTATAACACAGATTACATATACTTATGTTTTGATGAGAGTTTGTACATAGATGTCTATAAATACTTTGAGAAAAGTCGGGGCATGTATGAGAGCTTATGAGAGCATATGTAGAAACCAAGATTGAGAAAGTTAGGAGCCAAGAAATAGAGAAAAGTTAGTTTGAGTTAGCTCTCATCACTCAGTTGTAAGTTTCTGAGTTAATGAAGAAAGTTTGCGCCCGATCTTTTCGTGTCTGCTCCTTCTGTGTTTGATCATTTGTGAAATCCTTTTGAGGATATCTAAGTTGTTAGTTAATGAGCCTGTGACCTGAATTTCAGAGTCTAATTGTAATCAGGTTAGGAGAATTGTTAGTAGGAACATTCATATGTGTTGAGTGTCTACAGTTCTCTGAAACAGGCGCAAATTTCGTGTTTAATCTTTTGATCAGTGCTCACTCCATAGTTTAAAGTTTTGTGCAAGCAAGCACTTAATCTTTAAGTTGGAAGGTGATCTACTCGTGGCTAAAAGCATTTGGCAAAACGGATTAGATATTGTGAGAACCAAAGTTAAGAAGTTAGGGGTATAGAATCGACTGTTCTGAGTAACAGATTCTGACATAGGTAACTTGTGAAAACAATTTCTCAAGTTATACTAAAGTTTTTCAAGTGATTCAACTTGGAGGTGATGCGCAATCCCTAGGAGATGATTCGTACAAAGTTTCATCAAAAACTTTACACGTTTGATAAGTCAATGTGAAGAAATTCTGCAGCAGACTTTTATGTGTTTCACTTTCTTCACAGATTTTCTTAATTTTGATAATTTGGAGATTGGACCTATAATTTAGTGAAGGTTTTGACTTACTCTTGACATAGAGGTGTTCTAAACTCAAGAGTAGGTTGTTCTTTTGGAGATTAACACTCTCCATCAGTGGTATCAGAGCAGGAGACATCAAATCAAGGAAAGGAAGGTCCCGACTGCTGCAGATTCAAGAAGTTCAACATTTGAAGAACTAAGAAGTGAAAGCTTGGAGTCAAAAGGCTGAGGAGAAGTCTGCTCGACATCAAGAAAGGCAAAAGAAGCCTAATTCGAAGTAAAGGTACATACATTGCTTGTAAAGCTTGAAGTTTTCAATACACAGGTGGACACAAGATGGGAGATGCTCTACAGATAGAGAAATTGGATAGGGAAAACTATCCTGCATGGTCAATGAGAATGGAAGCTCATCTTATGAGCAAAGATTTGATTGGTTACATCACAGGAGAAGAAGAGAAGCCAGAGTTCAGAGATCCTAGTGTTCCAACTAGGGAAGAGTTAGCAGATCTTAAAAATTGGATGAAGAAAGATGCTCAAGCTAGGAGCATTATCTACATGGGAGTCAATGATTACTTGTTACCTCACATTAGAGGTCTTGAAAGTGCTACTGACATATGGAATGCTTTGGAGGAGCATTTTCAGAACACTACAAAGTCAAGGAAGGCATCCTTATGGGCAGAGTTTACTACCTTCAAGAAGAAGGCTTCTCAGTCCATCTCAGATTATGTGACAAGGATGAAAGATATTGCAGATGCTTTAGGAGCTGTTGATGAAGACATTGAGGAAGATAAATTGGTAAGGCAAATTCTTACAGGGTTGAGAGGTGATGACAAATGGAAGCCATTTATTTTGTCTACAGAACTATCACTTGACCATTTCACTCCTGACTTAAATCAATTGTTAGGTCATATGCTAACATTTGAGCAGGATGTTAAAGGAGATGGTGACAAGAGTACAGGTCATGCAATGTACTCAAAGGACAAGAAGAAGAATAGCAAAGGAAAACAACAAGCAAGTGAAGATGAAGGAACAACTACTCAAGCCAACTTCCTAAGAGGAAGAGGAGGTGGCAAAGGTAGAGGAAGAGGCAGGAACAATAAAGATGGAGGCAAAGCTTGCTGGATTTGTGGTAAGACAAATCACTTAGCTAATGATTGTTGGCACAATACTCAGAATAATAATGGATATAATCAAAATTATAATGCAAGAGGAAGAGGTGGCAGAAATCAAAGAGGTAATTACAGAGGTAGAGGTGGAAGGAATTACTTTGGAAGAAATGCAGGTAGAGGATTCCAAAGTCAACAATACAACAACACCTACTACAATTATGCTTCAGATCAAAAGGAAGATTCAACATTGATAATGAATGCAACTTGTGAAAGGCAGAGTGAAGATCAAAGAGTCTTCTACATTGACTCAGGGTGTAGCAATCACCTGAGTGGTAACATATCTTTGATGACTGATTTGGAAAGTAAAGTTTTTAATCATGTTGTCCAAACAGGTGACAACACAAAGCACAATGTGAAATCAATAGGATCAGTGAAGGCCAAGGATGGAAGCACCTTATTGAGTAAGGTCTTGTATGTTCCTACAATCCCTAAGAATTTGATAAGTGTAGGTCAAATTGTTGAAAAGGGATATGAAGTAAGGTTTACTAATGATGGAGTATATGTGGAAGACCCTAGCCAAGGGTATAAACAGATTGTTTCAGGAAAAAAAGAAGGAAGACTATTTACATTGAAGATTCAAGGTAACATTGGTCATGCTATGTTCACATATGGAGGACATAAGATCTCTGAGTTAGATCTTTGGCACAAGAGGCTTGGACATTTCAATGAAAGAGGTATTAAAGATATGGTTAACAATGGTTCAGTGCTTGGATTGCCTAATGTTGCAGGTCAACATATGACATACAAATGTGAGGCATGTCAATTAGGTAAGGCTCATAAACATTCCTATTCCAAACATGGTTTTATGCACTCAGAGAAGCTTGAGTTGGTACACACAGATGTGTGGGGACCATCAAAAGATTTCAGTATAAATGGATCAAGGTATTATGTGATTTATGTTGATGATGCTACTAGGTGGATCACTATTTATGTGATCAAAGATAAGTCAGAAGTGTTTAATACATTTAAACACTATCATGCATATGCAGAAAGAATTACAGGTCATAAGTTGAAGAGACTAAGGTCAGATGGAGGGGGAGAGTATTTCTCAAATGAGTTCAGTGATTACTTATGGAATGCAGGTATAAAAAGGGAAATTACTTGCAGGTACTCTCCTCAACAAAATGGTGTTGCAGAAAGGAGAAATAGAACTCTTGTTGAGTTTGCAAGATCCATGATGAAGGAGAAAAATTGCCCTAATTATTTGTGGGCTGAGGCTGTAAATACAGCCACTTATTTGGTCAATAGGTTACCATGTAAAGCCTTGCAGGGTATGACACCATATGAGGCTTGGTGGGGTAAGAGACCTACCTTAGATCATTGCAGAGTTTTTGGGTGTGTGGCATATGCATATGTGCCATCACAATTAAGACACAAATTGGAACCCAAAGCTGAAAAGTATGTTTTCATTGGCTATGATGACAAGCAGATGGGCTATAGGTTGTGGAGTCCATCAACAAAACAATTTATGGTTTCTAAAGATGTTACATTTGATGAACAAAGCACTTGGTATGCAGGTACAATCAAAATCAATACAGATGATGAAGAAGAGGTGAGTCAAAGAAAAGGTAAATCAAAAGTTCAAATATTTGATGAGCAAGAGAATAATGAAGTGCAGGTTGAGGTGGAAGAGACACCAAGATTTGATCCTGAATGTGAAGAGCCAGAAACCTCAAGAAATGGAGAACTCAGAAGGTCAACAAGAAATAGGTGGCAACCTACAAGGTATAGTTATGATACTTCATTTCTAGCCACAAAAGATTATGCTTACATGGTGAATACAGATGAAGACCCTTCTACTTATGAAGAGGCAAAAGGTAAGGAAAAATGGGAGAGTGCTATGCAGGAAGAATATGATGCACTATTGGAGAATCAAACTTGGGATTTGGTTCCTAAACCAAATAGTCAGAAGATTATTGGAAGCAAATGGGTCTACAAGACAAAAAGGTTTGCAGATGGAAGTGTGTCTAGGTACAAAGCTAGACTTGTGGTCAAAGGTTTTGCTCAAACATATGGTATTGATTATGATGAGACCTATAGTCCTGTGGCAAAAATGACAACCATAAGGACACTTATTGCTATTGCTGCATGTAAAGGTTGGAAGCTATGTCAACTTGATGTGAAGAATGCTTTTTTAAATGGTTATATTTCAGATGATGTATTCATGGAGCAACCTCAAGGGTTCAAAGATAAAAGGTATTCAGATTATGTGTGCAAGCTCAAGAGAGCTTTGTATGGCTTGAAGCAAGCTCCAAGGGCATGGAACTATAGACTTGTGAAGTTCCTAAAAGAACTTGGATTTCAGGTGTCTAAAGCAGATAGTAGCTTGCTTGTCAAGGCAAGTGATAATGGTTTCATATACATGTGCATATATGTTGATGATATAATTCTTACAGGTACAGATGAAGAAGGAATACAAAGGCTTAAGAGGCAAATGGAAAAGGAGTTCAAGATAAGTGACTTGGGAGACTTGTCATACTTCTTGGGCATGGAGATAACATATACTCAACATGGAGTATTTGTGACCCAAGAAAGGTATTTGAAGAACTTGTTAATCAAGTTTAAAATGGATGATTGCAGGGTAGCACCTACACCAATGGAGGTGAATCACAAATTGAGTAAGTATGGAGGTGAAGAATTCAAAGACATGAGACAATATCAGAGTTTGGTTGGTAGCCTTATCTATGCTACTCTAACTAGACCTGATTTATCATATGCAGTAGGGGTTTTGTCTCAATTTATGCATTGCCCAAGGAAAGAACATTGGATTGCAGGACAAAGGGTGTTGAGGTACATTAAGGGTACACTCAATGAAGGTTTGTATTATGGGTTTACCTCAGATACAAATATCAAAATTTATAGTGATGCAGATTGGGCAGGTAATCCAGATGATAGAAGATCTACATTTGGATACATGTGTTATGTGGGAGATAAACTTATCTCATGGTGTTCCAAGAAGCAACATACAGTTGCTTTATCTTCTACAGAAGCAGAGTATAAAGGCATGGTTGAAGCTGCAAAGGAAGTAATTTGGGTCAAGACATTGATGAAGAGTCTTGATATTATGCATGGGATACCAATCATATATGGAGATAACATGAGTTCATTGTATTTAGCTGCTAATCCTGTTTTTCATGCCAGGACCAAACACATTGAGATTCAGTATCACTTTCTAAGAGAGAAAGTGATGGATAAGGAGATTGAAGTCATACATACTTCAACAAAGGATCAGATAGCTGATATGCTTACAAAGAGCTTGGATGGACCAAAGCTACAGAAGTTTAAGGACATGGCAGGTATAAAGAAGAAAGGAGAAACCTCAATTGATGATTGAGGGGGAGCTGTTGGTGCATATCAATCACCAATTGAAGATTTGGAATGAAGAAAATGGATATATTCACAAGAATGAAGGACATGTACACATATGTACATTAGTTATAACACAGATTACATATACTTATGTTTTGATGAGAGTTTGTACATAGATGTCTATAAATACTTTGAGAAAAGTCGGGGCATGTATGAGAGCTTATGAGAGCATATGTAGAAACCAAGATTGAGAAAGTTAGGAGCCAAGAAATAGAGAAAAGTTAGTTTGAGTTAGCTCTCATCACTCAGTTGTAAGTTTCTGAGTTAATGAAGAAAGTTTGCGCCCGATCTTTTCGTGTCTGCTCCTTCTGTGTTTGATCATTTGTGAAATCCTTTTGAGGATATCTAAGTTGTTAGTTAATGAGCCTGTGACCTGAATTTCAGAGTCTAATTGTAATCAGGTTAGGAGAATTGTTAGTAGGAACATTCATATGTGTTGAGTGTCTACAGTTCTCTGAAACAGGCGCAAATTTCGTGTTTAATCTTTTGATCAGTGCTCACTCCATAGTTTAAAGTTTTGTGCAAGCAAGCACTTAATCTTTAAGTTGGAAGGTGATCTACTCGTGGCTAAAAGCATTTGGCAAAACGGATTAGATATTGTGAAAACCAAAGTTAAGAAGTTAGGGGTATAGAATCGACTGTTCTGAGTAACAGATTCTGACATAGGTAACTTGTGAAAACAATTTCTCAAGTTATACTAAAGTTTTTCAAGTGATTCAACTTGGAGGTGATGCGCAATCCCTAGGAGATGATTCGTACAAAGTTTCATCAAAAACTTTACACGTTTGATAAGTCAATGTGAAGAAATTCTGCAGCAGACTTTTATGTGTTTCACTTTCTTCACAGATTTTCTTAATTTTGATAATTTGGAGATTGGACCTATAATTTAGTGAAGGTTTTGACTTACTCTTGACATAGAGGTGTTCTAAACTCAAGAGTAGGTTGTTCTTTTGGAGATTAACACTCTCCATCAAAGATGTCAACTATAAGGACAATCATTGCTATTGCAGCTTCAAAAGGATGGACTCTAAGTCAATTGGATATAAAAAATGCATTCTTGAATGGATACATATCAGATGAGGTATACATGGAACAACCCCAAGGGTTTATAGATTCTAGGTATCCAAATTTTGTTTGCAGGTTGAGAAGAGCATTGTATGGATTGAAGCAAGCTCCAAGAGCTTGGAACTATAGACTGGTGAAGTATCTCAATGATCTTGGATATCAAAGTTCAAAAGCAGACCCAAGTCTACTTATCAGAAGAACAGAGGAAGGTACAATCTACATTTGTATTTATGTAGATGACATTATAATTACAGGTACTTCAGATGAAGGAATCAAGGAGGTAAAGAGATTGCTTGAAAAAGAATTCAAGATCAGTGACCTCGGAAAGTTATCATACTTTCTTGGAATGGAAGTTACTTATACAGATCATGGCATATATGTGTCACAAGAAAGATATCTTCTGAACTTGTTGAAGAAGTTTGATATGGAAAATTGCAGAGAAGCTTCAACTCCACTTGAAGTTAATCACAAGCTCAGTAAATATGATGGTGCAGACTACAAAGATATGAGGAAGTATCAATCTCTTGTGGGTAGTTTGATTTATGCTACACTAACAAGACCTGATCTTAGTTATGCCGTGGGAGTTTTGTCACAATTCATGCATTGTCCAAAGGACCCACATTGGATTGCAGGTCAAAGAGTTCTCAGATATATATCAAAGGAACTATAAAGGAAGGATTATATTATCCTTTTACATCAGATTTGAAGTTGAGAGCCTATAGTGATTCAGATTGGGCAGGTAATCAAGATGACAGAAGATCAACTCATGGTTACATGATATATATTGGTGATAAGCTTGTAAGTTGGTGTTCAAAGAAACAACATACAGTAGCATTATCATCAACTGAAGCAGAGTACAAAGGACTTGTGGAAGCAGCTAAGGAAGTCATATGGATGCAGACATTGTTCAAGAGCTTAGGCATTGATCAAGGTACACCTACAATACATGGAGATAATATGAGTTCACTTTATCTTGCAGCAAATCCAGTATTTCATGCAAGGACAAAGCACATAGAGATACAGTATCATTTTCTCAGAGAAAAGGTAATGGAGAAGGAGATTGAAGTGGAGTACATTTCTACTAAAGATCAGTTAGCAGACATAATGACAAAGAGCTTGGATGGTGTGAAGACCAGCAGATTCAAAAGCATGGCAGGAGTAAAAGAAAAGAAGATGATATGAAGAAACAGAGAATGTCAATTAGTGATTGAGGGGGAGCTATTGGAGAAACACTCACTAATTGGACATATATTTGAAGGTCAAATCTTAAGAAGAAAACACCATGCCTATGTGAAGGGACAAATTCACAAGTGTATCATATTTGTAAAGTTAGTTCACTTTAGTTCTAGAAGTTTTTTAAAATCACGAGAATACGAAAATCTATATAAGTTAGTTTGTATCAACTGACGCGGAGAGAGAGTGAGAGAGAAGAAGTAGAAGAAGGAGTTCATTTTATACGACTGAGTATAGTCGGGCTTCTCTGAGTGAGAAAGCATCTGTAAAACTTCTGAGTTTTCATAGCTATGAGAAAGAACCGAGTAAAGTTCTGTGTATGAGTCTCTCTCCATCATCTCCATGCTTGCCTACTGTGTGATGAATTCAAAAGTTCAAGTTTTCTGAGCAATTCGATGTCTGGCATCGAATCTTGGCTGATAAGTCATTTTTTCATTCTCTGTGTGTTAACTGTTGTTGAATCTTCTAAAAATATGAAGTTTGTAGAGCAACTCGATGCCTGGCATCGAGTTTCAGCATAAAGTGGATGCCCGGCATCGACTTCTAGCATACAAGTGGTCTTCTTCATGTGTGTGTAAAAGAAGCTATTTCTGGTGCAGAAAAAGGGCCTAAAAAAGCTCAAAGTCGATGCCTGGCATCGACCTTGACTGAAATTCGATGCTAGGCATCGAATTTTTTATTTTTAGACACACAGGAATACTAAAACAGGCAAAGTTTCCAGTTTTGGAAGCTCATATAGGGTCATCTTGTGAGAGCCATAACTTGAGTTCTAGAGATCCGTTTGATGCATATGATAGCTTGTTGGAAAGCTCTACTCTTCTAGTTTTAGCCTATAAAGTTTCATGGAGAAATAATACTTGAGCTAGGAAAAATTAGCAAAATACTGAAGGTATGTCATTTTAGTGACTAGAAATTTCTGTAGAAGCAAAGTTCTCACTTTAGGCTATCATTTCTCAAAGTTTGGAGTGGCAATGAGTTAATGGTGACCATAGAGGTGTTCTAGTGTCACATTAATTCATTTCTTGTGGTGTTTCATACATCAACAATTGGCAGAGGAAGACCAAGAGGTTTTGGAAGAGGAAGAGGTAATCAAAATAACAACAAGAAGGCTTGTTGGATCTGTGGATTGAGTAATCATTTGGCTCATGATTGTTGGCAGAACCAACAAGGATCAAATCAGAATCAAAACAACAATAGCAGAGGTCGAGGTGGAAGATATCAAAGCAATTTTCAAAGAGGTAGACAAAATCAAAGAGGAGGCTATGGTAGAGGTGGAGGAAGAAGTTGGGGACAGAATCAATCCTACAACACCACCTACTACAACTATGCAAATGACACACAGAATGAAAGTCATACATCATTGATGATGAATTCAATCAGCATATCAGATAAAGAAGATCTAAAGGTATTTTACATTGACTCTGGATGTTCTAATCATTTGTCAGGAAACATAGAATTGATGTCAGAATTGGAAAAAGGAATTTCTAGTCATACAGTTCAAACAGGTGATAATACAAGACATAGTGTACATTCAATTGGAAAGGTGAAATGCAAAAGTGGAGCAGATTTGCTAACCAATGTTTTGTATGTTCTTACAATACCTAAAAACTTAATAAGTGTGGGACAGATAGTTGAAAAAGGTTTTCAAGTCAGGTTTACAAATGAAGGAGTATTTGTTGAAGATCCAGAGAATGGATATAATCAGATTGTTTGTGGTAAGAAAGAAGGTAGACTCTTTACTTTAAGAGTGCAAGGGAACATTGGTCAAGCTTTGCTCACACATGGTGAAGGAGTGATTACAGAACTTGATCTCTGGCATAAGAGATTAGGTCATTTCAATGAAAGAGGAATTAAAGCTATGGTTGCTAATCAGTCTGTACTAGGATTACCAAATGTGCAAAGTCAACATATGGTTTATAAATGTGAAGCATGTCAAATGGGAAAAGCACACAGGTCACCATTTCAGAAGAAAGGATTCAAACATGATGGAGTACTTGAGCTCATTCATACAGATGTATGGGGACCAACAAAAGAAGGATCTATCAGTGGCTCAAGGTATTATGTTCTTTTCATTGATGATGCTACAAGATGGATAACTCTGTATGTTTTGCAAGGAAAGATCAGAAGTGTTTGGAGCCTTCAAGCAATTTCATGCATATGCAGAGAGAGTCACAGGTCAAAAGCTTAAGAGACTGAGGTCTGATGGAGGGGGAGAATACTTCTCCCAAGAGTTCAATGATTATCTTTGTAATGCAGGTATTAAGAGAGAAATAACTTGCAGGTATACACCACAACAAAATGGTGTAGCATAAAGAAGGAACAGGACTTTGGTTGAGTTTGCTAGAGCTATGCTGAAGGAGAAGAATTGTCCAAATTATCTTTGGGCTGAAGCTGTAAATACAGCTACATATCTTGTGAATAGATTACCATGTGCAGCTCTCAATGGAATGACTCCATATGAAGCTTGGTGGGGTAAGAAACCGACACTAGATCATTGTAGAGTGTTTGGATCAATTGCATATGCTTATGTGCCATCACAGCTTAGGCATAAACTTGAACCAAAGGCAGAAAAATATGTGTTCATTGGTTATGATGAAAAGCAGATGGGTTACAGATTGTGGAATCCTCTAACCAAACAATTTATTGTTTCTAGAGATGTTACATTTGATGAATAAAAAAGTTGGTATGCAGATCAAAGTCATACAAGTGAAGAATTTGAAGAAGAGGTAAGAAGATGTGAGAAAGGAAAATCAATTGTGCAGGTAAATAGAGATGAAGATTATATGCAAGCAAGTACATCCAGAAGTGGATTAACAAGAAGAAATGAAGAAGCTCCTATATTTGATGACGAGGTGTATCCAGACACTTATGAAGAATGTGAACCAAGGAGGTCAAGTAGGACAAGAAAACAACCAGAAAGGTATTATTATGATACTTCTTACATAACTCAGAGAACTATGCATACATGGTCAAAGATGATGAAGAACCTCAGAACTATGATGAAGCAAAAGGTAAGAAGCAATGGGAAGAAGCAATGAAGGAAGAATTCAATGCACTAGAGGAGAACAAGACATGGGAACTTGTTCCTAAACCAAATAGTAAGAAAGTAATTGGAAATAAATGGGTTTATAAAGTGAAGAAGCTTGCAGATGGAAGTATAGCCAGATACAAAGCTAGACTGGTGGTGAAAGGCTATGCCCAAACCTATGGCATATATTATGATGAGACATTCAGTCCTGTAGCTAAGATGTCAACTATAAGGACAATCATTGCTATTGCAGCTTCAAAACGATGGACCCTAAGTCAATTGGATATAAAGAATGCATTCTTGAAGGATACATATCAGATGAGGTATACATGGAACAACCTCAAGGGTTTATAGATTCCAAGTATCCAAATTTTTTTTGCAGGTTGAGAAGAGCACTCTATGGATTGAAACAAGCTCCAAGAGCATGGAACTATAGACTGGTGAAGTATCTCAATGATCTTGGATATCAAAGTTCAAAAGCAGATCCATGTCTACTCATCAAAAGAACACAGGAAGGTACAATCTACATTTGTATTTATGTAGATGACATTATAATCACAGGTACTTCAGATGAAGGAATTAAGGAGGTAAAGAGGTTACTTGAGAAAGAGTTCAAGATCAGTGATCTAGGAAAGTTATCATACTTTCTTGGAATGGAAGTCACTTATACAGATCATGGCATATATGTATCACAAGAAAGGTATCTTCTGAATCTATTGAAGAAGTTTGATATGGAAAATTGCAGAGAAGCTTCAACTCCACTTGAAGTTAATCACAAGCTCAGTAAATATGATGGTGCAGAATACAAAGATATGAGGAAGTATCAATCTCTTGTGGGTAGTTTGATTTATGCTACACTAACAAGACCTGATCTTAGTTATGCAGTGGGAGTTTTGTCACAATTCATGCATTGTCCAAAGGACCCATATTGGATTGCAGGTCAAAGAGTTCTCAGATATATCAAAGGAACTATAAAGGAAGGATTCTATTATCCTTTTACATCAAATTTGAAGTTGAGAGCCTATAGTGACTCAGACTAGGCAGGTAACCAGGATGACAGAAGATCAACTCATGGTTACATGATATACATTGGTGATAAGCTTGTAAGTTGGTGTTCAAAGAAACAACATACAGTAGCATTATCATCAACTGAAGCTGAGTACAAAGGACTTGTGGAAGCAGCTAAGGAGGTCATATGGATGCAGACATTGTTTAAAAGCTTGGGCATTGATCAAGGTGTACCTACAATACATGGAGATAATATGATTTCACTTTATCTTGCAGCAAATCCAGTATTTCATGCAAGGACAAAGCACATAGAGATACAGTATCATTTTCTCAGAGAAAAGGTAATGGAGAAGTAGATTGAAGTGGAGTACATTTCTACTAAAGATCAGTTAGCAGACATAATGACAAAGAGCTTGGATGGTGTGAAGACCAGCAGATTCAAAAGCATGGCAGGAGTAAAAGAAAAGAAGATGATATGAAGAAACAGAGAATGTCAATTAATGTTTGAGGGGGAGCTGTTGGAGAAACAATCACTAATTGGACATATATTTGAAGGTCAAATCTTAGGAAGAAAACCACATGCCTATGTGAAGGGACAAATTCACAAGTGTATTATATTTGTAAAGTTAGTTCACTTTAGTTCTAGAAGTTTTTTAAAAAATCACGAGGATAAGAAAATCTATATAAGTTAGTTTGTATCAACTGACGCGAATGAGAGGAAGACAATGAGAAAGTGAGTTAGTACTCATTTTGTATGACTGAGTATAGTCGGGCTTCTCTGAGTGAGAAAGCACTTGTAAGATTCTAAGTTTTCATAGCTATGATAAGAACTAGTTAAAGTTCTGTGTATAAGTCTTCTTCTTCCATATCCAATGTTTGTCTTCTGTGTAATGTTTTGAAGAATTGAAGTTTTTCAAGCAAGTCGATGCCTGGCATCGAATGTATGTTGAAAGGTTGAGTTTTATGCGGGAAGTCGATGCCTGGCATCGAATCTTGGCTGATAAGTCATTGTTTTCATTCTCTGAGTGTTACCTGTTGTTCAATCTTCTAAAAACATGAAGTTTGTGGAGCAACTCGATGCCTGGCATCGAGTTTCAGCATAAAGTCGATGCCCAACATCGACTTCTAACATAAAAGTGGTCTTGTTCATGTGTGTGTTCAAGGGGGTAATTCTCGTGCTGAAAAAGTGGCTGAAAAAGCTCAAAGTCGATGCCCGGCATCGACTTTTGGTTGCAAGTCGATGCCCGGCATCGACTTTTGGTTGCAAGTCGATGCTAGGCATCGAATTTTCATTTTTAGACACTCAGGATTACTAACAGGCAAAATTTCCACTTTTGGAAGTCATACAGGGTGATCTTTTGAAGGCCATAACTTGCGTTCTAGAGATCCGTTTCATGCATATGATAGCTCGTTGGAAAGCTCTACTCTTCTATTTTCAGGCTATGAAATATCTTGGAGAAATAATACTTGACCTAAGAGAAATTAGCAAAGTACTGAAGGTATGTCATTTCAGTGACTAGAAAAATCTGAAGAAGCAAAGTTCTTGGTTTTGGCTATCATTTCTCAAAGTTTGGAGTGGCAATGAGTTAATGGTGACCATACAGGTGTTCTAGTGTCACATTAATTCATTTCTTGTGGTGTTTTACACATCAACACATTCTTAGGAGGTGCAGAAGCTGCTTGAATCAATTAACTCCAGAGTCCAACCGTGCAATAGAGCAATCAAGCCTCTCGTGGCCACGTGATCTACGATTGATCCATTTTCCAGTTTGATTGACATCATCAATGATGTCAATCTTGCTTACAATTCATCTATGCCCTTGTAGATAAAGAAAAGTGATTTGTACACCTAGCGAAGTTATCCTTTGTTAGTAAGGCATCACTTATAAAATCATTATTAATAGCGTCTGCATATGGGAGCGCAACCATTTCGCAAAGCTACTGTTTGTGAGTCAAATATGATTCAAATGATGTGAGGTTCACATTAGGAGATTACTTTGATAATTTACTTCAAGATCAAATCCACTCGACTGAGTGCTTGCTTGCTCAAAACTTTATGCTGTGGAAGGAGAACTGACCAAAACATTAGCATCGGATTTTGCGCCTCCTGCAACTTCACTTCTTACATTTACACATGTAAATGTTCCTACAGTTAATTCTCTCAGCTTGATCACAATTAAAAGCTGAAAACTTGTACAGAGGTCAATCAACTATAAACTTACACTTGTACAAAATCATTTCACAATAGATTCAACACAGAAGGAGAACTCTCCGAAATATCGGGCGCAACTTTTCTTCATTTTTGGAAAGCTTTACATCTGAGTGATGAGAGAGATCTTACTCACTTCTAAAATGTCTAATGACTCATACAAATTCTAATTTCTCTATTCACATGCTCTCTCATATTTGCCCCGACATTTTACTTGTATATATAGGCAAATATGTACAAGCTCATAACCATACAAAAGTATAAGTGAGCTAACTCTAAATAAATGTACATATGTATACACATCTTTATTCTCTGAAAATGTACTTTCTTCATGCTTCATATCTTGATCTTTTCTTCAATCCTTGACTTCAAAACTTCATCAAAACTTCAATTGTTGATTGCCTTGCACCAACATGGCAGTGGATATCCCTTTCTTATTCCAAACCAACTCGTTCCTAGGTACCAAGACTAACTCTAATTACCTCTATCTAGATTCCAATATACATATATGTATTGGCTACCTCAAAAATTCTTAACTAAAGGATCTATGCTCTAAATCATAGAGCTAGTGCCATACATGTGGCCTTCCTAATCATCACTCGAATCACACTAGCACCTGTCAATGCTCTCTTTTGAAACCCATCTCTGTGATCCCATCTAATTGGTTTCCTTAGTAGTGTAGCATAAATGCTTTACTACTTACTCAAGTGATGTGCATGAATGAAACTAGTCACTCTTTGGATATTGCTTATAATACCCCATAGCCTCCTAACCATCCTATGAGACTCTTTTGAAGATAAGTAAACCTTCACTACATTGGAGATTATCATAAATGTATCTCCCATGCCTGTATGCAACCATAACCTATAGGATTTCTTGTGCACGTTCCTAATGGTGAAGGTATATCTCCTTCACCTTAGCAACCCTACAGTCTAAATCCATAAAGATTATGTCTAGGGATCCTATTACTTTTGAAGTTGCCTTATCTATACTACTATGATGGTCCTAAGTCCATCAAATACATGAATAAAAGCATGCTTACAACTTACTTATGTTTTTAGGAAAGGCATGCTACCATGCCATAACATTCTTACCTAAAGGTAAGTGCGTACATAATGCCATGAGGTGGGAAAAATTTCGACAAGATTTCCCCAAGGAAAGGGAATCCCGAAAAATTTTAACCATAAATTCAATGGCACACAGGCCATCCAATAGCATAGGGCTTGGCAAGCCCTTGGCATGCACGCCATAAACTAATACATGGACTGCATAACCTACAAAAACATAAAAACAAATGCTAACAACAATCTCTTTGTTGCATAACCATGTAGTTCCTGCAACCATATTTTTTGCAAGCAATCAAAAAGTGTAATCCTAGCACATTGATCCATACTTTGAAGATTAAAACAATGATCAACTTTGATGTATGCATTCTAATTTATGCTTGTACATATAGAACATGCCATAAGATAAAGTAAAATGCGTGAAAATATAAAGCATGCATCCCTTAATGATTTGGTATTGGAATTGCATGCATCCAATCCTTTTCAACGAGCTTTGAGACCTCTCCACCTTCCTCCTCAGATCCTAATATCAACTTTGAAGTGTTCAAAAACATCGGATCTCTCTACCCTTGCTCCCTCTAGCTTTGTTGTGTCAAGCTACTTTGGCACATAGGTCCATCTTGACTACTAAGAAAGACCTTTTATGAGACAGCTCAAAGTGGTTTACAATTGGGGATCTAACTCCTTATACATAGTGTGCATATAGAAGATCATGGCTCAAGGCAAGAAGACACCAAACCTTTGGGTCTCTAAAGTAATGATAGAAGAAGTTGAATGTAGGTACAAAGAGAAAGAGGGTATACATGAGCCTATGAAAAATGATTCAAAGATCTTGCTTATATGCCTAGGGTCTTCAATGATGAAGAAGTTGAACCATATAATTAGCTGCAAATATAGGCTACACTCGATGTGTTTCTCAATGAACAACACATGATGAATGTTGCAAAGTAATTTTGTCAAAAATATTATATATTTTTGTTGAATTTCTTTTTATGCAAATGAAATTATCGGGATCATGTACACACTTTAGATTTTAAAACTTCAAAAAGTAAGTTTCTACCAAATGTTTTTGGAAATCATGATTTCTTACCTATGGGATAAATCATGGTTGTTGTAAGAACTGTGGCTTCCTTAAGAAATCATGATTGAGGCATTACAATTTTCTAAGTCATATGGAAACGAATATATGGCACTAGTTACCTCTTCTATCCACACTCAATGTCTTCTTGAATTTTGCTTATTTCTTGGCAGATTCCAAATAGATTTCATGCACTTCGTGCTTCATGTCTCTGCATTGCTTCTTTTAACTACACTTCTTCCAACAAATCCTCCCCTCTTAGACCTCCACATACTCAACAAGCATTTGGTCGAGCTTAGTGGGGCCTATATTTGATCAACCTTAGGTCTGATTTCCACATCACTTCGATAACACTCTTTGGCCAAGTTCATTATATGATTTTCTCGTGAGTGATATTTTTTTGCCCCATTGCTATGGTATCATATTAGATGGGACAATGTCCATATGAATATCATTAAATCTAGTGGTATGGTTGTGAAAACGTTAGTTTACAAAAATATTTGAAATCTATCTCAAAACACCTCATATGGAATGCTTCTTCAAAAGTGGCCATATGGTGGCCATCCGAAAAGTGTATCCTATTCTAGTATGCTATGAGGCACTTCAGGGGTGGTGTTTGGCTAGAATAAGAAACTAATGGTGTAATGCCTTAAAGAAAGCCAAGGAGGTTCATATCTAGCATAGGATCTACGCAGAAAGCAAGAAGGCATACTCTAATATCTTTGCTAACATCTCCCATGATGGATCTACTAATGTTGATGACTCGTTTTACCAAAAAGTAGCACTTGTACACACACACACACACACACACACACACACACATATATATATATATATATATATATATATATATATATATATATATATATATATATATATATATATATATATATATATATATATATATATATATATATATATATATATGTGTGTGTGTGTGTGTGTGTGTGTGTGTGTGTGTTCTTAAGTGATGGCATTGCTTGTACGTGGCGCTATGTATGGGTAATTGAACTAGTTTAATAATGCATTGTTGCACGTGCATAACATCAAGGCCAGGCCAACTCTATCTAAAAAAAGTGCATAAAATGGATTATATTGTACATAAGCAAGTACTTTATTGAATGTTGACACTATATCTAGGCGGTTCCAAATTAGAACACATCACTAGTGGCTTTATATAAGTTGGTGCTTATACAGGAATGTGCAATAAGTCAAAGGGAATAGTCAAAAGACACCCTCATGTGTATTTTTCTCATATGCTGCGAGAGATATGAATCCAAGAGTTTTATTTCAAATCATTGCAAATTTCCTGCATTAGATAAATCATTTTTTCTCTGAGATTATCTATTGCGGGTATTTTTGTGTTTGCATGTATGTATTGTTTGATATTTTTGAGTTGAGAATTTGCATTTGAACATTGATCAACCTCTTCATTATTTAATGCTTCTATTGGCACTTCAATTTCTTGGTCCTTGATAGGTGTGTGTTCCTCTTCTTCATGCTAGGCTTTGACATATTGATCATCTACTTGAGGTTTTGAAACAAGCCTATCTAGTGGTTCATGTAATTCTTTAAGTTTATCAATCTCAGCCTATTGGTTTCCACTTGTGGCCTTAGTGCCCTATTTTCCTCTTGAAATTCTCCCAAAAATTGATGGCTCATTCAAGGGATGCATAAGTGTTGGTGCAAGAACAAAGCCTAACAACTTGACCTATGCTCTTGGATTTCTCTTAGACTCACCAAGCATAAATATTAATATCTTGGAGCTTATGTCTAAGGTTTCAAAGGTTAATTCCTCAAATTACTTTAAGTCAAAAGGTAAATGAAAAAGGTGGAAGAAATCTCGTGACTAATCCTAAGAATTAGGACTACTTTTAGGAGGAATATCCAACTACCTTCAAGATCAAAATATGTATAAAATACTACCTCTCTAGTCAGGGGGTAGTAGAGCCTTATAGAGTGATGATAGAGATATCGAGCATACATTATACTTTCTTGAAGTGAGAGAAGTCTTCTATGACTCCTTTGTATCATATGTGCAATATCAATACACATTATCATTCATATCTAGTGATTTGTCATTCTCTGTTCACTATTGTATTATTTGGAGTTAATCAATCATCTTCTCTAAGGAACTTCTAAATTTGTAAGTGTTCAATGTCTAGTCCATCACTTGGAACATACAAAATTTCGTCAACATTGGATATGTAGATCTCAAGATATGAGAGCTTATATGTGACAATCTCTACATAACATCATCTTTCTGAATAGTCAGAGTTGTTGAGATATTAAGCTCAACATGTGATGATCGAAGATGACACGTATCGCTTTTTCATTTCTCTGACATGTATAGTTGTCACGCCGATATATGTCAGGGACACTTCATTGAGCTTTATTAGATTTATCTACCGAGAGTGATGGCACATTTGTTTCTTGCCAGCTCACTCATTTATGAACATTAGGCTTTTCCTTATGTACTGGTCTTTATATATTGCACTATTTGTATTCTTGTTTTTAGGTCATTCTTGTACATTCCTTTTTATGTACTAGAACAAGAAGAAGAAAATCATTCTTCCTTGCCTCAATATGTGTGTGTGCTTCTCCTTGATTAGTGAGAGTGTGTGTGTGAGCTCTCTTCTTATCTCCTTCCTCGTGACATGGTATCAAAGCCAGTGTGGCTATAGAGAGCTCGTGGAGAAGGGCGACGGTGAAGAGTACGTGAGAATGCATGGAGAAAGAATGATTCACAAAAGACCTTAGATTTCTACAAAAATTGACATGAAGGTAGAAGTCAGATCAAAGTTTTGGAGCCATCTCGACCTTTGTTTTGAGCCCACAAGGTGGGCCCCATTGAAAAACCAGGTCAGTTTGCAAAACTATAACTTGCATCATGTTTGACAACACTCATATATCCAGATCTAGAATTTCAAGCGATTTCATGCACTGTTGATACAAAAAAACTGTGTTTTTTTTAGATGAAAATATCACATCATAGTGCAACAGTGTTCACGCAGAAGTGTTGCTTGTAGTGTTTTCTAGTGTTGTAAATTGCTGCAAAAATGACAAATGGAGATGGAATGAGTAAGCTTATGAGCGATAAGCTAGACAAGAACAACTTCCATTCTTGGAGATTTAGGATGAAGAATTTCTGATGGGAAAAGGCTACTGGAAGTACATTGAAGGAGAAAACAAAAACGCTCCACAATTACCAGAGAGGAATCAGATTGAAGACCAGTTAAGAGCATATGAAGAATGGAATCAAGGAGCACGAATGGTAATGTATTGGCTATCTGTTAGCATAGAGGATAGCATGATTGGATACATACAGGATGCCAAGACTTTGAAAGAGGCTTGTAATAGTTTGGTCACTTTGTATGAGACCAATACAAAGGCACGAAAATTGCAACTGAAGAATGAGCTCCATACTTTGGAGAAAGAAGAGCATGTCTGTAAGTGATTACACCTTGAAAATCAAAAGCATATGCGAGCCACTTGCATCTATTGGCATGAATGTAGATGATGATGATGATGATGATGATGATGATGATGATGATGATAAGGTTGACGTGTGCCTTCATGGTTTAGGAGCTGCATATAAGCTGTTCAGAACTTCTATACAGAAGATGGAAAATGTTCCAAATCTTGCTAATTTGTTATCTATGATGATTTTTGAAGAAAAGAATCGTGGTCAAGATTCAAACTCCCAAGGAAAACCCAGTTCTAAGCAGGTATTCTACTCTGGAAGAGGAAGAGGCTTCAAAAGTGGAAGCGGACACAATAACCAAGACCAAAGTCAACAACAGAATCATGTACGAGGTAGAGGACAATTTCGAGGTAGGGGGAGCCAAAGAGGTCATACAAATTTCCAAAGAAATGATTCAGGTAATGATAGTAAAGGATGCTGGAATTGTGGTAAACTTGGACACTTTAAATGTGATTGCACGTTGAAGAATCAGAATAATAGAAGGCAACAAAACAACTATGCATCCACAAGTGTACATGATTCCGAGAAGCTATTCATGGTTCAACATCACATGATGAATATGATGTCTACTGGTGTTTCAAAATTGAATGATAATGTTTGGTATGTTGATTCAAGTGCTTGAAATCACGTGACCAGTCATGTGGAATGGTTTAGTACTTTGCAAAAATTTCCAGTTCCTATATATTGAAACAGGTGATGACACATCACACCCTATTGAGCATAGAGGAAACGTAGCACAATCTATGGAGGATAGAAAGGTAAAACATCTTGCTGATATGTTGCATATTCCAAATATAGCTAAGAATTTGGTTTCTATTGGACAAATGCTTGACCAAGGATTACAAGTGAGGTTCAATGCTGATGGATTATATGTAGAAGAGTACAAGTAGGATGGACGATTGATTGCCAAAGGAAACAAGGTGGATAGGATGTTCACCTTAAATGTGAAAATTCTTGAAATGAATGCAGCCATGTTTGCAAAAGGTGTAGGAGTTATTGCAGATATAGAGATGTGGCACAAACAGATTGGACATGCAAACTTGCAAAGACTGAAATTGATGTAGTCAAAGGAGATTGTCCATGGACTACCAAATTTCAAAGTTGCAAAAATGCAAAAGGTATGTGCACCATGTCAATTTGGTAAATAGTCAAGAGAATCATTTCCACATGAGAAGCATGTTAGTGAGAATGTACTAGAAATAGTACATAGAAATGTTTGGGGTCCTTCAAAGACCACATTTATGGGCAGTTGCAGGTTTTATGTTACTTTCATTGATGAACATACATGGAAAGTATGGGTATATTTCATGAAAGAGAAGAGTGAGGTGTTCACTCACTTACAAAATTTAAATTTGTGGTGGAAAAGCATATAGGGAATTATATTCAAACATTAAGGTCTCATGGAGGAGGTGAATATATATCAAATGAGTTCAACAACTTTCTTAACAATCATGGAATTTGACATCAATTTTCATGCAGGTACACACCACAACAGAATGGCATTGCTGAATGCAAAAATAGACATATTATAGAAATAGCAAGAGCTTTGATGGTTGGGAAGAATATGCCTCATTGTTATTGGGTAGAAGCTGTGCATACTATTGTATACATCATGAATAGAACTCTGACTGTTGTTGTACATCAAGCTACACCTGAAGAGAAGTTTACAAGTAAAAAGCCAAACTCATCACATCTTAAAGTTTTTGGTTGTATTGCATACGTACATGTTCCATATGAATTGAGGTTGAAGCTTGATCCAAAAGCAAAAAAATGTATCTTAATTGGATACTCCCTTGAGCAAAAGGGATATAAATGTTATAACCCACTCACACGACACATGAAGGTGAGAAGAGATGTGGTATTTGATAAAATTTCAAGCTTCTATGCAGATGCCAAAGATGGGCTTAATCTTGAATCAAATGACAAAGAAAATGTTGAAAAATCAAGTGTAGAATCTCAAGTTTTAAGTGGAACAGATGCATCACCAAGCAATAGTTCCAACTCAAATCCATGGAGTGGAAGATTGCGTGGAATTTTAGTCCAGCAAATTCATCAAATAAATCCAAGAAAGGTAAAGAAAAGCTTTTTGCTAGTAGTAAAATGTGTTGATTTATAAGATGTTGACAGAGATTCAAGCACTTCAGTAAAGAGCCTTGATGAAGAGCTTGGATTGCCCTCTGTGGAGACTCCAAGTGTAAGAAAGGCACATGCAGATGATACAAGGATAAGTGACCTAGGACCAAGAAAATCTGGGAGGATGCGGAATTGAGTGTAATGATTGACATATGATAGTTACATGGCTCGTCATTGTGCCTACATGACCAAGGTAGCACAAGATTGCTGAACCTTCTTGTTTTGAAGATGCAATTCAAAATGCAGATCGGGAGAAAGCTATGGATGAGGATTTTGCTGCACTTTATGGAAATGATACATGGAAGCTAGTTCCATTGCTGCAAGGAAAGAAACCCATAGGCTGTAAGTGGGTTTACAAGATAAAGCACAATGTTGATGGTAGCATAAGCAAGTACAAAGCATGATTGGTAGCAAAAGGATATGCACAGACATATGGCATTTATTATGAGGAAACATTCAGCCTTGTAGCTGAAATGAATACTGTTAAAACACTTGTTGCATTAGCTATAGCAAAAGGATGGACTTTGCATCATATGGATGTGAAGAATGCTTTCTTACATGGTGAGTTATAGGAAGAAGTATACATGGACCAACCACAAGGATATGAAGATTCAAAGCATCTCGAATATGTTTTCAGGTTGCAAAAGGCTTTGTTTGGATTGAAGCAAGCTCCTCATGCATGGCATGCAAGGATTGCTGATTACTTAACCATCATTGGGTTTTCTATGTGTGATGCAGATCATTCACTATATGCAAGGAAGGGTGATGATGGCATCACATTTGTGGCTATTTATGTTGATCATGAATTGATTGTAGGTGGTGATAATGAAGAAAGCATTAAAGAGGTAAAGAAACTTCTTATGCAAGAATTTGACATGAAAGATCTTCGTGTCCTAACACTATTTCTTGGGCATTGAGTTTATACATACAGAAGCAAGTATATGGATGTTACAAAGGCAATATGTTGCAAAAGTATGGTATGGCTTATTGTTAGCCAATTTCTATGCCATTAGATCATAATTTGAAGTTAGATACTACATTAGGTGAAGCATTGGAAATGCTACTATGTACAAGAAAATTGTGGGAAGTCTGATATATCTCACAATTACAAGGTGTTGAAGCTCAAAGTCAAGGACAAAGCATGGAAGCACATCAAAAGGTGGACACACGAGGAAAGGGAGCAAGTAGGGAGCTCCAAGAAGTGTATGTCAAATTTTCAGAAGAATCCCCTACAAAAATAGTGATTTTCATCACTAAAAACCATTGTAAATACCATTATCTATTTTTAGTAACTCCATTTTGTTCAAGCCGAGGAGTCCTCGAGCTTGAGGAGTATTAGAAGTACCATCGTACCAATTTTCATAATTTTTAGACTTCGTTTGAGCCCTCAAATAAGCCCTGGAACCTAATTTTTAACTAGGCCGGACACTAGGTCTAGACAGGGACAAAACTAGTCAAAAAACTATAAAAAGAGCTAGAGAGCTCATTTTTGGCGGTTAGCTTGTTAGAGAATAGGACTTTTGTAAGAGAACTCTTTGGCAATCTAAGCTTTCCATTGTTCCTCTCTTTGATCTTACTTTGTGCACGTGTGTGTGTATGTGTGTGCATGTTTGTGTGCTTTCACTTACGCACTTGTGCCTTCACTTGCTCGTGGTCTTCATACCGGTCCTCACGTCTCCGCGGATTGACAAGTAAAGGAGGTGGTGCTTACACTTGAGCTAAACCAAATTTTGGCGCGATTGCCGGGGAGAGAGCTTCGAGGACGAGCGTTGTGATGGTAAGATTGTAGATTTGCGACGTTGGAAGGTAAAAAAAACTGTCATTTCAGTTCATTTTCTATTTTTTCCTCTTCATCTTCATCATCATCGTCATCTCCACCTTCTTCCACCTTCTTCTTCATAGAAAATTCTTGTTTTTTAGTGCATTTTCACCATCTTCATACCATTTTTCATGCATTATTGTGTGGGAAGGAGTTAGGAGAAGCAAGGGAGAGCAAGCGCTGTGTTTTTTTCATGATTTTCTGCTCATACGGAGCTCGCCATAGCCGGCGCTCAGAAATTTGAATTTCCCGCCAAAAAACGCGATTCTGTGATGAAAATCGCGATTCTGTGAAAATTCAAAATTTTTTGAAAAATCACAATTTTCTGTTTTCCCGCCTAAAAGTTGGCTGAAAAAATCACGATTCTGTGGTCATTCTCAGAATCACAATTCTGTGGTTGTGCTCAAAATCGCGATTCTCACAAATCACGATTTTCAGTAAAAAACACGATTTTGTGAAGAAAAAAGGCGATTCTGTGTAATCACGTTTGTTTGCTCAAAATCGCGATTTTCAGAAACACGATTTTGTGCTCAACATCGCGATTTTCATGTCAAAAAACACGATTCTCTAAAACACGATTCTGTGCTCAAAATCGCGATTTTCATGTCAAAAAACACGATTCTCTAAAACACGATTCTGAGAAAATACGATTTTCAGCGGGCTCAAAATCGCGATTCTCACAAATCACGATTTTCAGCAAAAAAACACGATTTTGTGAAAAAAACACGATTCTCTGAGTCAAAATCGCGGTTTTCAAAAACACGATTCTGTGCTCAAAATCGCGATTTTCATGTCAAAAAACACGATTCTCTAAAACACGATTCTGTGCTCAAAATCGCGATTTTCATGTCAAAAAACACGATTCTCTAAAACACGATTCTATGCTCAAAATCGCGATTTTCATGTCAAAAAACACGATTCTCTAAAACACGATTCTGTGCTCAAAATCGCGATTTTCATGTAAAAAAACACGATTTTCATAAACACGATTTTGTGATCAACATCGTTCATACATTGATAAGGAAGGAACCATGTATGTGGTCACCAACCTACCAGATAGGACTGATGAGTTTGGAAATGTCATTCCTGAGAATGAAATAGGAGACCTAGAACAAGGAAATGTAGGACAAGGACCCCAGACTCCTAGAGGTAAGTCAGTTTTGACCCGAGTGATCACTCCAGACTGGATCCCTCAAGATAACAAAAGCATAGAACTATTTTTGAATAGAGAAACAGAGGAAGCCTTTTGGAGATTCAAGCCAGATCAACCTAGCCAATTGGGCATAGTCATCATCTACGAGTTCAAGGATCCAGAGATACCAGGCAAAGTTGTCTACCTGGATAACACATCAGAGAAAATTTTCTTGGTAACAGAACATGATAGACATGCATATACTTGGAAGAATGAATTGATTTTCCCACCACCAAGATCCAATGTTTCCCATGGCCTCCAAGGAGTAGGATCATCCCACGCTCATGAAGCCCAGAGAGGAAGAACTAGAGAGAGACCTGAGGTAAGTTTTGCACACACTGTGGGCAGGAATAGATCAGGATTTGAAAATGAAAGACCTGAAAGAGAGAGACATCAAGCACATAGGCAAAAAAGAGATGAACATGATTTTCCATTGCCTAGACCCCGAGAGCACCCAAGAACCCTTAGACCCACTCAAGTGATCAAGGCAATGAAGAATTATTTTGACGGGTCAGGAGATCCTTATGATCATGTGGCCGAGTTCAAACAAGTGTTAAGAGCTGAACAGGTTGAGGATTTATTCACCCAATACGAGGCATTTGGTTTGACTCTTAAGGGCACTGCCTTGGCTTGGTTTCAACCATTGAGTAGTCGCAACTATCGCGATATAGGTCAACTGCTAGACGAATTCATTGTAGAATTTTCCAAGAGTGGTATCAGGCATAACACATCATCCTTGATCCACAGTTTCAAGCAGACACCCCAAGAAACAGTGTGACTAGCAGGTAGAAGGTTCAGACAGTACCTAGAAAGATGCCCTGCTCCCGAGTTACCCACACCAGCCAAACAAGTGGCTTTGTTCCTAGATGGCTTACTGAGCACAAAGTTAAGATCATATGTATATTTGAAAGAGCCTAGATCCATAGAAGAGTGCGTGCGGACATGCATTGACATAGAAGATAACTTGGGTGAGGAGTTAGGATTATCCAAACTCTATAAGGATTCAGATAGTTCTACTAGTCATACTTCAAAAATCTCCACGGAAATAGAGGAGATAGCTAAGCAAGTTGCCAAGAAGCTGGGAGTCCAAAATAAACAAACACAGAGAGTCACTCCAGTGAATCGGTGTTATACTTGTGGGGGCGACCACATGGCTAATGTATGCCCAATGCAAAACCAAAACATTAGAGAAAGGAATGCTCCATATTGCACTATTGAGAGAAAATACACAAACCACACGGCTCAAGATTGTCCCTACAATAGGCAGGCTATTAGACAGAATTATCAGCAACCTTACCCACAAGGTAGGTATCAGAACCAATACCAACAGCCATATTATAGACCACAACAGCAATATCAGGTACCATATAGGCCACAACCTGTCTTGGGAAACCAACCACCAGCTCCAGCCAACGTGATTCCAGTCAAATATGCTGTGGGAGAAGAAAATCCAAATAGAGCATTGGTGCCACTAACCCCATTGATACCAGATAATGACTCTCATGCTCATTGTTCAGACTACTCCCATGAAGGTAGTCCACATGCTTATTACACAGAGTCACCTGAACATAGTGAGATTTACTCGTATCAATATGAGGTACCACCTATGGAGCAAAATTGGGAGCCAGAATACTCCAATGTCATGTACACAAATCCTAACCCTAGGCCCCAGTTGAGACAAATGAGACCACAAGCCCCTAGAGGATCTTGTTTCAGATGTCAAGGTGACCATTTCATTCGTGACTGTCCCCACCCACCATCTCCGAGTCAAGGACAGGCTATCACAATACAGGCTTTTTGTCCTGATTGCGGCAAAGACCATCTCCCCAGAGATTGTCCAAGAAACCCCTCCAGTGCACCCAAGATTACACCCATTAATGTGGTAGGCTTAGTGGTAGATTCAAGTTCAAGTAGTAGCAATGTGGCTCCTATACAAGCTGTCACTAGACCACAAGCCTTAAAACAGGATAAACCAGTAGAACAATCAGAGTCGAGTGAATCAGGAGAGCCTAGTAAGAGGAAAACAAGAACATGGAAGGATACCAGAGAGAAGGCCAATCGCAAGTGGAATAAAAAGTTATCGGAACTAGAAGAAAGCTTAAAAGAAGCGAAAACAAAAATAGAAGACATTGCATCTCAAAGCCCCTCGCATGCCGAAACTCCATCCACTCCACCTCATCCCACCCCACCACCCATTGTAAATAGACCACAACCAGGGTCTGTTCTTGCAGACCCAACCCGAGAAGGCTTGGACATGATGTTCAAGGCCTACCAGGCTCGACTTCAAGAAGGGCCTACAGCTGCAAACCTAGACAAGAGTTACCCTAGAGCAGATTTAGAGATTGAATGGATGAAAATGTGCATGAAAATGGTAGAACAAGCTCAAGCCATACTTGAGACTAGTCAAAAGTTCAATCAGACAAACTCTATCAAATCAGATTTGCATTTCCAGGGCTTACTAGAACGATTAGAGCAGTTGGTAAACAAACCACAAGTTTCTTTACCTCCACAGGATCAACCAGTTATTGAAAGAGGAAGCTCCCCACCAATGGGAGCTTATGTTCCTAATTCCACGGATCCAGGAATACCTCCTTCAATTCAACAGTACTCTCAAGAATTCTTACAGGAAATACAAGAAGAGAAATGGGCCAAGGAGAAGGGTAATTCCGCTCCTATTCCTGAGATTGATGATCTTCATGATCAATTTCCCCAAGACATTCCATCTATTTACGGAGATGAAGCAGAACAACCACAAGACAAAAGGTTAGATTTTGACTCTAATACCTTAGAAGAACTGCCTCAATTTCTAGGCCCATGGGAATCTGAATCTCTCCAGATTAGAGCTCCCACAATACTAGTAAGAAATGAAGACTCAGTGGTTCCAAGGAACACGGATGTCGTGAAGGACACTAAGGTTCAGTGTCATCTCACTGTAGAAGAGCTGCTCAAAGCAAAACCTGAACTTTGGAATCATGTGAAGGATCAGGTTCCAGAACTTGATTCCAACATGCCAAAAGCAGGCTCCAAGCAAAGGGTACCAGAGATACCTCTAGACAAAATAGGGGACATGTGTGAGGGTGAAGAAGGTAATACTTATCTTCCAATCACCTACCAAGGTTACACAACCAAAGCAATCATAGATTCAGGTGCTGGTGTTGCTATTGCGACCACCTCCTTGTGGAAGCAATGGGGCAAGCCCACATTAAGACCAACTAGAATGAAGCTTCAAATGGCTGATGGTCATTTTGAAAGACCTCTAGGATTGCTAGAAGGGATCACTCTAACCACTTGTGGTGTAGAGTTTGAGCACACATTTGCTATATGTGACTTTGAGAAAAATAATGTCTATGAGATGATCCTAGGAAGACCCTTCCTACGACAATTGCAAATAGTACAGGATTGGGGAACTAACTCCTTGTACTTACAGCACTTAGGGGTCACCACCAAGGTCAATTTGAAGGATTACACCTTCAGAGATGTACCACCCCTACAGTGGAATTCTATCCACAAAGCGAAAGAAGATTCCATCTCTGTGCATTCTGAAAGTTCACCTGATCCATCATGGCTGCATGAAGATACTCATTTGTGGATGTGCAAGGTCGCAAAGGAAGAGGAAAAACGTTTAAAGGCAAGAGAAGAAGGAACTTCGCTAGGAGAAAGACCAGTTAGAGACCCAGCCTACACACCGATGATCTTTCCAGATGAGGAGTTTGAGCCTCATGGCTGGCCAGAAATCTTAGCCACCATGGACATTGCTGTCAATGAGGAACAGTGGACACCTCATTGTGATGAGGAGGTTTATGATATCTCAGTGTTCATGTGTCAACCCTTGCTAGAAGAATGTGACCCTAGTGATGTCATAGAAGAAGAAGAGAATGACGATGATATGGAGTCTATTGTGATGGATAGTTGCTTTAACTCAGAGCAGCACTATCTAGAAGATATAGGAGTGTTCACCCAGAAAGAAGAAGAACCTCTCACAAGTATTAAAGCAGTAAACTCAAAGGATGGAAGTGAGAGTAGTCAAAAGAAAAAGAAAAGAAAAGCGGTGAAACAAGAAGAGGAGGAATCATTGTTTGAAGTACCAGAAAACTTCAAGAAATATGAAGTTGACGACCGCAAAATTTTGGTACGAATGCCTAAGAGAGAGGCAATCATAGGAGAATCATATGATAATAAAGAAAAGACCAAGAAGATTGTAGTGACCATTGAAGAGAACGAAGAGAGATGCACATATATAGGAGATGACCTAAGTGCAAGAGAAGAAATGGAGCTCATAGCTCTATTAAGGGAATATAGGGATGTGTTTGCATGGCACTATAGAGACTTGAAAGGGGTAGATCCAAGAATTTGCTCTCATACTATCCCCATGACTGCTGATGCTAAGCCCACCAAACAGAAGCCCTACACATATAATGATACCTATGCAGCCAAAATAAAAGAAGAAATTGATAGGTTGATTGAAGCTGGATTCATCTATGAGATTGAGCATACCGAATGGGTGTCCCCCATTGTTGTGGTACCCAAGAAGAACGGGAAGTTGCGAGTGTGTATTAACCTTAAAAAAGTTAATGCCGCTACGATTAGAGATAGTTATCCACTTCCAATCACAGAACACCTATTGGAGCGTGTTGCAGGCAAGGAAGTTTATAGCTTCCTTGATGGATTTTCAGGTTACAATCAAGTAGCCATTGCCCCAGAAGATCAACACAAAACAGCTTTTGCTACAGAGTGGGGAATCTTTGCATTTCGTGTGATGCCATTTGGGCTCACCAATGCACCTGCAACATTCCAAAGGCTCATGTGTCATGTCTTCAAAGAGTTCTTGCGAAAGAGCTTAGAAGTGTATGTGGATGATTTATGTGCTCATTCCCAAGAAAGAAGGTTTCACATCCCTGAGCTCAGACAAATCTTCAACAAGTGTAGAGAATATCGAGTGTGTCTGAACCCAGAAAAGTGTGTGTTTATGGTGCGTCAAGGTAAAATCTTAGGTCATATTGTTTCTAAGAATGGAATCTCAACAGATGAAGATAAGGTACGAGTCATAGCGGAGCTACCAAGGCCAAGGAATATTAAAGAGGTACAAGCCTTTATGGGCCATTGTGGATACTACCGTAGGTTTATCCACATGTACGCGATCATAGCTAGACCCCTTTATGCTTTGTTGTCTAATTTTGAGTGGAACGATGAATGCGAGAATTCTTTCAACGAACTGAAGAAACGTTTGTGCACGGCACCAATACTCACCACTCCTGATTGGAATAAACCATTCCATGTCCATGTGGATGCATCCAATCATGCCATAGGATGTGTGCTAGCACAACCCACAAGTGAAGGAAACTTAGATTTGCCCATAGCATATGCTAGTAGACAGCTCACTGCAGCTGAACGGAACTATACCACAACTGAGCGAGAGGGCTTAGGCATGGTATATGCTGTGAAGAAGTTTAGACACTATTTATTGGCCAACAAGTTCAAGTTTTTCACTGATCATCAAGCTTTGTTATATTTGGTCAATAAACCTTGCAATACTGGACGCTTAGTAAGATGGTTCCTCTTACTAATGGAATATGACTTTGAAGTTGTTGTCAGGAAAGGTAGAACCCACCTTCGGGCAGATCACCTTTCTCGCATCACTTCAGGAGAGTCACCGCAAGGAGTGTCTGACGAATTACCCGATGCTTATCTGTTCAATTTAGAAGTTGTTCCTAAATGGGCAAATAAGTTGGTACCAGTCCTAACCTTTGGCCCTGCAAATAAGAATGTGAAAACATCACAAGAAGAAATTGTAAAATCACAAAAATATCACATATTAGCAGGAAGCATGTACAAACAAGATACTTAGGGTGTATTAGCTTGTTGTGTGGAGGATGATGAACATAGTAGTTGGTTGCAACAAGCCCATGAAGGAATGCTAGGAAATCACTATTCTAAACAACGAACATTGCAGAATCTAAAGCATTTAGGAGTGTATTGGCCTAGCATGGACAAAGAAATACATGAGTGGATTAAGAATTGTCCAAGGTGCAGAGAGAGATCCCCAGTGGAGCATGCGACCCTTTATCAAGTGTCATTAATTCCAGATTGGAGTGCTCCATTGGTAGAGTTTATGAGATCGGGAAGATTACCCAAAGAGGCTAGTCTAGCAAGAAGACGAAGCATGGAGCAAGAGGCTCAAGGCTATGCCTTAGTAGGGGACAACCTATACCGAAGAGGCAAAGATGGTTACTTAAGACTATGCGTTCATGAATCAGACTATTTAAGGGTCTTAGAGACTGCACACAGCGGTGTTGCAGGTGGACATTTTGGTCCTGACCGAGTGATCAAGACCATTCTATTCTCAGGACTTTGGTGGCCCACTCTTCATATGGACGCACATACCTATGTGAAGAAATGTGACACATGCCAACGTGCACAATATCCAGTGAGAAAAGACGAGATGCCCTTGAGGCCAATGATGGGAGGACGTGCATTTTCGAAGTGGGGCATAGACTTCATAGGTCCTATTAACCCCCCAGCTAGAAACTCCCATGCAGAGTACATCATTGTAGCCACAGATTACCTTACAAAGTGGGTAGAAGTCAAAGCCACAACGAAGAATGATGCTCAGACTACGGCTAAGTTCTTATTCGAGAATGTGTTCACGAGATATGGACTACCAATAGAGTTGGTGAGCGATAGAGGCACACACTTCTTGAATGAAGTCATTGAAAATCTTCTCCAAGAATTCTTGGTGATACATAAGAAATCTGCCCCCTATCACCCACAAGCCAATGGACAAGCCGAGAGTACCAATAAGATCCTCTGTAATGTATTGACAAAACTGGTTAATAATAAACGCTCTGATTGGGACAAACAACTTCATCATGCTGTTTGGGCTTATCGAGTTGCCTACAAAACGGTACTCAACGCCACCCCATTTCAGATGGTCTTCGGACAGAACGCTGTGCTACCATTAGATTTCTTAATCCCTGCCTTAAAAGTAGCACAAGAGTATGAGTGGAATGGGCATGAATTGTCCTCTAGGATCTTTGATCTCGAACGCTTGGGTGAGACGAGGCTACGAGCGGGAGATGGCATCTACGTTGCAAAGAAGAGGCAAAAGGCATACTTTGATGCACACATCAAGGATAAGGGATTGAAAGAGGGAGATCTAGTGTTGGTATACACACTAAAACAACATGCCCGTAAGTTGGAAAAAAGAGGATACGGACCCATGATCATTAATAGAATTTCCACTAGTGGTGCAGTTCAGTTGGCCACTCTAGAAGGAGATATCTTGCCAAACTATATTAGTGGCTGTAGAGTCAAGCTATATCAAGAACCTCTTACCGAGGATATGCTAATGAGACTCAACACTGCTAAGAAGCGAAAAGATGAAGAGTTAAGAGTGAGAGAAGAAGCACAGGTAGAGGCCAGAGAGCGTATTAGGCGAAATAAGTTAAGGCGATTAGGCCTAGAAGTCAACTCAAAAGCCCCAAAATATCACATGGATATGTGTCAAAAGTCAGGCATAGCGACTTCTCAGGTCATTGACCGAAGACCCTTTGTGACCATAGAGATAGGACAAGGGAAGGGTGAAAGGACGGTGAAAGCATTGATTGACTCAGGTGCAGCAAGTAGTGCAGTTAGACTTTCCTACTACCAAGACTTGGGGTTGAACATCAATCCCATAGAAGCTTATCTCATAAGATCGGGAGGTGTGGAAACCCCTTGTTTGGGCGAGGTGGAACTTCCCATCTACCTTCAAGATGTTCCAATGAGAGTCAAAGCGCTAGTATGTCAAGATGAGAACCTTACAGAACCACTTGTCTTGGGTCAAGATTGGATCTATGACCATGCAGTTAACTTAAACCTAAGAAGTCAAATTCTTCAAGTTTGGGTACATGAACAATGCATTACAATAGAATTAGAGAACTGCATGCTCCTAAATCATGGCACCACACACTCTCTTAGTTCTTCCAAGACTAATCATATGAAAGAAGATGTTGTATGTGTCAAAAGCTCTATGATGTAGAAGGAGTCAATCGTGGAAGACCAGGTTCGAAGGCGGGTGGATCTTTCTTCTTCTCCAAAGAATCAAGTAGCCACAGTAGTGAGCCCACCACACAAGCAAACACAACCGTTCACGACAACTGCTATATCAAATAGAAAGACACCATTCGATAAAAAAGCGGTTCCGGGCATGAAGCAGATCTGGGTACGCAAAGGAGAGCAACCACCAGCCTTGCCCCCACAAATCCCATCCATGCACACTAACCAGGCCAGAAGACAAAGGAAGCAGCTCAGACAAGCTCAATCACAAGGTATCCAACAAGTTTGGGTGCCTAAGAAGTTAGCTGCAGCTCAACAAGGGCAATTACAGATGTGGGTACCTAAGAAGCTCCTACATCCACAACAACCTTTGTTCTCCCACATGCAAAAGGTTTCAACAAAGAAGCCAAAAAGAGAAAAGGGTAAGAACCACGTACAGAGACCAAAGGAAGATCAAATCAGCTCTTCAACATTAGTAGGAAGACATGCAAAAAGGATATGGGTTTGGAAGCCAAAAGTGCAAGTGGCCTCCACCGAACCAAAGCGTCAACCACACTGGATACCACAGTTCAGAAAGCATCCAAAGAGAAAGACGCCTGAAGTGACCTCTACAGTGCCAAATGATGTTCTAAAATGGACTCCAATAAGGAGGATTACATCAGTTCGAGACTCAATGGATACCTCCACCAAGGTCGGCATCAACCTCCACAAATAACATCGAAAGCCTCGAACGAGCAACAACCATGTGCTCCTTGCACAACCCTGTCTTTTGCACCATTCAGGTCATGCATTTCCAAAGTATGCATTAATATAGGGCCACATTACACGGCCGTGCATAGACACACTTGAGAATCCCATGCACAAAAGCACAGTGACATAGGTCAAACATTTCTATTGATACTAACTTTTGTGTTCTTGTTTTGTGATATCCTGTTCCTCAAAAAAAAAAAAAAAAAAAGGGAGAAAGAAAAGTGGGAGAGAGCTTGTTCCCAGGTTTGTCTTATGAAACATGAATGAGTCATGCTTAGTTGAAGGTGGAACTGTTGATTACTAGGCATTTATCAATTTGGATAGAAGTGTGTCTCGACCAGCAGTGAGATTATTGCTGCCTTATCTGGTAGATGACAAGCATTTGGCATGAACATGGCATCTTCCACTATGATTTTCTCTTACCATGGTAGGAATGAAGAGCTTGAAGGTCCGCAACTTGAGTGATGCTTAACTACTTCATGTACCAGAGCATCCAAGGAGATATCTGCAAAAGGTAGTTCTGGAGGAGAAGACTCCTGCATATGGTGAGCTAAAGAGAATATGTGAAACTCAGCTTGGTGTAGTTACCCGATGTTGCTTGCCAAGGAATATAAAGCAATTCAATTCTCAGTATTTCCTGAACCAGTATGGAACAGTAGCACTGGTGAATGGTCTATGTCAATCAGCATGGTAATCTCTTAGAAACCGGCACGTGTCCAATATTCCTCTGAGTGTCAATAGAGGGAAGTGAACGTGCATGAGCCCAAGCTCAGAAATGCACATTGTTAGTGACAAATGTTGCTTTGAAAAGAGGAGAGGGGATCCACCACTCAAAAGATCTCATCAGTGGACAATCAACATGGACATTCATCAACAAGGTTCCATCCCAAAGGCCGAGTGTACAACACGAAGAGACAAACATCCATCAACCTTCGCCATGGTAAGTATCTTTACTCTGGAAACACCATAACCATGATAGTTTAGGAAACCTCTTCGTCAGCATACCCTTGAGCACTTAGCTCAAGACCCGCAATTTTTGCACCATACTTCTTCCAATGCATTTTCCAAGTAAGCATGCGTAGAGCTACATTACAAGGCCGTGCACAAGGCACATACTTTTTTTAACCCAGGCACGAACACACTTACCCATCATTCATTATGGGTTATGAGTAGTTGGCATGACTGCTCTCAACATCATCTTTAAAAGAGCTAGCGGACATCATGGGAACAACATCCATATCTCGGAAGCAAATTGAAGCCAGTAGTTGCTCCAAATCACTCTTGACAACCTCTTTTGAGCAACTTGCAGTTTTGAAAGCTCACAACGACACATTCTTGCTGGAATCCAAGGAACCAGCTCATACAACGGATGGACACCACCTCTCAAAGCACTACACAGAACAGCCCTTCCAACAAGGGTCTGTCAGGGATGACAGACTCGAGAGGGGGGGGAGTGTTGAAGCTCAAAGTCAAGGACAAAGCATGGAAGCACATCAAAAGGTGGACACACAAGGAAAGGGAGCAAGTAGGGAGCTCCAAGAAGTGTATGTCAAATTTTCAGAAGAATCCCCTACAAAAATAGTGATTTTCATCACTAAAAACCATTGTAAATACCATTATCTATTTTTAGTAACTCCATTTTGTTCAAGCCGAGGAGTCCTCGAGCTTGAGGAGTATTAGAAGTACCATCGTACCAATTTTCATAATTTTTAGACTTCGTTTGAGCCCTCAAGTAAGCCCTGGAACCTAATTTTTAACTAGGCCGGACACTAGGTCTGGACAGGGACAAAACTAGTCAAAAAACTATAAAAAGAGCTAGAGAGCTCATTTTTGGGGGTTAGCTTGTTAGAGAATAGGACTTTGTAAGAGAACTCTTTGGCAATCTAAGCTTTCCATTGTTCCTCTCTTTGATCTTACTTTGTGCGCGTGTGTGTGTATGTGTGTGCATGTTTGTGTGCTTTCACTCACGCACTTGTGCCTTCACTTGCTCGTGGTCTTCATACCGGTCCTCACATCTCCGCGGATTGACAAGTAAAGGAGGTGGTGCTTACACTTGAGCTACACAAGGACTGATTTAAGCTACACTGTTGGACTTGAAAGTCAATTCATGCACGTTCCCAGGAAGCCACATTTGGATGCCCTGAGGCACACTCTACATTATGTGAGTGCTACTTTGGATTATGCATTGTTTTATGAAGTTGGTATAGATTTGCAGGTTCATGGATACACTGATGCAGATTGGGTTGGTAGTACTCTAGATAGAAGATCTACTAGTGGCTTTCTATTCTCACTTGGAGATGCAGTTATTACATGGAGCAGCAAGAAGCAACCCACTATTGCTTTGTCAAGTACAGAGGCTGAGTATAGAGGTGTTGCAATGGCAGCATGTAAGGCATCATGGTTGGAGATGTTACTTGTAGATTTAGGTGTAGAAGTACAAAAGCCTATCACCATCTATTGTGATAATCTTAGCTGCATACAGTTAGCATGAAACCCTGTTTTTCATGCTAGAACAAAGCATATCAAGGCACATTATCACTTCATCAAAGAGAAGGTATTAGCAGATGTAGCTCAAGCATAAGCACCACCTCCTTTACTTGTCAATTCGGGGAGATGTGAGGACTAGTATGAAGACCATGAGCAAGTGAAGGCACAAGTGTGTGAGTGAAAGCACACAAGCATGCACACACATACACACACACACGGTAAGAGCAAAGAGAGGAACAATGGAAAGCTTCTATTACAAAAGAACTCTCTTACAAATCTTCAATCTCTAACAAGCCAACTCTCTAACAAGCTAACCTCAAAAATGAGCTCTCTAGCTCTTTTTTTTGAGGGCTCAAACTGAGTTAAAAAATTATGAAAATTGGTAGGATGATACTTTTAATACTTGTCAAGCTTGAGGACTCCTTTGCTTGAACAAAATGGAGTTACAAAAATATGAAATGGTATTTACAATGGCTTTTAGTGATGAAAATCACTATTTTTAAAGGGATTTCTTCTAAAAATTTGACAGGTGCTTCTTGGAGCTCCCTATATTCTCCTCCTTCTTGTATGTCCACTTCTTTGATGTGTTCCTATACCTCATGCTTGACCTTGAGTGTCAACACTCCCTTCCTCTCGAGTTTTTCATCCTTGACAAACCCTTGTTGTAAGGGTTGTTCCATGTAGTGCTTTGAGAGGTAGTGTCCAGCCTATATGAACAAGAGCCATCTATCTTCCAAATGTAGTAAGGTCGGTTGTTCGATTCTTCATTTGTCACTACTAGATATTGTAATTCTTAGTTCCTTTGTATGTGCTTCTTCCTTGGATTCCGGTGAGAATCTGTCATTGTGAGCTTCCAAAAATTGCTAATTGTTCAAAAGAGGTTCTCAAGGTTGAGTTGGAGGAATTGTTGGCTTCGAATTGCTTCCTAGGTATTGATGTTGTCCATGTGATATCCTCTAGATCTTCCAAAGATGATGGTCATAATAGTCATGCCAAATACTCATAACCCATCGTGAATGATGGCTAAGTGTGTTAGTGCATGGGTTGAAGGAAGTATGTGCCTTGTGCATGGCCTTGTAAGGCGGACCTATGCATGCTTACTTGGGGAATGCATTTCAAAACGTATGGTGTAAAAAAATTTGGGTCTTGAGGTAAGTGCTCAAGGGCATGCTTATGAAGAGGGTTCCTACTCTAACATTGTGATAGTGTTGCCAAAGTAGGTGATTCTTACCAATGTGAAAGTAGTTTTATGATTTTACAATTTCTTGTTTGTTCATTCTCACATTCTTAGTGCATGGGTTGAAGGAAGTATGTGCCTTGTGCATGGCCTTGTAAGGCGGACCTATGCATGCTTACTTGGGGAATGCATTTCAAAACGTATGGTGTAAAAAAATTTGGGTCTTGAGCTAAGTGCTCAAGGGCATGCTTATGAAGAGGGTTCCTACTCTAACATTGTGATAGTGTTGCAAAAGTAGGTGATTCTTACCAATGTGAAAGTAGTTTTATGATTTTACAATTTCTTGTTTGTTCATTCTCACATTCTTATTTGCAGGTCCGAAGGTTAAGACAAGTACCAACTTATTTGCCCATTTAGGAACAACTTCTAAATTGAACAGATAAGCATCCGACAACTCATGAGACACTCCTTGTGGTGACTCTCTTGAAGTGATGCGAGAAAGATGGTCTGCCCTGAGGTGGGTCCTACCTTTCCTGACAACAACTTCAAAATCATATTCCATTAGTAATAGGAACCATCTTACTAAGCGTGTTGTATTGCAAGGTTTATTGACCAAATATAATAAAGCTTGATGATCAGTGAAAAACTTGAACTTGTTGGCCATTAGATAGTGTCTAAACTTCTTTATGGCATATACCATGCCTAAGCCTTCTTGCTCGGTTGTGGTATAGTTTTGTTCCGTTGTGTTTAGCTGTATGCCAGTGTATGCTATAGGTAAATCTAGATTTCCTTCACCTATGGGTTGTGCTAGCACACATCCTATGGCATGATTGGATGCATCCACATGGACATGAAATGGTTTATTCTAATCAGGAGTGGTTAGTATTGGTGCTCTACACAATCATCTCTTCAACTCATGGAAGGAATTTTTGCATTTGTCCTTCCACTCTAAATTTGTCAGCAAGGCATAAAGAGGCTTAGCTATGATTGCATACATGTGGATAAACATGCGATAATATCCACAATGGCCCATAAAGACTTGCACCTCTTTAACATTCCTTGGCCTTATCAGCTCTGCTATGGCTCTAACTTTGTCCTCATCTATATCCCGTTCTTAGAAACAATGTGACCTAAGATCTTACCTTGTCATACCATCAACACATACTTTTCTCGGTTTAGACACACTCCATATTCTCTACACTTGTTGAAAATCTGTCTGAGCTTAGGGATGTGGTATCATCTTTCTTGGGAATGAGCACATAAATCATCCACATATACTCTAAGACCTTTTGCAAGAACTCTTTGAAGACATGACACATGAGCCTCTGGAATGTTGCAGGTGCATTGGTGAGCCCAAATGGCATCACACGAAATGCAAAGATTCCCCACTCTGTGGCAAAAGCCGTTTTTGTTGATCTTTTTGGGCAATGGCTACTTGATTGTAACCTGAAAATCCATCAAGAAAGCTATAAACTTCCTTGCCCGCAACACGCTCCAATAAATGTTCAGTGATTGGAAGCGGATAGCTTTCTTTGATCGTAGCAACATTAACTTTTTTAAGGTTAATACACACTCACAACTTTCCATTCTTCTTGGGCACTACTACAATGGGTGACACCCAGTCAGTATGCTCAATCTCATAGATAAATCCAGCTTCAATGAGCCTATCAATTTCTTCTTTGATTTTGGCTGCATAAGTATCATTATAGGTGTAGGGCTTCTGTTTGGTGGGCTTGGCATCATTCATCATGGGGATGGTATGAGAGCATATTGCTCGATCTACCCGCTTTAAGTCTCTATAGGTCCACACAAACACATCGCTTTATTCCCTTAATAAAGCTACAAGCTCTAGTTCTTCTTCTGCACTTAGGTCTTCTCCTATGTACATACATCTCTCCTCATTCTCTTCAATGTTTACTACAATCTTTTTGGTCTTTTCTTTATAATCATATGCTTCTCCTGTAATGGCCTCTCTCTTAGGCATTTGTATCACAAGTTTTTGGTCTTCAACTTCATATTTCTTGAAAATTCTCTAGTACTTCAAACAATGATTCCTCCTCTTCTTGTTTCACTGCTTTTCTTTTCTTTTTCTTTTAACTACCTTCACTTTCCTCCCTTGAATTCACAGTTTTTATGCTTGTGAGAGGTTCTTCTTCTTTTTGGGTAAATACTCTTACATCTTCTAGATAGTGCTCCTCTGAATTAAAGCAACTATCCATCACAATGGACTCTAGATCATCATCATTCTCTTCTTCTTCTATGACTTCAGTAGGGTCACACTCTTCTAGCAGGGGTTGACACATGAACACAGATATATCATAACCCTCCTCATCACAATGAGGTGTCCACTACTCTTCATTAACAACAATGTCCATGGTGGCTAAGATTTATGCCCAGCCATGAGGCTCAAATTCCTCATCTGGAAAGATCATCGATGTGTAGGTTGCATCTCTAACAAGTCTATCTCCTGGGGGAGTTCCTCCTCCTCTTGCCTTTAAGCATCTTTCCTCTTCCTCTACAACCTTGCACATCCACAAATGAGTATCTTCATGCATCCAGGATGGATCAGGTGAACTTTCAGAATGCACAGAGATAGAATCTTCTTTTGCTTTGTGGATAGGATTCCATTGTAGGGGTGGTACATCTCTGAAGGTATAATCCTTTAGCTTAACCTTGGTTGTGACCCCTAAGTGCTGCACGTACAAGGCGTTGGTTCCCCAATCTCACTATTTGCAATTGTCATAGGAAGGGTCTTCCTAGGATCATCTCATAGACATTATTTTTGCCAAAGTCACATATAGAAAAGGTGTGTTCAAACTCTACACCAGAAGTGGTAAGAGTTAAACCTTCTAGCAATCTTAGAGGTCTTTCAATATGGCCATCAGCCATTTGAAGCTTCATTCTAGTTGTTCTTAATGTAGGTTTGCCCCATTGCTTCCATAGAGAGGTGGTTGCCATCGCAACACTAGCACTTGAATCTAAGATAGCTTTGGTTGTGTACCTTGGTAGGTGATTGGAAGATAAGTATTACCTTCTTCACCTTCACTCATGTCCCCTATTTTGTCTAGAGGTATCTCTTGTACTTTTTGTTTAGCACATGCTTTCGACACATTCGAACCAAGTTCTTGAAGTTGATTTGGCACATGTTTCCATATCTCTGGTTTTACTTTGAGCAGTTCTTCTATGGTGAGATAACACTGAACCTTAGTGTTCCTTGGAACCACCGAGTCTTCATGTCTTACCAATATTGTGGGATCTCTGATATGAAGAGATTCAAATTCCCATGGGCCTATGAATTGTGGCAACTCTTGTAAAGAATTAGATTCAAAATCAAATATTTCGTCTTCTTGTTGCTCCACTTGGTCTCCATAAATAGATAGAATGTCTTGGCAAAATTGATCATGAAGATCATCAATTTCAAGAATAGGAGGGGGATTACCCTTCTCCTTGGTCCATTTCTCTTCTTGTATTTCCCGCAAGAACTCTTGAGAGTACTGTTGAGTTGAAAGAGGTGCTCCATCATCTATGGAATCAGGAACGTAAACTTTGGTTGGTGGTGAGCTTTCTCTTTCAACAATTGGTTGCGCCTGTGGAGGTAAAGAAACTTGCAGTTTGTTTACCAACTGCTCTAATCCTTCTAATAATCCCTAGAAGTGCAGATCCAGTTTGATAGAGTTTGCCTGATTGAACAATTGATTGGCCTCAAACATAGCCTGAGCTAGTTCTACCATTTTCATGCACATTTTTGTCCGTTCAATCTCTAAATCTGCTCTAGGATAACTCTTGTCTAGGTTCACAACTATTGGTCCTTCTTGAAGTTGAGCTTGGTAGGCCTTGAACACCATGTCCAAGCCTTCTAGGGTTGGATCTGCAAGAAAAGACCCTGGTTATGGTTTATTTACAATCACTAGTGGGGTGGGATGAAGTGGAGCGGATGGAGTTTCAACATTTGAGGGATTTTGAAACGTGATATCTTCTATTTTGCTTTTTGCATCTCTCAGGTTTCTATTCCTCTTGCGATTGGCCTTCTCTCTAATATCCTTCCATGTTCTTGTTTTCCTCTTCTATTTCTTCAAGTTTAGATAGATTTCTATTCCTCTTGCGATTGGCCTTCTCTCTAATATCCTTCCATGTTCTTGTTTTCCTCTTACTCGGATCTCCTGATTCACTTGACTCTGATTGTTCATCTGGCTTATCCTATCTTAAGGATTGTGCCCTAGTAACTACCTATATAGGAGCCACATTATTGCTACTTGAACTTGAATCCACCACTAAGCCTACCACATTAATCAGTGTAACCTTGGGTGCACTAGATGGGTTCCTGGGACAATCTCTCGAAAGATGTTCTTTACTGCATCCAGGACAAAAGCCTTGTATTGTGATGTTCAGTCCTTGTCTTGGAGTAGGTGGGTGGGGACATTCATGAATGAAATGCTTCCCTTGACATCTAAAACATGGTTCTCTAGGGGCTTGTGGTCTCATTTGTCTCAATTAGGTCCTAGGGTTAGGATTCGTATACATAAGATTAGAGTATTCAAGATCCCAATTTTGTTCCATAGCTGGTGCCTCATATTGATACGAAGAAGTGTCACTATGCTTAGGTGACTATGTGTAATAAGCTTGTGGACTATCTTCATAGAAGTAGTTAGAATTCTGAGCATGGTGGTCATTTTTTGAGACTAAAGGGGCATTGGTACTAATGCTCTATTAGGGTTCTTCTTTGCCACTGCATACTTAACTAAAATGACATTAGCAAGAGGTGGCAGTTTGTTTCCTAGGAGCGATTGTGGCCTTTATGGTGCCTGATATTGCTATTGGTATTGAGGTTGATATTGCTGTTGTGGCCTATAATATGGCTATTGGTGTTGGCTCTGATACTTACCTTGCTGGTAAGGTTGCTGATAATTTTTTCTGATAGCCTGCCTATTGTAGGGACAATCTTGAGCCGTATGGTTTGTGTATTTTCTCTCAATAGTGCAATATGGAGCATTCATTTCTCTCACATTCTGGTTTTGCATTGGGCATACGTTAACCATGTGGTCCCCTCCACAAGTATAACATCAATTCAATGAGGTGACCCTTGGTGTTTGCCTATTTTGAACTCCTAGCTTCTTGGTAACCTGCTCAACTATTTCATCTATCTTAGTGGAGGTTCTCGAGGTATGGCTAGTATAACTTTCAGAATCCCTATAGAAGTTGGACAATTCTAAATCCTCACCCAAGTTGTCTTCTATGTCAATGCACATCGCACACACTCTTCTATGGATCTAGGCTCTTTCAAGTACACATATGATCTCAACTTTGTGCTTAGTAAGCCATCTAAAAACAAAGCCACTTGTTTGGCCATGTCACTCTAGCACAATGGCAAGTAGCAACGTGAGGAGATCCACCTCATAATTGTCAATCCCTGGAGACGTGAGGACTAGTATGAAGACTATGAGCAAGTGGTAGCACAAGTGTGTGAGTGAGAAGCACACATACATGCACACACATACACACACACGCGCACACAAGGTAACAACAAGGAGAGGAACAATGGAGTTCTTTGCATTAGTCAAAAAGTCTCTAACATAAGCTCAATTCACAAACAATCTAACCTCCAAAATGAGCACTCTAGCTCTTTTTATAGTTTTTTGACTACCTTTGGCCTTGTCCAGACCTAGTGTCCGGCCTAGTTAAAAATTAGGTTCTAGAGCTTATTTGAGGGCTCAGACGGACTCTAAAAATTATGAAAATTGGTATGTAGCTAATTCTAATTCTCCTCAAGCTGAAGGACACCTTGGCTTGAACAAAATGGAGTCTATTCTACCAAAAACAAAATTTACAATGTGTGTGTAGTGATGAAAATCACTAAAGTTGGAAATAGTTCATGGAAAAAAATGATTAGGCCTTGTTGCCGTATTGTGCATGACTGCTCCGTTGTGCTTGTATGCTCTTCATATGAATTGTATGCCAACACTCCCCCCTTCCTAGCGTATGTCGCCCCTGACAGACATCTATTCTATAGGGTGGTCAATATAGTATTGGATGACGTTGGTGGCTAGTTCATGTTCTCCTATCCTTAATACTCTTGCTAGGTCAGCTTCCAATGCATCCCAATTTATTGCACTGGGGACCTCTGGTTACGGTGTAGTGTAGTACTCAAAGTACATGGCTTGTTCACACGCAAAAAGTTGAAGCAAGTGTGTTGGCTTAGGTGCAAACACCTCTGAGTGATACTCCCAAAATCCTGATCGAAATATGTCTTCAAATGTTTGTTTATAGCATGCGTAAAGATATTTGATTCGTGCATGCCACGCATATGCTACCCAAATGCTAGGGGTGGTGCTCATGTCATACACCAAATCGTAATTTCCATTGGTAAACCCAGGTAGACGTACCTGTGGTGCTGCTACATTTCTGAATGTTTTGAGTACTACCTGCATCATATCCAAAATTTTGAGCATCATTTGGGCCACCACATCTGGCATGGGCTTCAGTCAAGGCATCCAATGTTGAATTGTGTCCATCATGTATGCTATCGATGGTGGTCCCTATGGTGGCACTATGTATGGATAATTGAGCCACTCCTTACATTGAGCATTATTCTGTACCTTTATGTTGAATGCTTTCCATGATCAACACCATGGAACAGGGCCATAGCATGGATTGTAAAGTAGATGTAAAGGCGCATTGTTCTAGGTGCGCAACATTTCAAGATACATTTCAAGAAGTTTTTGCTGCCATGTCAATTGACGGATTTTGCCTTTTTGCACCTCTAGAGGAAGGTCTTCGGGTTGAAATTGGGTAGCAAAGGAAGGTATATTTCCTGTGACTCTCTGTATTTCTGCGTTATAATCTGCCAAAATGATATAGTAAGGCCTGTATTGGAGTTCTGATGAGAGGCTAAGGCATCTAGATGACAGGTTCTTGAAGTAATTGGACTGTAATACAGTTTCTTCAATGACTCTCATGGCCTGATTTTGCACTACTGTTCGCTCTTCATGTGAACTCCTCATTTCCTACACTTGTCAAAGCCATGGGGGTCGCGGTGCTTCGAATGTATCCTGACCTTCTTCCGTTTGTTGTCCTCCTAGGAAGGGTTGTGGGTCATATTCTTCTTCAAACATTTGTTCCACAAGAATTTGTACTGTTTCTTCATCGGTGGGAGCCTCTGGTGGGGAAGGTGGTCTTTCATATTGTAGTAGGCGTGCTTGCAATTTTGTGACCTGTTTCTAGAGATCTTTTAGGGCCTCTGAGTCGGTGAGAAGTGAAGTTGCATAGGAGGTGGTTTGAGGGGCAGTCATTGTGTCTTTTTTTTGTTTCTACTTCAGTTGACCCAGTTCCTCTAATAACTGGTCATGTGCTTCAAGCAGCATAGCATAATCTTCAAGGATTATTTTTATGTTTTCCGAGGTCACTGCTTGAAATTTTGAGGGGTCGATTGTTGCTCCGGGTGTGCTTTCCATGGTTGCCTCTAAATTTTCTTGATTATGTAGTTGCAGGCGTCGATTTTCTTCATAAGCAGGTGCAAGGTGTCGCTTGAGTAGGGCCATGTTTCACTGAAGCTTTGAGTTGCGTTCCAACTGTATCTATAGATGGCCTTCCACCACTTGTATTGCTTCCTGGTCTGTGTTCTATAACTGTACTTCCAATATGTTATGAGCCTCTTGTAAAGTCTAGAATTGTGTATGGAGGTGAGCATTCTCCTCTTCTAATGCAGCAAGACGATGTTGTAGCACCTCCGAGTGATCTTGCAATCGTACGTTATGTTGTTGGAGCTGATTGTACTCTGTCCTTAACTGTGATATACATGCAAGCATGGTGTCCAATGCATTGCCTATGGATGGAAGATGCAAGGGGAGGGGATTGGGGAATGGGAAGAGTGAATGATGTGTCTATTGGAGATGTGTGTGTGGGTGAAATTGGTGAAGGGGGAATGGGAGAAGGTGGAAGTGTGGGGGGAGGGGGAGGTGGTGAGGGTGGCAAAATGTCCATACTTTCAGGAGTGGATGCAAGTGTGGTGTCTACCATGTATATTGGAATGGTAGGTGGTGTGTGTGTGTGAGAGTGGTGAATAAGTGTTGTGTGGATGGTGGGGATGGGATTGATGAGGAGGATGGGGTGGTGGCCTGATACATTCTACAAAAGTAGTCATGGGCGGGTTGAAGGAATGGTGGAATGGGAGGTGGAAAATGAGAACTTGAAGGAAGGAAAGCCATAAAAAGGGATGTGGTGGCTAGGAATCCGAAGAAAATGGATCTAGAGTCAGGATGGCCTATGGCTGAGGGCATGGGGGATGGTTGTCCTAGGGCAGGCTCTTTAAAGGACTCAGTTATGACCGTGGCGGTATTATATAGGGGGTTTTCAAAGGAGGAGAACAAAGTAGAAGTAGAGGTTGGACTATGGAAGATGAAGTCTTGTTCTATGGGTTGGGTAGTCGAGGTGTTATTTACAGCTTCCGTTCAAGGAGGTGATGGGGGAGGGGTCAGTGGTAGTGGTTTGGTTGACTCATCCTGGGTGACGGGGATCTCTTGGCCAGTGGTTCCTGTTGTTTGGGAGGTTGTCTCAATGGGTTCGGATGTATAATAGGTCCTTCCCCTGTAGTAATGGGAATTTGGATGTTTTACCAGACCGTGGTCGTGTCTGGAATCTTCGTGGATCATATTGAACCTGAGGCCTCTTAATCGTTGTTCGAACTGCTTCTACTACCCCATATGTTTCTTCCATCAATAAGAGACCTTCACTGTATTCTGAGTCGACTCCGTCTTCTTCCAATAGTTGGGCCATGAGCACCTGACTGCTCTATTCGGTGAGCAACTGTTGCGACCGCACTCGTTCCATTATTTGATATAACCTCCGGAGTTCTGTTGTATGAGCTGGGGGCTTCAGTTGTTTCTTCTACTTTTGCTTCTTCTTCTGCCTCCGAGTGTTCTAGTTGTTGCGACAAAGTTCTCTACTGCTCACCATCCCAATGTACATGGCGGCCTTCTGTGGATTTCCTCCTTCTTTGGGAAGATGTGCCCTATTCTTCTATATCTGAAAAGAACTCTACATCAGAGAGTTGTGTATTCTGCAAAAATGATTCGAAGTCGAAGGTACTTATCCCTTCAACGTCTCCAGTCGTAGGAAATTCAAATTTAGGAGGAACAGGAGGAGCCGATGGGGCAGCTTGTGTGTGCCTTCTGATCCAGATCTAGGTATGCGAATGGTAAAGGGAGGCACAGTGGCATCCCCTCGTGGTGAGACTTCAGGGGTCGTTAGAACTTCGCGTGTTTGGACACAAGGAATAGAGCCCCTCATGCGCTTGGATTGATGTGTGGCGGACTTGAGTCTCTTGAACATTTGTAGTTGCGACCATGTTAAAGCACGTTCAATAGGTACGTCGTATGCTAAACACTTGTAGATGATGCGCGTGATTGCACAACAACCATTCACCACTAGCTTTCTATGTGACCTTTTATTTGCTTCATACAGCTGCTCTATAATCCATACAAGAAGCTTAATCGGTAATGCACCTGTTTCTGCCAAGTAAAGAGCGAACCAAATCCGCTTGTGGGGTTGAGTGTACCGATCTTGACTGGGAAATGCAAAATGTTGCATGCACATACGAAGAGGAATGGACACATTCAGTGTGAGTGTCACCATATCTTTCAACTTTTGTAGCTCCGGTTCTTCATATTAGTGGGAATAAGAGGATCCTTCTCAGAGGGCACATGCGTGTCGTGCATGTTCAATGTAGAGCTCACCAATTCGAAAGTGAGTTCGAACCTTTTCAACTCATTGTTGCCCAATAAGGAAGGAAGGACAAATGATCCTCGTTTATCTTTTTCTTCATGCGCCTGTAGTATTGAGACCAAGTAGTAACATCATAGGAGATCTGGTTTGGGTAAAGATGCTCCAAAGTATTCGGCCAGCCTTGCACGCTGCCATATGGTCTGTAGATCTTATGTGTTTTGGAGAGTTTCAAACTCCTTGGAAAAGAGCTGGAATCTAACCCAAGACTTGTCATACTCACACTTGGACTCCCATATATACTTGGCCTCTCCTAAGGGTCAATGAGAATTTGCATGGACTCTCTCTGTGATTCCTATGGGAGGATCCGGTATAGGTATTTGCTGGAAGTGTTGCAGCTCTACAGGTCGTTTAGTTGGTGGCACATCAATAGGTAGACCGTCCACATCAATCTCTACAGTACTTACTCTTGCCTGTGAGCTTGAACCTGCTACTTCTGCCATAAGATTACGTGTAGATGTTGATGCTTATCTGCTAGAAGAAGAGAGACACATTAGCATTGCATAGGAAACAGAAGGTTCTGGTGTTCCCTCCACAATACTAACATGACAATTCAAGTGGTTAGGGGTTAGCGGGTGGAGTTTTTGTGATGTGTGAGAATGTTAGTTAGTAGGTTAGTGTGCATCCTAAATGCATACTTTGGATGTGAAATGTACTTAGAATGCACCTACATCCGAGGGGATTGATTTACAAAATTGGGTCAAGGGGTTTGATATGGAGTTTTAAGTCTCCAAACTTTGATGGTGGAATCGTAGCTTTTATTAGTGAAGACACGTAAAGGTTTGTGGACTGGATTGTGTTGGATTTGGGACCTTTTGGGTACCCATTTCCTGACATTCCTAGGTGTGACCGAAGATGTAGTGGTGTGGAGTATAGATGTTTGCCCTGGGATTTGTGCCAAGGGTGCTTGTGAGTGTTGATTCAATCTTATGAATGGGGGTGAAGATATTTGAGCTCGTAAGGAGGTCTTGGGCACCCATATCTGTCTAGCATTTGGGATAGCCTTCATTGACTGCTTTGGAACTCAAATAGAAATGTTTTGTCTAGATTGATTCCTCGGATACTCCTTCCTTGTGATCCTAGACGGTGTAGCGCGTTTGGTGCATCTTTGGGATCCTGTCGCCAAAGCTGAGGGTTGTTCACCCTTGCATACCCAAATCTGCTTCATGCCAAGAGGTATTTTATATTGCACTGGTCGTAGCTCATGCTTCTTCATTATCGGCCTTCTTTGTGAAGTATGTTGTCCTGCTTGCTTTCCATGAATCCTCTTTGATAAACAAGGGAACTCCTCTTTGACTTCTGCACTTTTGTCAAGAGTGACAATCTTCTACACCATGGACCTTTGGACAACAATAGCATTGTTACCTTCATGTGTGTTCCTAGAGGGACCATAATTTGGTGCCTCTTCTAGTGGCCTAACTGCTTGATTTTCTAATTCAATCGTGATGCGGTTTTGGCCTACCCAAGCTTGAAGAAGTCCACTTCTTAGGTTGAGGTTGACTACATGATCATAGATCCAGTCTTGGCCCAAGAAAAGAGGCTCGGTCAGATCCTCGTCTTCACATATTAGCACTTTGACTGCCATTAGAACCTCTTGAATGTAGAGGGGAAGTTCCACTTCACCCATGCAAGGGGTTTCCACACCTCCCAATCCTATGATATATGCCTCTATAGGATTGACCTTCAATTGCAATTCTTGGCAGTAAGAAAGTCAAACTACACTAGTCGCTGCTCCGGAGTCAATTAAGGCTCTCACGATCCTTGCACTCCCTCCTTGTCCTACATCTAGGGTCACAAAAGGTCGCGGATCAACTATCCTATGGGAACGTTCACCTGAAGCCTCGCACATGGCCATGCGATAACCTAGAGCTTCTTGAGTGTCAGGCATAGGCTAATCTCTACCTTGTCTTCTCAATTTCATTCGTCGGATGCGTTCTAGAGCTTCTGTCTGTGCTTCTTCTCAAATTGTTTTTCCTCTTCTTTACGTTCTTTGCAGTATTGAGTCGATTTAGCATCTCTTCTGTTAGGGGTTCTTGATATAACTTGACTCTACAACCGCTTATGTAACTTGGTAGGATGTCACCTTCTAGAGTGGCTAGTTGTACTGCTCCACTTGTGGAGATCCTATTGATAATCATTGGTCCATAGCCTCTCTTCTCTAACTTCCATGCATGTTGTTTCAAGGTGTAGACTAGGACTAGGTCTCCTGCTTTCAAGCCCTTATCCTTCACATGTGCGTCAAAATAGGCCTTTTGCCTTTTTTTAGCTGCATAAATTCCTACTGCAGCTCTCAATCGTGTTTCACCTAATCGTTCAAGATCCAAGATTCTGGAGGAGAGCTCATGGCTTGTCTAGTCATGCTCTTGTGCTACTTTCAATGTAGGTATATAAAAGTCCAGTGATAGCATGGCATTTTGGCCAAACACCATCTGAAAGGGTGTGGCTTGGAGTACCGTTTTATAGGCAACTCTGTATGCCCAAACAACATGGTGTAGCTGTTTGTCCCAATCAGAGCACTTATTATTAACCAATTTTGTCAACATTGCATAGAACCTTATTTGTGCTCTCGGCCTCTCCATTAGCTTGTGGATGATAGGGGGCAGACTTCTTATGTATCACCAAGAATTCTTGGAGAAGGCTTTCTATGACTTCATTTAGGAAGTGTGTGCCTCTATCACTTACTAACTCTGTTGGCAATCCGTATCTAGTGAACACATTCTCAAATAAGAACTTTGTTGTCGTTTGAGCATCGTTCTTCGTTGTGGCTTTTACTTCTACCCACTTGGTTAGATAGTTTGTGGCCACAATGATGTATTCAGCATGGGAACCCTTAGCTGGGGGATTAATAGGACCGACAAAGTCTATTCCCCACTTAGAGAATGCACATCCACCCATCATAGGTTTCAATGGCATCTCATCTTTACGTATAGGATACTGAGTTTGCTGACAAACATCACACCTCTTCACATAGGTATGTGCGTCCATGTGAAGGGTTGGCCACCAAAGACCTACAAATAGTATTGCCTTGATCACCCGATCTGGTCCAAAGTATCCTCTTGCTACACCTTGGTGAGCAGTCTCCAAGATCTTCAGATATTCGCTCTCGTGGACACACGCTCTAAGATACCCATCTTTTCCTCGTGTGTATAGATTATCTCCAATGAGAGTATAATCTAAAGCTTCTTGTTCTAAGCTCTTTTGTCTGGCCATTGTCATCTCCTGAGGGAATGTTTTCATTCTTAGGAAGGCTACTAACAGTTCACTCCAATCTGGAACTAAAGACACTCGATAAAGAGTGGCATGTTCCACTAGTGGTTTAGTGCAACAGATTGGGCATTCCTTGCACATCCTATGGACATCTACTTCCATCGTTGGCCAATGCACCGGCTACTTTGCACATCCATAAGTGAGTATCTTCATGCATCCATGAGGATTCTGATCCTATGGAATGCACTTACTCCGTATCATCCTTGGCTCCGTGGATGGGATTCCATTGAATAGGGGGCATGGCTCTATGAGAGAAATCTTTGAGATTCACTTTGGTAGTGACACCCAAGTGTTGCAAATACAAAGAATTGGTCCCCCAATCTTGTACCACTTGCAACTACCTCAAGAGGGGTCTTCCCATAATCATCTCGTAGGCCTGATTCTTGCTAAAGTCACATATAGAAAAAGTATGTTCAAACTCTACACAAGTGGTGAGAGTTATTCCTTCTAATAGCCCTAAGGGTCTCTCAATGTGATCATCGGCCATTTGCAACTTCATTCTTGTTGGCCTGAGTGCTGGCTTGCCCCAACGTTTCCATAATGAAGTGGTAGCAATTGCAACTCCTGCACCTGAGTCCAAAATTGCTTTGGTGGTGTAACCTGATGAGTAATGGGAAGATAAGTGTTTCCTTCTTCTCCTTCACTCATGTCCCCTATCTTGTCCAAGGGTGTCTCTGGCACCGTTCTATGAGATCCTACCTGGGAACGAGGTTTAGCTACTTCATGCACTTGACCTGCTACATGTTTCCACACTTCTGATCTAACCTTAAGTAGCTCTTCCAAAGTGAGATTGCATTGCACTTTAGTGTTCTTCAATACCTCCGTGTTCCTAGGTATCACTGAGTCTTTGTTTTTTACCATGACCGTCGGTGCTCTCATGCAAGTAGACTTTGCTTCCCATGGCTGTGAAATGGGGTAGTTCCTGTAAGGAGTTAGACTCGAAGTCCAATTTCTCTTGAGATTGGGTACTCTCCTGCTCCTCATAAATAGACGGAATGTCTTGTGGGAATTGATCATGCACATCATCCACAAGTTCAATGGGAGGAGGGACTTCACTCTCTTTAGCCCATTTCTCTTCTTGAATCTCTTGCAGGAATTCTAGTGAATACCTATTCATAGAAGAAGATGTGTATGGCTCTCTAGAGTTAGGCACATAAACTTCCTTGGGAGGAATGCTTATTCTATCACTTCCCCTCCCTTGAGCCTGGGACTTGGCTCCTTTTCCAGATTTTGCAATTATCATCTCCAATCTATCTAATAGACCATCAAAATGCAATGGTGTTCTAATGGAGCTAGAGCAATTGAAGAGACGACTGGCCTCAAACATGGCTTCAGCCAATTCCACCACTTTTGTTTCCCTCAGACTTTCCTCGAGTTTGCTCATCTTCTTTGCCCATTGCCTTTTCATACGTTCACGGCTATCTCTCCAAGCTCTTGTTCTCTTCTTATTCTGGCTCTCAGTCTCGCTAACCTCCGCATTCTTTTCCTGGCCTAAGTCTTGGTTTTGCTTAAGTTTCTGAGCTCTCGTGATGACTTGCACTGGGGCCGTGGAAGTCACACTTCCTGTGGAGTCTACCACTAGACCAATAACGTTGATATGGGAAATTTTTGGCATATTGTTGGGGTTCTTGGGACACTCTCATAGCAAGTGCTCCTTCCCACAATCTGGACAAAAGCCTTGAATTGTCACAGATTGGGTTTGTGTGGGTGCAGGTAGAGGGCAATCACGAATGAGGTGATCTCCTTGACATCGAAAACATGGTCCTTTAGGAAATGGAGGTCTTATCTGTTTAGGCTGAGGTATAGAGTTGGGGTTTGCATACATGACATTTGCATATTCTCGCTCCCAACTAGATTCACTTGGCTCTTCATAATAGTATGACTCATTATGCTCGGGTGATTGCATGTAGTAAGCCTGTGGGCTATCAATATGTGTAGAGTCAAAACTATGATCACTTGGGTCACTTTCTGAAAGCAAGGGTGTCACTAGCACTAAAGCTCTATTTAGGTTTTCTTCTACAGTTGCATACTTCACTAGGACCACATTGGCTGGAGGAGGGGGTTGTTGCACTAGGACTGGTTGAGGTCTTTGCTGCCCTTGATTATGCTCCCCTAGATTATCCTCAATGTCTATGCACATGCGTACACATTCTTCTATGGATCTAGGGTCCTTCAAGTACACATATGATCTCAGTTTGGTACTTAACAATCCATCTAGAAATAAGGCCACTTGCTTGGCACGAGTGGGTAACTCTGGAGCACGACATCTCTCTAGGTACTGCCTAAACCTTCTTCCTGCGAGCCTCACTATCTCTTGAGGTGTTTGCTTGAAGTTATATATCAAGGAAGATGTGTTATGCCTAATGCCACTTTTGGAAAACTCACTGATGAATGCTTCAAGAAGTTGGTCTATATTTCTGTACTGATCCTGGTGAAGTGGTTGAAACCAAGTCAATGCAGTATTCTTGAGAGTTAGGCCAAAAGCATTGTATTGAGTGAACAAGTCTTCAACTTGTTCAGCTCTCAAAACTTGCCTAAATTCTGCTACATGGTCATACGGGTCTCTTGTGCCATCGAAGCAATTCTTCATGGACTTAACCAATTGTGTAGGCCGCAAGGTTCTAGCATGTTCTCTAGGCCTTGGTAGAGGGAATTCGTCTGCATTTCTTAGATTCCTTGGGTCCCTCTATCTTTCCCTTTCCACTCTATCAGTCTCTGTCCTCGTTCTCTCTCTTCCAAGTGGATTAGCAAAACTCACCTCGGGTCTATCTCTACTCCTCTCTCTTTGTGTTCCATGAGCCTGAGATGTTCCAACTCCTGGGTGACCATAAGACACAGTGTATTGAGGTTGGGGAAAAACAAATTCACCCTTCCAAGTGTATGCATGTCTTCCATGCTATGAAACCACAAAGATCCTATCCGAAGTATCATCTAAGTAGGTCACTTTGCCTGGGGTATCAAGATCTTTGAATTCATAGATAGTGAGTGCTCCCACTTCGTTGGGCTTTTCAGGATTATACCTCCAAAAAGCCTCATCCGTCTCTCAATTCACGAGAAAATCTATGCTCCTATTGTCATGGGCAACCCACTCTGGCGTGATTATTCTCATCAGAACCGACTTGCCTCGAGGGGTTTTTGGTTCCTTTCCTAAGTTCCCTTGCTCTATGTCACCTACTTTGGCCTCTGCGATTATGTTGCCAAATTCATCTGTTCTTTCTGGTTGGCTAGTGACCACATACATTGTTCCTTCTTTATCAATGTAGGAAACATTTTCAAACTTGACTACAGGATGTTCTAGTCCAATGGGCTGATTCGGGTTCTTAATTAGGACAACACATCTTCTCAGATCATCCTCATAGATACGAGCACCTAAGCGATTTGTCTAGATATATTCCAGTTGAGTTTTGTAGGGACCTTCAGGTCTTTCTAGGTATGCCACTCCTGAGCTACCTACAGGTCTTTCCATGTTATAAGACATCTCAGAGTCACTAGTTTCTGAGTCTAGAGCGTAGGGGTAATCACTCAATTGTTGGGCCCAAGATCTGGTTGTATGGTTAACGCTAGCCTCAGATGATATAACACTTTGACCATCTCTCCCTAGGTGTCTTCCTGATCTTAGGTTCATATGCCCTTACAATTAACCCAATGATCCTTGTACAACCACGTTGCTGATTCTTCGATTCCAATCACTTGTTCCTTTTGAGTTCCTTTGTATGTGTTTTCTTGTCTTTAATTAAGCATCGTCAGGAGCACTTAAGTGTGTCGTATTTGATGTTTTTTCGTCCACTTATTTTAAGTTCTTTTCCCTTAAGTTGTCCCTTGACTGCACTTTAGCTTATTCTTAGACTTGAGAAATTAGAAGCTCATAGAACTTGAGTATTCCTATCGTACCCCTAGTCAATGAAGACAACTACTCGCACTTAGCCTAAGCTAAGAATGAACTGAGGGGGTTGAGAGATGTTCCAACCTCAAGTTGTTTCTCCTTGCTATCTTTGTCTGCCCAGGAAGCACGTTCCCAAGCCTGCACACAATGGCACTTGCTCTGCTTTCTCCAAAAGCTCTCGATGATCCTGTAAAAATTCCAAGTTTAGTTCCAGTTTGAGCCTTCAATTGACATACAATTTATTTCAGACACTTTTTAATGACCCTTGTTCCCCCTTTTGTATTGCCAAAAAATTTTCTCTAGAGCTGCCTTGGTGTCCCTACCCCTCAGAGGGTCAACTTCAAAATTTTTCGACAAGCTCTAGAGCTCAAAAAATGGATTTTGTATGAAAAAGTTATGACCGTTTAGGGTTTAGGGGGTTAAAATAGACAACACAACCTTTCAGGAGTTAAGTGCATTTTTCTAAGGCCTTTGTAATGGTATAGGTGATTGAGTATGCAAATATGCCCAATTTTTAGCCCAAATTTTCAAAAAATTACCCCTCTATTTTTTGCAAAAAATGTCTGTCTATTGCGATAGACGATGTCTTTGACGATAGACACTAGCTGTCGTGTACATTTGGAGGCCGAAATGAGCTCAGATTGCGATTTCGGCTCCACATAGCGAAGCTGTTTTGATCTCGGAAACACCCTGAGTATGCTCACCAAAATTCGTACGATTCTGAGACTAAAAACGGAGGAGTGTCGACGGCGCCCTAGATGAAGCGATGACCTGCTCTGATACCAATTGTTGGAGTTAGACGTCTGCGGAAGCACACGAACAGCACAAGGAAGAAGAAGAAGCTTGGAGCACAACACACAATACTGAATGTATTACTAGAGAATGTAGAAAGATAAGTAGCTCATTAGGGCAATAGGCGTATATACAAGCCAGGGGGAAAAAAACCTCCTAAAGAGGGAAAAAAGTGCCCTGGCGGTCCTAGTGTGTTCACACACATCACTACTTAAATATATCAACATCTTTCCCTCTGGTTTTCATGAGCATGGGATGATCCTACTCCTTGGAGGCCATGGGAAACACTAGATCTTGGTGGAGGAAAAATCAATTCGCCTTGCCAAGTGTATGCATGCTTTCCATGCTCTGATACCAATAACATTTTCTCCGATGTATTATCCAGGTAGAAAACTTTGCTTGGTACCTCCAGATCCTTGAACTCATAGATGGTGACAGTCAATCTGGCTTGAATCTCCAAAATGCTTTCTCTGTTTCTCTATTCAAGAATAGTTCTATGCTTTTGTTGTCTTGAGGGATCCAATCTAGAGTGATCACTCTGGTCAAAACTGACTTACCTCTATGAGTCTTGGGTTCTCGTCCTACATCTCCTTGCTCTAAGTCTCCTATCTCATTCTTAGGAATGATGTTTCCAAACTCATCTGTCCTATTTGGTACGTTAGTAACCACATACATGGTTCCTTGCTTATCAATGTATGAACCTTCTTTGAATTTAGCCACTGGGTGTTCAAGTCCGAAAGGTTGATCAAGATTTTTGAGTTGGACCACTAATCGTCTTAGGCCATCCTCATAGATGCGAGCACCTAATTAGTGTGTCTTATAGGGACCTTTTGGTCTTTGTAAATAGGTAGTGCCTAAGCTACCTGTAGGTCTCCCCATGCTGAAAGGTATTTCTGAATCACTTGTGTCTGAACTTAGCACATAGGGATAACCACTAAGTTGTTGTGCCCTGGACCTAGCTGTATGGTTAAGACTAGCCTCAGAAGATCCAATGCTTTGTCTATCCTTGCCTAGCTGTCTACTAGATCTCAAGTTCATAAGCTTTGTCTTCTAGTCCCAAAATTCCCCTTTGTATTGCTCAAATCCTTTGGAGTTCCCTTGGTTTCCTAGTCCCACCTGAGGGTCAACTTCAAAATACTATATCTATAAATCCACATAGTAATTTTACTTTAACAAATCAATGTTTTTTTATTACTCAAAACAAGCTTTCCAACAAGATCAAAATCACTCAAAACGGAGTTCATATGAGAAAGTTATGTCCAATCAGGCATCTGGGGGTCAAAACAGGCAATAAGGAGGTTATGAGAAAATCATGATTTTGATTGAAAATTGTGATCCTAAGTAGCTTTGGAAATCATAATTTTCACTGAGAAGCGCGATCCTGAACAACCCCAAAAAATGTGATCCTAATAGAGAATCGTGAAAAATGCGATCTTGATAGAGAATCGTGAAAAACGGGATCCTAACAGAGAATTGTGAAAAATGTGATCTTGACAGAGAATCGTGAAAAATGCGATCTTGATAGAGAATCATGAAAAACGCGATCCTGGCAGAGAGTCGTGAAAAATGTGATCCTGACAGAGAATCGTGAAAAATGCAATCTTGATAGAGAATCATGAAAAACTTGATCCTGATAGAGAATCATGTTTTTTGAGACACCTTGAAAATTGCAATTTTGAGAATGACCAGAAAATCATGATTTTGAATGAAAATCGTGATTTTGAATGAAAATCGTGATTTTGAATTAAAATCGTGATTTTGAATGAAAATCGTATTTTGCTTGAGAATTGCTTTTGCTCAGAATCGTGTTTTTGAACTGAAAATTGTGATTTTGATTGAAAATCGCGTTTTTTTGAGAATCACCAAAAAATCATGATTCTAAGAATGACTAGAGAATCGTGTTTTTTATAAACTTAGAAAATTACGATTTTGAGTACAACCTGAGAATCGCAATTCTGAGAATTACATCAGAATCGTGTTCTTTTTTAGAATGCTTTTAGGCAGAAATTCCAAAACTAAGAGAATCACAATTAAAAAAAAAAATAAGTTTTTTACAGAATCGGAATTTTCACAGGAGAATCACGAATTTTTTGGGATTTTTGCCAAGAACTTCAAATTTCAGCACTGAGGCCTGCACATCGAGCATAAGGTCATGGAAATCACAGAAACGCACACAAGCACCTTGCCTCTCTCTCTCTCTCTCTCCCCTTCTTGCACACCACGAATGAAAAATGAGGTGAAAACGTGGAAAATCTAGTGAAAAAGGAAAAATGTATGTGAAGAAGATGGATGAAGATGAAGATGGTGATTATGATGATGAAGATGGAGAAGCAAAATCAGAAAAATAATAGAAAATGACTAGTTTTTACCTTGCAACGTCACAAATTTATGATCTTATGATCACAACGCTCATCCTCAAAGCTCTCTCCCCGACAAAATTTGGTGTAGCTCAAGCGTAATCACCACCTCCTTTACTTGTCAATCCACGGAGACGTGAGGATTGGTATGAAGACCATGAGCGAGTGAAGGCACAAGTGCATAAGTGAAAGCACACAAGCATGCACACACATACACACATGCACACATGGTGTAGCTCAGTGATGAGTAGCACCTCCTTTAATGTCAATCCGGGAAGACGTGAGGATGGTATGATGACCTCGAGCAAGTGAGGCACAAGTGCATGAGTGCGAAGCACACTAACATGCACACACATACACACACACGCGCACATAAGGCAAGACAAAGAGTGAGAAGCAATGGAGTTCTTTAGATTACTTTCAAAAAGCTCATACAAGTTCAAAGCAATTACAAGCTAACCCCAAAAATGAGCTCTCTAGCTCTATTTATAGTTTTTGACTAGGTTTTGGCCGTGTCCAGACCTAGTGTCTGGCCTAGTTAAAAATTAGGTTCTTGGCCCCATTTGAAGGCTCAAATGGGGTCTAAAAATTATGAAAACTGGTAGGTAGCTACTTCTAATGCTCCTCAAGTTCAAGGACTCCTTGGCTTGCACAAAATGGAGCTACAAAAATATGAAATGGTATTTACAATGGCTTTTAGTGATGAAAATCACTATTTTTGTAGGGATTTCCTCTAACGATTTGACATACACATCTTCGAGCTTCCTACTTGCTCCTTCTCCTTATGTGTCCACCTCTTTGATATGTTTTAGCTTCTTGAAAAAATAATGGCCTACTTGCCCGATCTTCTTTGACTATTCTGTCTGCTTGTACCTTCTCTTAGCTTCGACTCCCTTCGTTGGCTTCCTTGTCTTGTTAGTCCTTCAGTTCCTTGACTACTGCTAACACCCCCCCCCTCTCTCACGTTTGTCATCCCTGACAGACCCTTGTTGGGTGGGTCATTGGATGTAGTACTCCACAACGTCTTTTGCTAAATGATGTTCCGCAATTCTCAACCCTTTGGCCAAGTCAGTGAGTAGAGCATCCCAATCTACAGGCCTGGGAACCTCTGGATGTGGTATACGTAGCTTTTCTGAATGGAGAGCTTGTTCCACAGCAAATAACTGTAATAGATGAGATGGTCTGGGAATGAATATCTCTTAATGATATTCCCAGAACCTTGTGATAAACATTTCTTCAAACGTTTGTCTGAAGCAAGCAGGTAGATACTTTATACGGGCATGCCAGGCATAGACGACGTTAATGGAGGGCGTGGTGCTCATGTCATAGACAAGGTCCTAATTCCCTTCATTAAATCCAATAGCCAAAAGATGAGGTTCTTTGATGTTCTTAAATGTCCTGAATGTAATCAGCATGAGCTCAAAAATTTTTGGGCACATCTGTGCCATGACATCTGGGACATCCTTGAACCGGACTGCCCAGTGTCTGATGGTGGAAATCATGTAGTTGACTGTGGGTTGGCCATTAGGAGGTGCTAGGTACACATAATTTAACCACTTTTCACATCCTTTAACCGTCAAAACTGTTTTTGTGTACTCCGGCCAAGACCTTCTTCGAAAGACAGGGAAGTAGCAGGGATTATACTTGATATATAGAGGCATGTTATTCCACGTGCGTACCATCTCAGGGTAGGTTTCAAGCAGGCGGATCCTCCAAGTAGGTTGATGTATATTCCCTTGCTTGGCACTTGCAGGGATATCATCCGGTGCAAATTGTGTCGCCGAAGTTGGTTCTTTTGTTGTGCGTTGCTTGATTTCAGCATTGTAATCTGCCATTAATACACAGAATGGAACATATAGATGATGAGAGGTGCCAATCCACCTATGATGGAAGAGGTTTCTAAAGTTATGCGAGTTTATGACGACTTCTTCCAATCATGACATAGACGCTATCTGAACTGCAACTCTCTCATCATGGGTTGTAGCAACCTTTTCCAACCTTTGCATCCATTCAGGCGCTTCGATCTCAATCGTGTCCATTCCTTCTTCTGTTTGCTTACCTCCGGGTGTTGGCATGGGAACGTATGGGTCTTCAAAGATCTCCTCCACTTGAATTGGCACTAAGTCTTCAGGTTCTGGTTCCACCAAGGGAGAGGGTTGACGCTCGTATTGTAGAACTTTATTTCGTAGTTCTTCTAATTCTGCTCTGAGTTTTGCGACTTTCTTCAGATGTGTCGGCTTCAGTTGTGACTTTGCTTGGTGACTCCTACTGGGTTGCCAGTTGCTTTAGTAAGTCATCTCTTTCTCTTTCTAATGCTGCGTGGGCTTCTAGGAGGTCGGCATGGGTTTCCAAGACGATTTGCATATTTTCAGATGGGATAGCCTTGAATTTCTCTAGGTCGATTTCCTGTGGTGAACCCTCCATTGCTGCTTCCAAGTTTTCTTCATTTTGTCTCTGTAGTCGCTTATTTTCCTCGATTGTTGTAGACAAATGTTTCCATAATAGGGCCAGGTTGCATTGAAGCTTGAGGTTCTCTGTTATCTGGGAGTGTAGCAGCTCATCAAGTTGTTGTTTTTCTTCTGCATCTGACTGGGGTGGATTGGCCACTAACTGCTCATGTTGTTCCTATAAAGTGACATACTTTTGTTGTAGTAGTTGTTTTTCCTTCTCTAAGTCAATGAGTCGTCCTTGTAATGTTTCATGGCTTCTGAACAGACTTGTATGCTGAGCATCTAGGTGCTGATAATGCTGTTGCAGCTGAGACATACACTGGTACATGTTATTAAATACATTATTAATGGGAGTGGATGCGGGAAAGGTGTTGAATGCAGAACGGAAGGGAAAGGGGAATGGGAGCGTGTATGCTGTGCTCAAAAAGGGTGAAGTTGGTGGTGGGGGAATGGGAGATTGTGGATGTATGGGGGGAGGGAGAGGTGTGGAGGTGGGTGATATGTCCATGAGGTCAAAAGTGGATGCAATCGTGGGGTTGATTGTGAACATGGGAATTGTGGGTGCGGTGATGGTGGTGAAAGTGTAAAGTGGTGTGTGTAGTTGTGAATATGAACTGCCAGGAAGTGTGATCGGGGGAATGGGGTTTTCCATGGCTGCAGTTAGAATTACAGTGTCAGTGGTAGTTTATACAAGTGAGGTGGTGATAGGGTGTGTGGGTTGTGTGGATGGACTGACAGTCTGTGCTTCGGTATGGGCAGTGGACTCTGAGGCGGTGACCGTAGTGGTTACACTGGTAATGGGAGGTGAAGTTGGTGGAGTTGGAGGTAGGGGTGGTAAAGGGGGTGATGGGGGTGCACTAGATGTATGGGCTTCCTCAGTTTCCTAAATGATATGAGCTATGCCCGTGGTTGTGGATGTGGTGCCCTGTGGTTCTGATACTAGGATATTCATTTGTTTTCCTGATCGAGGGGGGCGTCTGCCATATCGTCGCTTCGATCTTCTCGAGTGTGCAAGAGCTGTATGCACCGTCTCAGGTATCCCCAATGCATCAGAAATCATATCCAGGGTTGCTCGGTATTGCTCGTCCACACCTCCCTCTTCAAGGATTTGGTTCATGAGGGCTTTTCCTGCTGCCAGGGATAGTTTGTGTTGTTCTTGAACTCTGTTGATGGTATCATACAGCTTTTTCAATTCCTTCGTATAAGCCGGGGCACCCTCAAGTTCCTCTAGAACTTCTTGTTCATATTCCTGCTCTTCTTCCTCTGTTTGTCCTCCTCATTCCTCCTCCTGGTCTTCTTCTTCTTCATCCTCCACTTCAACTACTCCTAGTTGGACTGGATGGGGTTGGTCTGCGACTGTCTGCTGGCCGCTTGCCTGTTCTGCCTCGACTTCCGCGTTAACAGCCTCGATTATTCTGGCTACCTCCTCATCAGTTAGGTCTTCTAATGTGAAGCCGTGAGGAAACTCTAGGTCGGTTGGTACATGTGGAAACACCAGATTCGGTCCATCAGTGTTGTGTCTTGGTAATCTGATAGTGAAGGGTTGTACACGCCTCGGAAGTCGTGGAGTTGTCTCTGGTGTCAGTGTCGCACCGCGGGCTTGTGCACAGGGCATCTAAATTGCGCCTCTCATTTTCTTTGATGGAGGCCCTGCAGTTAATAGTCTACGTTACAATTCTTGTACCGTGGTCCAAATTAATGCCCTTTGAACTGGCACATCATAAGCCAAACATCTATACACAATTCTGGTGAGGGCACAACATCCATACAGTACAGACTTTTTCTTTTTATACCACCGTTGATGTGCCAAGTGGATTTGGTCGATAATCCAATGCCGCATGTTGATTGTCAAATTGAAGGTATCTGCCAAATATAGATTGAACCATATCTTCTTGGGTGGCATGGTGAACCGCTCTTGAGTTGGGAACGCGAAATGTTGCATGACCATTCGCAAGTGGATGGCAATTGTGGGTGTCATTGCCACCATGTCTTTGAGCTTAGTCAGGTTCCTGTTTTTCATGTTATCCGGGACCATCATCTCTTTTTTGGTGGGGATATGCATGCCTTTCATGTCAAGAGCTTCCCTCACCAAGTTGTTCGTCAATTTGAAACGCTTTAATTCATTACCTCTGGTAAGTGATGGTAGCACGAAGGTACTATATCCCTTTTTCTCTTTACTAGGGGTCAGAGTGCTAATTAAGTAGAAACACCGTAGAAAATCTGGCTTGGGTAACTGAGCCTTGAAATAGTCCTAGAGTCTAGCCTTCTTCCAGATGGGTTTCAGACCTTCATCATTTTGAAGCCTCTCAAATTCCCTGGTGAAAAAATGATATCTGCCCCATCGCCCGTTGAACTCTATCTCGGCCTCCCACATGTAAGTGCCTTCACCCAGAGATCCGACCACATCACTGAACCAATGTGAGTTTTTGCTGACCGGCATTGTGTGTCCCTGTGGAGGATTCTGAATCGGTATGGCGTGTAATGCCCTCAATGCCACTGGGTGTTCCTTCAATTCCTCTTCAATGGGAAGACTTTCAATGTCCACGATTTGGGGGCTGGTGCCTGCCTAGGAGCTAGCTCCTGCCTCGGCCATGGCAAAGAGACTGGTCACCGGTTCTGTGAGAATAGACAAATGAATGTTAACATTGCAAAAGGACACCAAGCATTCATGCGTTCCCATTACAACATTAACATGATTTTAGTGAGAGGTTAGTAGTTCAATAAGTGCTTGGGGATCGTGTGTGTAGTTAGTGAATGGATATTCATAAGAGCTAAATGGAAGGATGCAGTGTATGAGTGATGTAGTGAGTAAGTGGATATGAATTTACAAATGAGGGTCGGGGGGTTTAGTACACGTTTTGGGCTTCCAAACAAACTGATTTGCTGTTGGTCTTGATTTTGTGGAGACTCTGGAGGGCTTTTCAGGAGTGTCTACTTGGAAATGAGGCTTTTTAAGGATCCATTTACAAGTGATTCTGCTTGTGCTCATGGAACAATGTGTGTCCGTGCGTGTTATATAAGAAAGGGTATCAGATGTTTGTGTGAGTGAACCATGTTGTACAGGGTGTGGCCTCCGTGTAACTATTTGAGCCCGCAAGCAAGCCTTAGGCACCCAAATTTGTCGTGATTGTGGGATGGCCTTCATCGACTTCTTGGGTACCCAAATAGACTTTACTTTCGCAGAAGAATTTTTGAAAGACTTCTTATTAGTGTCATGTTGTTGATTATTAATAAGAAGTTTTGCCCGTGTGGTTGGCTTGATTGCAACAGGGTGTTCGCCTTTCCGCACCCACACTTGTTTCAATGGCTGAGACATTCTGCTTCGCACGTTCTTTTGACCTCCAGCATAGGTATTACTCTGCTCCTTCTGTATTTGATCTACCTTTGGTTGCTGCATCCCTCTGGTATTTGGAAAAGAAGGGAGTTTCGTTGCACCCCTAACTTCTTGATTGAAATCATCATTCCTCTGCATCACACAGTTTTGGACAAGAACAACATGGTCATCTTCATGTGTACCCCTGGAAGGACCAGGAGTGTGTGCCTTGTCTAATTTCTTGAGTGCTTCATTTTCTAACTCAATTGTAACACGATTTTGATTTACCCAGACCTGAAGGAGTCCACTTCTTAGGTTTAGGTTGACTACATGATCATAGATCCAGTCTTGACCCAAGACAAGAGGCTCCGTGAGGTCCTCATCTTGACACACTAGAACTTGAACTGTCATTACTTCGTCTTGAATGTAGAGGGGAAGTTCCACCTCGCCCATGCAAGGGGTTTCCACACCTCCAATTCCTATGAGATATGCTTCTATAGGATTGACAGTTAATTTCAACTTTTGACAATAAGAAAATTTAACAGCACTAGTGGCTGCACCTGAGTCAATCAAGGCTCTTACAGTCCTTGCACCCTTTCCTTGTCCTATCTCTAAGGTTACAAAAGGTCATCTATCAATTATTCTATGAGAACTTATTCCTGAGACTTCACACATTGCCATATGCTAACTTGGGTCCGCATAGTCATCTACCCTGGTCTGATCTCTACCCAGTCTTCGCAACCTCATCCTTCGGATGCGTTCCAATGCTTTCGCCTGTGCCTCTTCTTGAACTCGTTTTTCTTCTTCCTTGCGTTTTTTGGCAGTGTTGAGTCGATTTAGCATCTCCTCTGTCAGGGGTTCTTGATATAACTTGACTCTGCATCCGCTTATATAGCTAGGGAGAACATCACCTCCCAGTGTAGCGAGTTGAACTACTCCACTGGTTGAGATCCTATTTATGATCATAGGTCCATAACCTCTCTTTTCGAGCTTTCTTGCATGTTGTTTTAGGGTATACACCAACACTAAGTCTCCGGACTTCAAGCCTTTATCCTTAACATGGGCATCAAAGTACGCCTTCTGCCTTTTCTTAGCTGCATATATTCCTGCTGCAGCTCTTAGTCTTGTTTCACCTAATCGTTCTAGGTCAAAAATTCTCGAAGAGAGTTCATGACCCGTCCACTCATGCTCCTGTGCTACTCTCAATGTGGGAATCAGGAAGTCCAAAGGTAGCACTGCATTTTGGCCAAATACCATCTGAAAGGGTGTGGCTTGGAGTACTGTTTTATAGGCAACTCGGTATGCCCAAACAGCATGGTGTAGTTGTTTGTCCCAATCAGAGTGTTTATTATTCACTAATTTGGTAAGCACATTGCATAGGATCTTATTTGTGCTTTCGGCTTGGCCATTAGCTTGTGGGTGATAGGGGTCAGACTTCTTGTGTACTACCAAGAACTCTTGGAGAAGATTTTCAATAACTTCATTCAAGAAATGAGTGCCTCTATCACTTACTAGCTCTATTGGCAGCCCGTATCTTGTGAACACATTCTCAAACAAGAACTTGGCCATCGTTTGAGCATCGTTCTTTGTCGTAGCTTTTACCTCTACCCACTTGGTTAGATAATCAGTGGCAACAATGATATACTCAGCATGGGAACCCTTAGCTGGGGGATTAATAGGACCTACATAGTCTATTCCCCACTTGGAGAATGCACGCCCACCCATCATAGGTTTCAATGGCATCTCATCCTTGCGTATAGGGTACTGAGTTCTCTGACAGACATCACACCGTTTCACATAGGTATGTGCATCCATGTGAAGGGTCGGCCACCAGAAGCCCGCAAATAGTATTGCCTTGATCACCCGATCTGGTCCAAAATGTCCTCCTGCTACACCTTGGTGAGCTGCTTCCAAGATCTTGAGATATTCGCTCTCATGGACACATAGTCTCAGGTAACCATCTTTACCACGCTTGTATAGATTATCACCAATGAGTGAGTAATCTAGGGCTTCTTATTCTAGACTTCTTTGTCTGGCCAGTGTCATATCTTGAGGGAATGTTCTTGTCCTCAGGAAATCTACTAATGGTTCACTCCAATCTGGCACTATGGACACTTGATAAAGAGTGGCATGCTCCATAGGTGGTTTAGTGCAACAGATTGGGCATTCCTTGCACAACTTGTGGACATCAGCCTCCATAGTCGGCCAATGCACTCCGAGTCTCCTTAGAGTCTGTAGGGTTCGTTGGTTTGAGTAGTGTTGCTCTAATGCACCTACATGTGCCAATTGCAACCATTTAGTGTACTCATCCTCTTCCACACAACAAGCTAGGATCCCTTGATCTGTGTGCTTGTACATACTTCCTGCCATGATCTGGTATTTTTGGGCTTTTATTATCTCCCTATCTTGAGTGTTTATGACTGGGTGATTGGGCCCGTATGTCAATACTGGCACTAATGGCTTAGCCCACTGAGGTACAACTTACAAATTAAACAAGTAAGCATCAGGAAGGTCATCTGATACTCCTTGTGCGGCTTCTCTAGATGTGAGCCTAGAGAGATGGTCTGCTCTCAAGTGAGTCTTCCCTTTCCTCACCACGACCTCAAAGTCATATTCCATTAGTAAGAGAAACCATCTTACTAATCGGCCTGTATTGCATGGTTTGTTTACCAAGTACAATAATGCCTGATGATCGGTAAAAAATTTAAACTTATTTGCAAGCAAATAGTGTCTAAACTTTTTAACTGCATATAACTCTCTACTAGCATAGGCAATTGGAAGATCCATATTACCTTCGCTCGTAGGTTGTGCGAGTACACATCCAATAGCATAATTGGATGCATCTACATGAACATGAAAAGGCTTATTCCAATTTGGTGTGGTCAAGATTGGTGCTGAACATAATCGCCGTTTAAGCTCATTGAAGGAATTCTCACATTCATCAGTCCACTCAAAGTTGGTCAAAAGTCCGTACAGAGGCTTGACAATGATAGCGTACATGTGTATAAAGCGTCGGTAATAACCACAATGCCCCATGAAAGCTTGTACTTCCTTGACATTCTTTGGCCTAGGTAGCTCGGCTATGGCTCTTACTTTCTCTTCATCGGTGGATATGCCATTCTTTGACACTATGTGTCCTAGAATCTTGCCTTGCCTGACCATGAAAACACACTTTTTTGGGTTCAGGCAGACTTGATACTCTCTACACTTTGTCAAAGATTTGCCTGAGTTCTGATATATGTGTCTGTCTAATGTTGGAATGAGCACAGAGATCATCAACATAGACCTCTAAACTCTTCCTCAAGAACTCTTTAAACACGTGACACATCAATCTTTGGAAAGTTGCAGGAGCATTGGTAAGCCCAAATGGCATTACTCTAAAGGCAAATATGCCCCACTCTGTGGCAAAAGCTGTCTTATGCTGATCTTCTAGAGCTATGGCTACCTGATTGTAGCCCGAAAATCCATCAAGGAAGTTGTACACTTCCTTGCCCGGTACCCTTTTTAGTAGATGCTCAGTTATAGGAAGCGGATAGTTGTCTCGAATAGTGGCTGCATTAACCTTCTTCAAGTTAATGCACACGCGTAGCTTTCCATTCTTCTTGGGTACAACTACAATGGGGGATACCCACTCGGTGTGCTCAATTTCATAGATAAATCTAGCTTCTACCAGTCTATCTATCTCCTCTTTGATCTTGGCAGCATAATTATCATTGTATGTGTATGGCTTTTGCTTAGAAGGTTTAGCATCTGAGGTCATGGGGATTGTGTGTGAGCATATGTCCGGGTCTACACCTTTCAAATCCTTGTAACTCCAAGCGAATACATCTCTGTATTCTCTTAGCAAGGCTGTTAATGCATGCTCTTCTTCCTCTGTTAGGTCATGGCCTATGTACGTGCATCTCTCCTCTCCTTCTTCTAGGGCTACCACTATTTTCTTTGTGGTTTCTTTGTTATCATAGGCCTCACCTGATTGTGCCTCTCGTTTATGCATTCTTATCATGACTCTCCTATTGTCTATCTAATACTTTTTAAAGTTTTCAGGGACCTCAAACAAAGATTCTTCTTCCTCCGGGGGAACTTCTTTCTTCTTCCGTTTCTTGCTATCATTATTAGCAGTCACTTGTGTGGTTAATCATACACCGTTTGTTATCTCTTCGTGTCTCTGAGGTTGGAATTCTACTTCATAGAAGTATTCTTCATCTGATGCAAAAGGTGGGTCCATAATGATTGACTCTAGATCGGAGTCACTTGCATCCTCAAATGCATCAAGGCTAGGTTCGCACTCTTCTAAAACTGTATCTCCCATGATTGGCTCTATGGAGAAAACTGAAATGTCATAGCCATCCTCATCACAGTGGGGTGTCCATTGTTCTTCATTGATGGCTACATCCATTGTTGCTAAAATTTTTGTCCGGCCGTGAGGTTCAAATTCTTCGTCCGGAAATACTACAGGTGCATAGGCTGGGTCTTGAATTGATCTATGTGTTTCCTTCGCACCTACCTCTCTGGCTTTTTCTCTCTTCTCTTCTTCTACTGCTACTTTGCACATCCATAAGTGGGTGTCTTCATGCATCCATGAGGATCCTGATCCTATGGAATGCACAGACTCCGTATCATCTTTGGCTCTATGGATGGGGTTCCATTGGATAGGAGGGACATCTCTATGAGAGTAATCTTTGAGATTCACTTTGGTCGGAACACCCAAGTGTTGCAAGTACAAGGAATTTGTTCCCCAATCTTGTACCACTTGCAACTGTTGCATAAATGGTGTTCCCAAAATCATCTCATAAGCATGGTTCTTGCTAAAATCACATATAGCAAATGTGTGCTCAAACTCTACACCACAAGTAGTGAGAGTTATTCCTTCAAGTAGTCCTAAAGGCGTCTCTATGTGACCATCAGCCATTTGCAATTTCATCCTCGGGGGCCTGAGTGCTGGCTTGCCCCAACGCTTCCATAGGGAAGTGGTAGCAATTGCAACTCCTGCACCAGAGTCGAGAATTGCCTTGGTTGTGTACCCCTGATGGGTAATGGGAATATAGGTGTTTCCTTCTTCACCTTCGCTCATGTCTCTTATCTTGTCCAAAGGTATCTCTGGCACTGTGTGATGAGATCCTACCTGGGAACGAGGTTTTGCTATCTCTGGTACTTGTTTGGCTACATGTTTCCATAGTTCTGGCCTTACTTTGAGTAGCTCTTCTAAAGTGAGGTTACACTGCACTTTAGTGTTTTTCACTACCTTTGTGTTCCTAGGTATGACCGAGTTCTTCGTTTCTTACCATGACTGTGGGTGCTCTCATACAAGTGGACTTAGCTTCCCATGGGCCTGTGAAGTGGGGTAATTCATGTAAAGAATTAGACTCAAAGTCTAATCTCTCTTGAGACTGAGTGCTCTCCTGCTCTTCATAAATGGATGGGATGTCTTGTGGGGATTGGTCGTGTGCATCATCCACAAGTTCAATGGGAGGAGGGACTTCACTTTCTTTAGCCCATTTGTCTTCTTGAATCTCTCATAGGAATTCTAGTGTGAACCGATTCATAGAAGAAGATGTGTCTGGCTCCGTAGAGTTAGGCACATAGGCTTCCTGGGCAGGAAGGCTTACCCTCATACTTGCCTTGCCCTTACTTGGAGGCGTGGGTTCCTTTTCTGATTGTGCAATTAACCTCTCCAATCTTTCTAGCAGTCCATCAAAGTGCAACTGCGTCTTAGCTGAACTAGAGATGTTGAAGAGGCGACTGGCTTCAAACATGGTTTGAGCCAATTCCACCATCTTAGCACAAATTTTGGTTCGTTCAAGCTCTAGTTCTGCTCTAGGGTAACACTTTTCATGATCGGTTACATTTGGCCCTTCTTGGATTCTGGCCTGATATGCCTTAAGCATCATATTTAGGTCCTTCGGAGTGGGATCGGCTAGGACTGATCCTACTCTAGGGGGTGGTGGAGTAGCATGAGGCGGGTTGGAAGGTGGTGGGTCGGATGGAGATGGGAATGGTGGTGATGGAGTAGTGTGAGAGGGAGTTTGAGATGTAATTTCAAGTATCCTGGCTTTTGTTTCTCTTAGGCTTTCCTCGAGTTCACTCATTTTCTTAGCCCATTGCCTCTTCATTCTTTCTCTACTATCCCTCCAGGCTCTAGTTCTCTTCTTGGTTATGCTCTCAGTTTCACTAGCCTCTGAGCTCTTTTCCTTGCCTACCCCTTGGTTTTGCTGCAGTGCCTGAGCTCTAGTGACTACCTGTACTGGTGCAGTGGACATCACACTTCCTGTAGAGTCTACTACTAACCCAATAACATTGATAGGAGTAATTTTTGGCATATTATTGGGGTTTTTTGGGCAATCTCGTAAGAGATGCTCCTTTCCACAATCTTGGCAAAAGCCTTGAATTGTCACTGACTGGGGTTGTGTAGGTGGAGGTAAGGGGCAATCACGAATGAGGTGATCTCTCTGATATCTGTAGCATGGTCCTCTAGGGAATGGGGGTCTTACCTGCCTAGGTTGGGGTCTAGAGTTAGGGTTTGTGTACATTACATTTGTGTACTCTGGCTCCCAACTTGGTTCACTTGGTTCTTCACTGTAGTAGGACTCACCATGTTTAGGAGATTGCATGTAGCAAGCCTGGGGACTATCAATATGTGTAGAATCAAAGCTATGGTCACTGGGATCACTTTCTGAAAGCAATGGTGTTACTGGCACTATAGCTCTATTCAAATTCTCTTCTACAGCTGCATACTTTACCAGAATTACATTAGCTGGGGCAGGGGGTTGTTGTGCTAACACAGGCTGAGGCCTTTGTTGGTTTTGGTATTATGGTTGGTAGGTTTGTTGAGGCCTAGCATACTGCTGCGGTGGGTACTGGTTCTGGTATCTTCCTTATTGAGGGTATGGTTGTGGGTACGTCTGCCTAACTGCTTGCTTATTGTAGGGGCAATCTTGCGCGGTGTGATTTGTGTACCTCCATTCAATGGTGCTATACTCGCTACTAGGATTTACTTGGGGTTGAGCCATAATGGGACATACATTCGCCATGTGGTCACCACCGCAAGTATAGCATCTCTTTACTAGGGCAAATCTTGGAATTTGTTTGCTAGAGACACCTAGTTTTTGAGCTACCTTTTCTATGAGTTCCTCAATAGATGTAGATTGTGTGGAAGAAAAGCTAGAGGCGCTATCTGAATCTTTATAGATTTTGGAAACCTCTAACTCTTCCCCTAGGTTATCCTCAATGTCAATGCACATGTGTACACACTCTTCTATGGTCCTAGGGTCCTTCAAGTACACATAGGATCGCAACTTTGTACTTAGCAATCCATCCAAGAATAAGGCCACTTGTTTGGTTGGTGTGGGCAACTCAGGAACAGAGCATCTCTCAAGATATTGCCTAAACCTTCTTCCTGCAAGTCTCACGGTCTCCTGAGGGGTCTGCTTGAAGATATGTATCAATGAGGAAGTATTATGCCTTATGCCACTTTTAGAGAATTCAGTGATGAAGGCCTCCAAGAGTTGGTCTATGCTCCTGAACTGTCTCTCATTCAATGGTTGAAACCACGTAAGGGTTGTGTTCCTAAGGGTTAGACCAAAGGCATTATACTGCATGAATAGGTCCTCAACTTGTTCAGCTCTCAAGACTTGCCTAAACTCAGCCACATGGTCATATGGGTCTCCTGTGCCATCGAAATAGTTCTTCATGGACTTAACCAGCTGTGTAGGTCTCAAGGTTCTGGTGTGTTCCCTAGGCCTTGGCAGAGGGAAATCATCAGCATTCCTTTGGTTCCTTGGGGCTCTAAGTCCCTCAGGTTCCACTCTATTTGTTTCCGTTCTCGTTCTTTCTCTTCCCACTGTGTTGGCAAAGCTTACCTCCGGTCTATCTCTATGTCTGTCTCTTTGAGCTCCATGAGCTTGGGACGTTCCAGCTCCTGGGTGACCAAAAGACACATTTGATCTTGGTTGGGGGAAAATAAATTCACCTTTCCAAGTGTAAGCATGCCTATCATTTTCTGTAACCACAAAGATCATCTCTGAAGCGTGATCTAAGTAGGTCACTCTGCCTGGGCTATCAAGATCTTTGAACTCATATATCATGATTGTTCCTACCTCATTCGGCTGATTAGATCTATACCTCCAAAAGGCCTCATCAGTCTCTCGGTTCAGGAGTAGATCTATGCTCTTATTGTCTTGGGAAATCCACTCTGGTGTGATAATCCTGGTGAGAACAGATTTGCCTCGGGGGGTTCTAGGTTCTACACCCATGTTTCCTTGCTCCAGGTCACCTAAGTCCGTTTCTGGGATCACATTCCCAAATTCATCTGTCCTATCTGGATGACTGGTGACTACATATATGGTTCCTTCCTTGTCTAGGTATGCTCTGTTCTCAAACTTGACAGGTGGGTGCTCTAGTCCAATGGATTGGTCAGGGTTTTTAATCTGGACCACAGATCTTCCTAGGCCGTCCTCATAGATGCTACCACCTAATCGGTTGGTCCTAAGGTATTCGAGTTGCGTCTTGTAAGGGCCTTGTACCCTATGTAAATATGGCACTCCAGAGCTTCCTGTAGGTCTCTCCATACCGTGGGACATCTCTGACTCACTAGTTTCAGAGCTAGGGTAGTGCGAATAATGGCTCAACTGCTAGGCCCAAGACCTAGCAGTATGATTAACACTAGCCTCTGAAGACCTAAGACTTTGTCTATCTCTTCCTAGGTGTCGTCCTGATCTAAGGTTCATATGCTTAGCTGAGCAATCCCAATTTTCACCCAAGGTACAACCTTGTTGCTGAGTTCTTTTGTATCAGTCACTTGGTTCTTTTTAGTTGACTACCATGTTTATGATCTTGTCTGATATCATGTCGTCAGGAACACTTGAGTTAATTTCCGCACTTGAATGTTGATCGTATCACGTTAGGTTCTTTTCCTTTAAAGTTGTTGGTCACACACAGGTTAACTCTTGACTTGAACTTGATTTCTTAGATAGTCTTGACGTGTCTCGTGCCTATCGTTGCCCTGACTTACTTCTAGCACTACTCGCACTTAACCTAAGCTAGAAATGGACAGAGGGCATTGAGAATATTCAAACCTCTCTTGCAGATCCCGTGCTCTTTTGGTGCTCAAGAACCCAGTTCTCAAGCTTTCCGATTACCCCTTGCTTTGGATGCCTTCTAGTGCTCTCAGTGGACTTGTAAAAGTCCCAAAGTTAGCTCAAGACTTAGATTCAAAGGACACAAAGAATCACTTTCATTCATGTAATTCAAAGATCAACTGTTCTTTTGGTTTTATGGAAAACAACTCTGAAGACCCCTTAGCTTTTCTTCCCCTGGATATAGTCCACTTAAAAATACTATGGCTTTCCCACGAGCTTTCCAACAAAACAAGAATCACATCAAACAGATTTCGTATGAGAAAGTTAGACCAGTTCAGGGTTTTGGGACTAAAACAGGGTTCAAATAGAAGTTAGACCAGTTCAGGGTTTTGGGACTAAAACAGGGTTCAAATAGGCTAACAGTTCACAGGATTTTTCTCAAAACACATGTGTAGGGACCTCACAAAATGCCAATTAATAGACAAGTATGCCCAAAATTATCCCCAAATCTTGGAATATAAAACCCTAAAATTTTAGCCGAAAAAGCCTGTCAATTGCGATCGACACGTCTGTCAATCACGATTGACAGAGGTGTCTGTCGGGGCCTGTCGGTCGCGATCGACGCGTCAGTCGCGATTGACAGTGTCAATCGCGATCGACAGAGTCAGTCGTGGGTCCTGTCAATCACGATCGATGGTGTCAATCGTGATCGACACGTTTTCTGGGATTTTCACCGTAATTCCAGTCGATCAGGGATGTGTCCGTCGCGATGGACACGTGGCAACGCGAGAAATTCAGTCAATCGTCAAAATTTAGTCGCTCACGATCAACGGTGTCAATCGCGATCGACAGAGGTGTCGGTCGTGGCTGTCGGTCGTGATCGACGGTGTCAATCGCGACTGACAGGGTCAGTCGGTCGTCTCTATCGATCGTGATCGACAGAATCTGTCGATCGTGGCTGTCGATCGCGATCGATGGTGTCAATCGCGATTGACAGAAAAACACGGAATTTTTTAGTTCTTTCTAGTGATTTGGAATGTGCTCCTTGTGCATATCATGGTGGTGCACTTTGTTTTACCAAAAGGCGAAATTTTTTGTCGATCGCGATCGACAGAGGTCTACGACACAGAGACAGTTCCGAGTTCATCCGTACCTGCGCAGCGTGCTGGAGGGGATGATATAGCTGTACCTGCAAGATCACTCAGAAAACAGGCAAAAAGCAATGCACACAATTCGCTCTCTCGCTCTCTCTCACGAGTGAAATGAGGGACATGGAAGGAAGAAGGTGATATGATCAAAACTGAAATTTTTCGCGATGGTGGAGATGGAGGTGGGAGGTGGTGAGGATGATGATGGTGATGATGATGATGAAGTAAGAAAGAGTAAAATAAAGAAGAGTAAAGAAATTACCTACTACGCCAACGTCTCAAATCTACGTCTTACCATCACACGCTCGTCCTCAAAGCTCGATCCTCGGCAACGGCGCCAAAATTTGGTGTAGCTCAGTGATGAGTAGCACCTCCTTTAATGTCAATCCGAGAAGACGTGAGGATGGTATGATGACCTCGAGCAAGTGAGGCACAAGTGCGTGAGTGCGAAGCACACTAACATGCACACACATACACACACGCGCACACAAGGCAAGACAAAGAGTGAGAAGCAATGGAGTTCTTTAGATTACTTTCAAAAAGCTCATACAAGTTCAAAGAAATTACAAGCTAACCCCAAAAATGAGCTCTCTAGCTCTATTTATAGTTTTTGACTAGGTTTTGGCCGTGTCTAGACCTAGTGTCCGGCCTAGTTAAAAATTAGGTTCTAGGCCCCATTTGAAGGCTCAAATGGAGTCTAAAAATTATGGAAACTGGTAGGTAGCTACTTCTAATGCTCCTCAAGCTCAAGGACTCCTTGGCTTGCACAAAATGGAGCTACAAAAATATGAAATGGTATTTACAATGGCTTTTAGTGATGAAAATCACTATTTTTGTAGGGATTTCCTCTAACGATTTGATATACACATCTTCGAGCTTCCTACTTGCTCCTTCTCCTTATGTGTCCACCTCTTTGATATGTTTTAGCTTCCTGAAAAAATAATGGCCTACTTGCCCGATCTTCTTTGACTACTCTGTCTGCTTGTACCTTCTCTTCGCTCTGACTCCCTTCGTTGGCTTCCTTGTCTTGTTAGTCCTTCAGTTCCTTGACTACTGCTAAGACATGGTAAGAGCAAAGAGAGGAACAATGGAAAGCTTCTATTACAAAAGAATTTTCTTACAAAGTTTCAATCTCTAACAAGCCAACTCTCTAACAAGCTAACCTCAAAAATGATCTCTCTAGCTCTTTTTATAGTTTTTTGACTAGTTTTGGCCCTGTCCAGACCTAGTGTCTGACCTACTTAGAAATTAGGTTCCAAGGCTTATTTGAGGGCTCAAATGGAGTCTAAAATTTATGAAAATTGGTAGGATGATACTTTTAATAATCCTCAAGCTCGAGAACTCCTCGGCTTGAACAAAATGGAGTTACAAAAATATGAAATGGTATTTACAATGGCTTTTAGTGATGAAAATCAGTATTTTTATAGGGTATTTCTTCTGAAAATTTGACACGTGCTTCTTGGAGCTCTCTATATGCTCATCCTTCTTGTATGTCCACTTATTTTATGTGTTTTTGTACCTCATGCTTGACCTTGAGTGTCAATATCAGGTGATATTGATCTTGTTTATTTGAGAACAGATGAGCAGGTTGCTGATATTTTCACTAAAGCACTTGGAGTAGTGAAGCTAAAGAAGTTTCAGAAGATGCATGGATTTGAGGACATGGCGTTGAGCTTGAAGGGGAGTGTTGCGATATCAAGCTCAACATATGATGCTCTAGGATGATACGTATCGCTTTTTCATTTCTCTGACATGTATAGTGGTCACATCAATATATGTCATGGACACTTCATTGAGCTTTATTAGATTTATCTACCGAGAGTGAGGGCACATTTGTTTCTTGCGAGCTCACTCATTTTTGGACATTAGGTTTTTCCTTATCTATTGGTCTTCGTATCTTGCACTCGTTGTATTCTTGTTTTCAGGTCATTCTTATGCATTCCTTTTTATGTAATAAAAGAAGAAGAAGAAGAAGAAGAAGAAGAAGAAGAAGAAGAAGAAGAAGAAGATCATTCTTCCTTGCCTCAATCTGTGTGAGTGCTTCTCCTTGATTTCGAGATTGTGTGTGATACCTCTTTGTATCTCCTTCCTCATGACAAGAGTGACCCCCCAAACTTCTTAAACTTATAGCTCAATTCATAGTGAGTCTAACTTCATGAAATAACTGTTGTATAAAAAATCATGGGTTAGACCCTCCAAAAGGAACCTATGTTTCTTGGATTTAACCCTTGAGGTTTTATTTCATAGAAGTCTCAATTGAAGGGTTTGTTACCTTAGGAAATTAACCTAAGGGAATAAAACCTTAGTCTTGGGAGAAGCTTCTCCCAAGTGACACCTTGACTTGTACGGGAAAGAAAGACTTCAATTGAAATTGAAGCCATGTGATTCTCTTTGGAAAGTATCCACATGAAGGACACTTGGAAGGACACATGGCTAAAAAATTAAGACATGCAACTCTTGGACCTTTGGTATATATATGGGTGGAGTTGGATCGGTGGATATGGACTCACTCACTCTCTAGTGGATGCTATACTCTAGGAAGGAGTTTTCACAATAGTGGTAATGAGAGCCAAGTTCTTTTTCAAGTACTGGTAGTATTTCTTGACTTTTGTGCAAGCTATCTTCTTGAAGCTATAGTAAAAATTTCGAATTCATCAATAATGCGCCTGCTCTGAGTACTACCGCCGATGATTAATGGTGGTACTTACCTAAGCTATGGTGAGTAAAGATCTAACGAACCAATGACCAGGGAAGAACCTCCAGCCGATGGATGATTAGAAAAATACAAAAGTTTTTTTAGTCCCCTGCGCAGCTACACGCTTACAGAGAGAGCCAGATTCGATGACTATTTGCCCACGCACACACTACCAGGTGACAGTGAGAAGAACTGGGCCGCTCGTGGGCATTAAAGGAGGGGGACGCTGTCTATTCAACCGCCTCGAATAGAGTGAAGGTGCAGCAGTCGCGTGAACCTCTGAGTGTCGCCATCAACTCCAAGTTCTGCGCCCGCTCAATCATGAGCTCTCTTGTCTCTCTCTCCGTAGATGATGCTCGTCTGAGCACCGCCGCCAAGCCCTTGCAGCCTTAGAGCTTAAAGTACAAGCATTAAAGAAGAAGAAGCCCACCCCTTTAGCTGGCCGACTACGAAGAGTAATCAGACGCGACCCCAACTCTGTAGAAGCTTACGTGGCACTTTAGCCGCTGACTTTCGAGGCCAGAGCAAGAACGTCTGCCCGTTCATTCAATAGCCAACTTGCCCACCAACTTTCGTAGCCTTGGAGGATTAAACCCACGACGCCTTTAAAAGAAGCACCATTTTTCGAAGGTCCCACACGGGACTTGAGCCCACGACCATTTGGTCAATAAAACTTTGCTTTATCCAATAAAGCAAGGCTCATTGATCAAGCCTTTAGAAGGAGAATATTCTCAGCCGGTACCCACGGGGAATCAATCTCCAATGGAACACCAATCAAGTACACATCGGCCGGAAGAACGAGTAGCAGAGGATTGAAGACTGAAGAGTCTAAGAAAATTCAGCCAAGGCGGTGAAGCAGTGAATCGTCCAAGGCGGCCCAAGCAGACCTACAACTAGAAGCTGATATCAAAGAAAAAATCAGGGAAGTACTGGATTTAATTTTCATCTATCTTCCTTCAGTATTAGACATTTTCTTATTTCTAGTTGATTCCAAAGTATTCACTGAATTATGGGGGATTCCTACGCAAGTAACATGTTATTAGACATACCTAGGCAGGAAGAGGATTATGCACCACAAGAAGGGGGTACACAATTAGATTACACTCTAGGTCTTCCAGAGATAGGCCAAGAAGAAAGGCAGGAAATAAATATTTATAAAGAGTTGAATGGTTTGGATGAAAAAATGAACGATATCCAAGCGGATATGTTCATTGTCAAAGAAATCCAAAACGAGATGAGTACCCTTCGTACTTCAATCAATGAAGTTAAAGGGAAGATGGAACAAATTCTTAATACGATTTGTCCATCCTTACCCTTACCTGCCCAAATGGGTTCCTTGTCTATTCAACCAAGGAACCCATCATCTAGTAAGGGAACTGACACCCCTTTACCATTGCATAGTAGTGTATCTTTAAAAAATAAGGATAATGAAGTAACTCCTCCTCATACTGCCATTAAGTTTAAAAGCCTGTCTTTTGCAAAAGACTTAAAACCACCTCAATTTTCAGGGCAAGACTTACATCAGTTAAAAAACATCCTTGAAGCTTATCAAGTCTTAGAAACAAGTTTATCACTTGGACCTAAGGCTTATAAGTGGTGGATGAGCTTAAAGGAGGCTCAAAGAATCCTAGAAACTTGGAATCAATTTGAAGAATTCTTCAAAAAAGAATTCTTACCAAAAAATGAGGATGAGCGAAACTGGGAAGAATGGGACAAAGTCCTGGAGAGAGGACGTCCCCTTTCTCTATATATTTCTCATTATTGAGAAATAGTACTTAAATTGCAAAACCTAGATGATTTTCATAAGGTAAGAGATTTCATCCGTGGTCTCGATAAGCAAATCAAACATGAAGTAAAAAGAAGTGCTCCAAAAAGTTTAGAAGATGCTATTAAGTTAGCAAAGATCTATGAAGATCATGCTAAAACTGGAACACAGCCACTTCATCTTGTCGGAGATAATAAAAAATTTAAACCATGTAAAAGAAAGCTAGGCACATTAAAAAAAGATGACTTTAAAACCCCTAGACCTTCACGACCTAGGCTAGACACTGAGGTTTGGGAAAAAGCAAAAAATGAGAATCTTTGCTTTAAGTGCCTTAACCAAGGACATCTTAGTGAGAATTGCATGACTAGGGGACAACAAAAAGCCACCCGTGAGATAAGAGGGAAAGAAAAGACAGGAATACACTTAGTCCAAACATTGAATCTCGAAAATAATAAAGTTTGGAAAAAAGTGGAAGTCTTTCACGAAGACTACAAGCATCAGTGTTGTTTGTCTGACTCAATGTGGGTCCAAGACCAGTTTGGACCTCATGACTTGGACAAACTTCATGCTTGTATAAGTGGTGAAAAGGCCAGAGTCATCATAGACGAGTCAGCCACCCACAATTTCCTAAACTACTCACTGGTGAAGAGACTAAGGTTGCCCCAGCAAAAGTCACCTCATCAGTATGTTGTGTCTATGATGTAGGGTCAAGACAAGAAAGTCTGGGATACTATGATCTATAACCTCGAAATAGAATTTCAAGGTTATAAAGATAAATTAGACTTTCAGATCATGCACATGGAAAGAACTGATGTGGTTTTGGGTAGAGAATGGCTTTGGGGTTTAGGGAAAACGCTTAAAAGAAGCTATCAACTGAATACTTTGGAATTTGAGAGAAATGCAATCCGTTATCTAATTCAAGGAGAGCATGATGTGCCTAGTACTCCTTTGATTTCTAGCATGGAGTAAAAAACTTGTAAATACCCAAAAAGCGGAAGTTTTCATGATACTTCCAACTGATGTAAACAATGTACATAATATGAATCTAGTTTCTTATATCTTCTCTCTGTTGGGAATGATGGATGGACACTTCAAGATGATGAGTAGGTACTGCCAAATCCTGCTTTGTACCAGCCCTTTGATGCTTCAGAGTTGATAAGTGGACCTTCTTAGCTTTTCAATAACACCATAAAATGGCCTATGTACTTTGGAAATGATGTATAAAAAGAATGAATCAAAACAGACAACTTTGAACTTCAAGTCTTCAAGAAAACCTTCTATTTTTTACCATACACTTGCTGCATCTTTTGCTTAGTATGATGAGCACAGTAGGAATTGGAAAACTTCCTTTTAGGGGTATCTAATAAGCTTAGTAAGATAACTATTCCAAGTGGAACTACTTAAAAAGATTAACTATGCTCAGAGAAATCAATTTAGCAAGTAAACCTTTACCCCGATATTTTAGGACTGTTGCAGACTTCGACCACTGATCACTTAGATGGTCGTTTCTCTGAAACGGCTGAATAGAAATCCTTTGAATTTTTACATCTTGTAGAAGACTCTGAGCTGGTTCCAACAAGCTATAGATCTTTGAATTTGGTGGAGGGATGAGTGAGATATGATCTCCACAAGTTGACTGACTAACAGAGACTATGATAGAGACTCAGAAATGAACAAATGTAGCTATATGTATCAATGAACACTTGTGTACAAAATCATTGGCTTGGAAACCATAGCCAAATGATGTGGTAAGGTGTAGGCAACAATGTAGGCCTTACACACATATAGAGATGGGAATGAAGAGCTTAGAAAGTGACCTGTACGGCTGCGACTTTTTGATGATCACTTTTATAGTAGTTGAGTTCAAAAGTTTGAGTTTGAATTCAAACTTTTGGCTCTCTATAATCATTCTCCTACATCCTAGGAGATATTCTCTTAATTGATTGATGCTTTACAACTAATAAAAGTCCACGACTCCCTTGGGTAGGTGGTTACAAAGATTCTAAGTCAAATATGACTTGTACAAGGAGTAAATGAGTAATTATCTTCTAGCATTGGTTCCCATGCTTCTCCATATGTGTATGGACTTCAAGCCAAATGTGTAGGCTTGTGAATTTGCACCAACAGATCCCCCTCAAGCCAAACATTTTGGCTTGGTCTTCATCTTCAGTCTTCATGTGTATCCTGTAATCCAATCATTGATTTGAGCCTTCAAAGTTTGGTTCCATCCAATGCTTTAGTTAACAAATCTGCACACTGCATGTTGGTTGAAACATATGTTAGTTGAATGTCCTTGCTCAATAGCTTCTCTCTCACATAATGGTAATGGACTCTATGTGCTTGGTCCTAGCATGATAAATAGGATTAGCTGCAAGGTGAAGTGAGCTTGTATTATCTCCAAATATCAATGGTGAGGTAGTATACAAACCCAATTTTGTATACAATAGTTTGATCCATATGGCTTCTTGAGTGGCATTTGCCAATCCTCTGTACTCTACCTCTGTAGAAGATAAAGCAACAGTAGATTGCTTCTTTGAAGACCATGATATTGGTTTATCACCTGCAAATGAAATGTATCCAGAAGTGCTCCTCCTATCATCCTTGCATCCTGCCCAATCTGCATCTGAATAAATCTTGATGTCTAAGTCTGAAGTGTAAGGGAAATACAAACCATGATGTTGAGTACCCTTGAGGTACTTTAGAATTCTTTTGGCAGCTTCTAAGTGAGGTGCCCTTGGCTTGTGCATGAACTGACTTAGCACACTAACTCCATATGCAATATCTATCCTTGTTAAGGTAGCATAGTTCAAGCTTCCCACTATGCTTTGGTAACTTGTAATATCATCAATTTCATCACCTTCATGGGCACTTAGTTTTAGGTTTACCTCCATTGGAGTATTTGCAACTTTGGCATCCTGCAAATGAAACTTCTTCAACATATCCTGTATGTATTTTTTCTGAGTAATATAGATTCCAGAGTTAGTATAGACTAACTCAAGTCCAAGAAAATACTTTAGTAGACCAAGATCACTGATCATGAACTCCTTCATCATCTAATTCTTGATTTGTCTGATTCCATTGACATCATTACCTGTAAGTATGATATCATCAACATATACACATAGGTATATTACCTCTAAATTACTTCTCTTGATGAATAGAGAAGTGTCTGCCTTGCTCATGACAAAACCTTGATCTTGTAGATATGTGGTCAACCTGTGATTCCATGCCCTAGGTGCCTGCTTTAATCCATAAAGAGCTTTATTCAATTTGCACACATATGTTACCTTGTTTGGATCCTCATAGCCAGGAGGTTGTGACATGTATACCTCCTCTGAAATCCGTCGATTAAGAAATGCATTTTTTACTTCCAATTAATACATGTTCCAATTTTTTGATGCAGCCACACTTACCAATACCCTGATGGTTGGCAGCTTGACCACAGGTGAGAATGTTTCTTCATAGTCAATGCCTTGGGTTTGTGCAAAACCCTTGGCTACCAATCTGGCTTTGCACCTGCTTATTGACCCATCATAATTTCTTTTGATTTTATAGATCCATCTGGATCCAATTACCTTCATGGATTCTTTCTTTGGCACTAGTTCCCATGTGTCACTCTCCTTGAGTGCTTCAATCTCCTCATCCATAGCTGCCTTCCATTCTGTCTTGGTCATAGCTTCTTCATATGATCCTGGTTCTTCAATTGACAACTCTTTGGCAAGATAAATAGAATGTTTTAGTGACAAGAGAGGTGTCATACCCATATCTGATAGGTTTTTTGCTCTCCCTTTGTGATCTTCTGATTGATTGATTTGAAGATTCAGGTATGTCTTCAAGTTTCTTCATCTTGAGTTTGCCTTTGGACTTCCATGCCTTGAATTCTTCAAGATTGATAATGTCTTCATCATGTGAAGTGGTGTCTTCATTCTGAGTAGGTTCCTCCTTAGCAAGACTTGGAAACTCCTCCTCCAAGTCAGAGGGTAGTTTAAACTTCCTGCATTCATTCTCATACCAAGAATAATTTTCATGAAAGACAACATCTCTACTAACCATAAATCCCTTATTTTAAGGGTTGTAGAATCTGTACCCTTTCTGATTTAGATCATATCCAATAAAGATACACTTCTCAGCCTTAGGGTCTCTTACCATGCCATGCTTCATAGGGAGTCATCCCATCAAGGGACTTAGATGGTAACCTGTTTATGAGATAAGTGGCAGTAGATACACTCTCTGCCCATAAATAGTTAGGCAATTTCTTCTCATTCAACATTGACCTAGCTGTTTTGACAATCAATCTATTTCTTCTCTTAGCTACCCCATTCTCTTCAGGAGTATACCTTGTGGTGATTTCTCTCTTGATTCCTCTGTCCTGCTAGAATGCTTCAAACTCATTGGAGAAGTACTCACCTCCTCCATCTGACCTTAGCCTCTTTAGGTTTCTTCCTGTCTGATTCTCAACAAGTGCAAGATATTTTTTAAAACAATTGAACACTTCATCTTTGTGCTTCATAAAGTACAATACAGTCCATTTGCTATACTCATCAATAAAAGATACATAGTACCTTGATCTTGAGATTGAGGGGTCTTTGCTTGGTCCCCATACATCTGTATGGACAAGTTCTAGGTAGTCCTTATGCATGTAGCCTTTCCTTGAATAGGATAACCTGTGAGACTTCCCAAACTGACAAGCACCACATTTATAAATCATGTGTTGTTTGGAAACATTAGGTATTCCAATTACACATTGATCCTTGCATATTTGTTTCAGGGTTCTTTCTCCTACATGCCCTAATCTCTTATACCAAATCTCAAGCTTTGAAAGTGTTTGATCTTTATAATTGTAGAGTGCAATATTCTTTGTATCTTCTAGCTCAAAAGTAAAAAGTCTACCTGATTTTTCTCCTTTAGCTATTCTCTTGAACCCGTGCTTGGGATCCTCCACAAATGCTCCATATTGGTTGAACCTAACCTGCAAACCTTTCTCCATAATCTATCCAACACTCATCAAGTTTTTGTAATGGTTGGTACATATAGTACCCTACTCAACAAGTTCTGATTTCCATCACAAGTCTTAACATTTCCAACTTTAACTATTGAGTGCTTGGTGTCATCACATGTTTGTACTTGATTCTTACCTTTTGGTTCTTCAAGGTCAGAGAGTAGAACTACATTGCCAGCCACATGATTTGAGCATCCTGAGTCAATGTAGAAGAGGTGGTCATCATTTGTACCTGGTTTTGAAGTCATGTTCATAATCAAAAGAGAATCATCTTGCTCCTCTGTATAGTTGTTGTAATCCTTTCTTGATTTGAATCCTCCTTGGTAGTTGCCATTGTAGTTGTTGTTGTAGTTGTTGTTGCATCCTTGATGATGGTTGAATCTGCCTCTTGATTGTGAGTATCCACCTCTTTGATATCCTCTTCCTCTCTTATTCTTGTAGTTCCTGAAACACTCATCTGTAGTATGATTTGATAAACCACAAATGTTGCATGGTGAGGAGTTATAGGATCTCCCCCTACCTTGCTTACCTCCTCTGCCCCTTCCTCTTGAGGATCTACCTCTCCCTGCATAGTTGGCTTGGGAGGTAGTGCCTTCATCCTCTCCTTTCTTGTTCTTGCCTTTATCTTTAACCTTATTTTTATCAGTGTATAGGGCAGAAGAGCTATTACCTTTGGATGAGTCTCCATTCTTGTTGAGCTTGGATTCATGAGTGAACAATTGTCCCATGAGATTTGTAAGATCTGGAATTTGCATGTCCATGTATAGGTCCATGGCAGTGGTGAAGCTTTCCCATTTGTCATCAGCTTTAATCCCATTGATCACTTGCCTTACTATCTGCTCTTCTTCAATATCTTCTCCTATGGTTGCTAACTGATCTGCTACATCTTCAATTTTGGTCACGAACTCAGAAATAGCCTGCTTAGGTTGCTTCCTTAGTGTGGTGAATTCAATCCATAATTGATTTTTTCTGGCCATTGTGTTGGATGAGAAATAGGATGACAAGGTTTCCCAAGTCTCTTGGGATGTCTTACAATTTCTAATATGTGTCAAAAGAAAATTAGATATGGAGTTGAGTAAGTAAGACCTTGCTAATGCATCCTTAGCACACCATGTGTTGAGCTTTTCATGTTCTTCCTTAGTTGGTAATCCTCTGGTTTTGAATGAGGGAAATTCCTCATCTCCTGAGATGTATCCATAAAGACTCCTTCCTTGTAGATATGTCTTCATCCTTAGAGACCATGCCTGATAGTTTTTCCTGTCCAATTTATCAATAAATGAAGGAAACCCATCTCCCATTTTACATTGACTTTGCTCTGATACCACTGTTGGGAATGATGGATGAACACTTCAAGATGATGAGTAGGTATTGCCAAATCTTGCTTTGTACCAGCCCTTTGATGCTTCCAATTTGATAAGTGGACCTTCTTAGCTTTCCAATAACACCATAAAATGGCCTATGTACTTTGGAAATGATGTATGAAAAGAATGAATCAAAATAGACAACTTTGAGCTTCAACTCTTTAAGAAAACCTTCTATTTTTTACCATACACTTGCTGCATCTTTTGCTCAGTATGACCAACACAATAGGAATTGGAAAAATGCCTTTTAGGGGTATCTAAATAGCTTAGTAAGCTAACTATTACAAGTGGAATTACTTAAAAAGATTAACTATGCTCAGATAAATTAATTTAGCAATTAAACCTTTACCCCCGATATTTTAAGACTGTTGCAGACTTCGACCAGTGATCATTTCGATGGACTTTTCTCTGAAATGGCTGAATAGAAATCCTTCAAATTTTGACAGCTTGTAGAAGACTCTAAGCTTGTTCCAACAAGCTATAGTTTTTTGAATTTTGTGGAGGGATGAGTGAGATGATCTCTACAAGTTGACTGACTAACAGAGACTATGATAGAGACTCAGAAATGAACAAATGTAGATATATGTATTAATGAACACATGTGTACAAAATCATTGGCTTGGAAACAATAGCCAAATGATGTGGTAAGGTGTAGGCAAGAGTGTAGGCCTTACACACATATAGAGATGGGAATGAAGAGCTCGAAAAGTGACATGTATGACCGCGACTTTTTGATGATCGTGACTTTTATAGTAGTTGAGTTCAAAAGTTTGAATTTGAATTCAAACTTTTGGCTCTCTATAATCATGCTCCTACATCCTAGGAGATATTCTCTTAATTGATTGATGCTTTAGATCTAATAAAGTCCACGACTCCTTTGGGTAGGTGGTTACAAATATTCTAAGTCAAATATGACTTTTACAAGGAGTAAATGAGTAATTATCTTCTAGCATTGGTTCCCATGCTTCTCCATATGTGTATGGACTTCAAGCCAAATGTGTAGGCTTGTGAATCACACCAACAGTCTCCCTTATCTGAACATGAAAGGTTTAAATTTAAGTGTTTAATAAATAATTATCGGGATGTTTTTCCAAAAGAACTTCCCCATGGCTTACCTCCTCGTGGGCAAGTCGACCATGCTATAGACTTGCTCCCAAGAACTAAGCCTATATGTAAATCCCCTTATAGACTTTCTTTTTCCCAGCAGGCTGAAGTAGAAAAGCAGTTAAAAGAATACCTAGTTAAGGGATTCATTCAGCCTAGTCTTTCACCCTGGGCAACACCCATTCTTTTAGTCAAGAAAAAAAATGGATCAATGAGATTATGCATTGACTATCGAGCCTTGAATAAAGTTACGATCAAGAATAAATATCGAATGCCCCGAATTGATGATTTATTTGATCAATTAAAAGGGGCTAAGATATTTTCAAAACTTGATCTCCGTCAAGGATATCATCAAATCAGAATTAAATCTGAAGATGTTCCTAAAACAGCTTTCAGAACTAAATACGGGCATTTTGAGTTTTTAGTCATGCCTTTTGAACTAACAAATGCCCCAACCACGTTCATGACGCTAATGAACACTATATTAAGCCCATATTTGGGAAAATTTGTAGTTGATTTTCTTGATGATATTCTTGTCTATAGTCAAGATGCAATCTCTCATCTAGAACATTTGGAAAAACTTTTCCAAGTTCTAAGAGAAAATAAATTATTCGGAAAAGAAGATAATGTGTATTCTTTTCAACAGAAATCAGATATCTTGGACACATTATATCTGAAAAAGGGATTCAAGTAGATCATGATAAGGTCCAAGTTATTCTTAACTGGCCTCACCCTAAAACTATTACAGAACTTCAAAGTTTTTTAGGGTTAGCACGATACTATAGAAAATTTGTACCTAACTTTGCAAAAATCGCAACCCCTTTATTTGAAAAATTAAAGGGTAAACCCAAAAGCCTCAATTGGGAAAAGGAACAAGCTGAAAGCATGGAAAGACTTAAAAAAGCCTTAGCTTCGGTCCCGGTTCTATAGATAGTAGATCCAAATGAACCCTTTGTAGTTGAAACACATGCTAGTGATCTAGCAATAGGAGCTGTTTTGAGTCAAAATGGTCGAACAATTGCTTCTGAAAGTCAAAAGCTAAATTCAGCTCAAAGAAATTATTCTACCTATGAAAAAGAGCTTTAGGCAATTGTGCATGCTCTGAAAAAATGGAGACATTACTTGTTTGGTGCCAAGGTAGCTATAATTTTTGATCAAGCAAGTATTAAATGGTTGGCAAACCAATCCGAATTATTAGGTAGAAAAGCTAGATGGGCACAATTAATCCAAGAATTTGATTATGAACTCAGATATAGAAAGGGAAAATTTAATATTGTGGAAGATGCATTGAGCAGGATGCCCATGTTAAATTCTTTGAGTTTCATACAAATTTCTAATGAGTTAGTAACACTCATGAAGGGCAAGTATCAAGAGGATACTAGTTTTAATGAAGCATGGAAGAAGGTTTCTACTCCAAATACAAACTTATCAAATGAAGATAAGTTTAAACATTACAGTATTCAAGATGAATATCTGTTATCCAAAGGAAAGATCTGTGTTCCTTGTAATTCCGAACTTAGAAAAAAGGTTTTGTTTGAATGTCATGATGCCCCAAGTGCAGGACATCCTGGAATCAACAAAACTTATGAATTAGTAAGAAGGCAGTTTTACTGGCCTATTATACATAAAGATGTACATAATTATGTACTTAGATGCACCAAGTGCCAAGTTAACAAAGCTGAAAAGTTTAAGATAGGGGGTTTGTTGCATCCCTTAGAAATTCCAAATGGAAAATGGGAAAGTATTTCCATGGATTTCATTACAGGCTTGCCACGTACCCCTAAAGGTCATGATGTTGTTTGGGTCATAGTTGACCGATTGACCAAAATGGCTCGTTTCATACCTACTCGAACTACACTAAAAACTCCAAGATTAGCTAAATTATTCATTAAACAACTGTATAGACTCTATGGATTACCTCAAGACATAGTGTCTGATAGAGATAGAAAATTCACTAGTCATTTTTGGAGAGCTGTATTCAGTCGGTTAGAAACTAAGCTTAATTTGAGCACTGCTGAACATCCTCAAATGGATGGTCAAACTGAAAGAGTCAATCGAATACTTGAAGATATGTTACGAGCATACGTATCTTCTACCCAAACTAACTGGGAAGACTATCTACCGATAGTAGAATTAGCTTACAATAGTGCAAAGCATTTTGCAATAGAATATAGTCCTTTTATGTTAATGTATGGGTTTCAACCTAGAGCACCTTATGCAGTTGGACTACAAAACGAAAAAGTCCAAGCAGCAAAAGATTTCTTAGAAGATATGAACTTTAAGCTAAAACTAGCCAAGGAAAACTTGAGGAAAGCCCAGGATAGAGCTAAATCTTTTAGCGACCCTAAAAGGCGAGATATTTCCTTTCAAGTTGGTGAATTAGTATATCTTAAAGTTCCTGAGAAAGCTGAAACATTAAAAGCAGGACCTTGTCCTAAACTCTCTCCAAGATTTTGTGGCCCTTTTAAGGTTCTTAAAAGAATCGAGACTTTGCCATACGAGTTAGAACTCCCAGAAGATTGTTTACTTCATCTAGTATTCTATGTAAGTCGACTAAAAAGAAAACTGGCTGAACAAGACATTCTTGTATCTTCGGATACAATCATTCAACCAATCTCCCTTCTTAACATCCCTCATGAACTTGAAAGAATACTATGCACTCGAGATAAAAAAACAAGAAATCATCTATATAAAGAGTGCCTAGTTAAATAGAGGGATGGAACTGAAGAAAGTGCTACTTGGGAAGGAGTAAGTTCCATAAATAAAAGATTTCCCTCTTTTTTAACTATTGGTTAAAAATGAGGAGAATATCTTTTGAGAGTGATTCCATGATCAAAAGAAATGAATCATGGTGCATGGGGGAATACTCCACATAATATACCAAAGCACATTTTCGAGGACGAAAATGTTAAAGGGGGGAAGAATGTTATATAAGTCATGGGTTAGACCCTCCAAAAGGAACCTATGTCTCTTGGATTTAACCCTTGAGGTTTTATTTCATAGAAGTCTCAATTGAAGGGTTTGTTACCTTAGGAAATTAACCTAAGAGAATAAAACCTTAGTCTTGGGAGAAGCTTCTCCCAAGAGACACCTTGACTCGTACGTGAAAGAAAGACTTCAATTGAAATAGAAGCCATGTGATTCTCTTTGCAAAGTATCCACATGGACACTTGGAAGGACACATGGCTAAAAAATTAAGACATGCAACTCTTGGACCTTTGGTATATATATGGGTGGAGTTGGATGGGTGGTATAGGGACTCACTCACTCTCTGGTGGATGCTATACTCTAGGAAGGAGTTTTCACAACAATAACCTTCTTTGGTTAGCCATGTGCAATTTACCAAGCATGCAGCATATGTTGAAGAACCATATCAAGGATTCAAGAAGATGGAAAAGGGGGAGAAAACAAGTAGGTTCTTCACCTTTGAACTCCAAGAAACTAAGAACATTTCCTTGTTCAAATATGGCACCCAAACCCTATCAGACTTAGAGGTTTGGCACAAGAGGCTAGTTCACATAGGAGAAATATCCCTCAAACAAATTAGTAGAGATCATAGTGTATTTGGACTACCCAACATATCAAAACAACACATGATATGCAAGTGTAGTGCATGTTATTTTGGATACTCATAGAGGCAACCATTCACCAAGAAAGGCTGCATACATAGAGACCTCTTAGAGTTGGTCCACATAGATGTTTGGTGACAAAACAAGGGACCTTCAATTTCTAGATCAAGGTACTATGTGTCATTCATAGATGATTGTAGCACATGGACTATCTTGTATTTCATGAAGCATAAGGGCAAAGTTTTCATGCTTTAAAAAATACTTGCCTCTTGTGGATAACCAAACAAGTAAAACCCTAAAAAGACTAAGGTCAGATGGAGGGGGAGAATACTTTTCCCATGACTTTGATTCTTATCCTCAACTGAGAGGAATCAAAAGGGAAATAACCACCGAATAAAGTCTTGAGCATAATGGAGTGGCAAAGAGAAGAAATAGGGCAATTGTGGAGGTTGCAAGGTCCATGCTAAATAACTACTTGTGGGTAGAGGTAGTATCTAGTTCCCCTTATTTGGCAATACAATTCAATCAAAGGCTCTAGATGGCATGACTCCATATGAGGCTCCGAATGGAAGAAGACCTAGATTGGATCATTGCATAATCTTTGGGTGAATTGCATATGCACACATACCTTCAGAGATAAGTAATAAACTGGACCCTAAGGTAGAAAAATGTATATTCATTGGCTACGATCTTAACTAGAAAGGTTATAGATTACAATCCAAGCAACAAAGGATTTATTTTGAAGTAGAGATGTTGTTTTTTATGAACATAAATCATGGTTTAAAGATGATTGCAAGAGAATCAAGCTAGCTTATGGCCTAGAGTAGGAATTTCCAACTTTGTCAAGAAAGAATGATCACACACTTGAAGCATCAAGTGAATGTAAAGATGATCAGAAGACTCCAAGGAGAGAGATCAATCCTTGGAACTCCAAAGGCAAAGCCAAAGTGCAAGAGTTGAGGGATGTAGAAGAATCCTCTCAAGATACAATCAGAAGACCAAATCGAGAAAAGAAGAAGCCAGAGAGGTATGTGTATGATACATCATTGGTCACTGAACACTCTATTTATTTAGCACAAGATTCAAACTCTGAGGAACCCTCTTCTTATGAGGAAGCAAAGAATAAGTCTGAGTGTATGAATGCCATGGAGGAAGAGATTGAAGCCCTACAAGAAAACCATAGTTTGGAGTTGGTACCCAAGACTTCATCTATGAAGATCATAGCATCAAGGTGGATTTACAAGGTAAAGAAAAACTTTGATGGAACTATCAATAGGTACAAAGCACGGCGTGGCCAAAGCGTATGCAAAAACACAAGGAATGGATTATGAGAAAACTTTTTCACCTATGACAAAGATTCCAACTATTGAAGTACCTATGATCAAGGCATCTTTCAAGAATTGGAAGATTTACCAAATGGATGTTAAAAATTCATTCCTAATGGATGGATATCTAAAGAGGTATACATGGTTCAACCCCTAGGTGTTGAAAATTCATCGTTCCTTGGATATTTATGGAGGTTAAAGAAGGTCTTGTATGGTCTGAAACAAGTCCCAAGGGATTGGAATCATAGGCTTGTCATTTGTTTGCAGGATAGAGGATTTATTGTTAGCAAAGCACATCCTTCACTCTTCATCAAGATGAATCAATTAGAAGTCATATAACTTTGTGTATATGCTGATGATATTATAATTATAGGGAAGGATGTTGAAGGAATAAGGAGGATAAAGCTTCAAATGAAAGAAGAATTCAAAATGAGTTTCATACAACAACTCACATAGTTCCTAGGGTTGGAAGTAATGTATATAGAAAAGGCTTTGTGTCTCACTCAAAGAAAGTACATCAAAGATATGATTTCTAAGTTCAAAATGGAAAAGTCAAAGGTTTCATATACCCATGGAAATGAACCTAAAGTTAAGTGCTCATGAAGGAGAGCAAATTGAAGGTATAACTAACTATTAGAGTCTAATTGGTAGCATAACTTATGCTACCTTGACACGCATTGACATTTGCTATGGTGTGAGTGTTGTAAGTTAGTTTATGCACATTCCTAGGAAACATCACATGGAAGCAGCCGAGAGAATTCTAAAATACTTGAACGAAACCATCAATGGTTTGTCTTACCCATACACATCTGATATAGACATCAAACTTTTTTATGATGGAGGTTGGTGGGCTAAAGATGACAAAAAAAGTACATCAGGATATCTCACCTTTGCAGGTACAAAATTAATTTCACGGTCCTCAAAGAAGAAACCTACTATTGCACTCTTATCAATAAAAGCTAAATACAGAGGGCTAGCTAATGCAACTCAAGAAGCAATGTGGATCAAGAATTTGTATTCTGATTTAAGTCTTGAATCATCTACTCACATTTTTGGGGACACAGTAGTTCATTACGTCTTCCTAATAACCCAATCTACCGTGTCACGATTAAGCACATAATGTGCACTATCACTATGTTAGAGAGATGACCACAAGCAAGGAAATTCATTTTTCATATGTGTCTACTCACCAACAATGTGTAGAAAAAATGACCAAGGCATTGGATGGAGTTAAGTTTAACACTTCTATGGTGTTATGTAATCTAACCACTAGGATAGAAAAGTTTTTGTGTTGTTAAGACATTAATCAATGGATATTTTGTATCAGCTTAAGAAACTTTCGAACTGTTTTGAAGTCTCCTTAATTGAGGTTAAAAAATTCACCACTTCATCCTAAATTATCGAGACTTTATCCACATATTCTTATAAGCCGTTTATTCTATTCTTCAATCCATATATCTATCTCTAGATGCATGTCAACCACATATAGTTTTTCCTTATGTTATGCATTAATCTCTTGTTTTTTCCCCCCCTTATTAGGTTCAATGTTTTGATTTCTATACCTAGATGCATCAATATAAGATTCTTCTTCAATAAAATCCTTGCTAGTATGCCTCAAATCATCTTCAAGTTCCAATTTTAATAATTTGCAAAGACAAATTATGAATGCGAAATTCAAATAAAGAAAAAGAGCTCTTAGTGTACTACCTGATTATTTTTCCAAAGCTTTACTTTTCTTCTCGATACATCTTATTTTTTTCTTTAGCTCTAGTGTGAGCCAACTGTTGAAGTTTCAACTTGATTTATTCAAATATCCTAGTCTTGCTTCGTACTTATCTTCTTGGATTGATGATTAGCTTCTAAGTGATGTTTCTAAGATGAAATTATAGGTCTCACTCCTCCAAAGGATGGTATTGGGGATGGGATTCATCAATTTTCCTCAATCACTTGATTTTGTATCTCTAGAACCATGCTAAGATGATTTAGCTAGCTTGGATCTAATGTTATATGAAGTGAAATTATCTTGGTTCTTGTTGTATTAGTGGGTAGCTCTATGGGTGCAACTTAGAGAAGAGAGATTATCCCATATTTGTGGTTTTCAAGCAAAGGTGTAGGCTTTATGTAAGGCAATTGAATGTCGTTCCCATCAGCTCCAAGAGAGACAAAAACACTCTTCACTGTATAGGGAATGGATTCCATTTAGTGTTATCAATGGGCCTCTATTGCCTTTATTGAATGTCAAATAGACGATCTTCAATGAGCACTACCCGATCATCCTTGCATCACAGAAGAGAAGAACCTTCTTGTGTATTTACATAGTAGCGCTTAACGTTCATGAGAAGAACCGTTGCCATTATGCTCGAACCTAGCTATCAAAACCAATGTGATGATAATCAAACACATATGCAAGGCAAAGAGACTGTGCTCATTTCCACACAACCAACAAATTAAGGGTTCTAGCTTAAGCAAAAACCTCCATGTGTACCACTTGTCTTAGCTTTCTCAAGTTCCTCTAGTTGTAATTCCCCTATGCATCAATTTTTTCTTGAATGGTTCTAGAAGGATCTAGGATTCTAGAGGCAAAACATGCGCCCATGTTACTCGTGAGTGTGGAACCTAAGCTCTCACCTTGTCTTATGGTGATAGGAATTTACTCTTGACTTAATCTCTATCCAATTCAAATCACTTTATATTAGTTTCAATCTCTTTACATTATACCAACATATCCATAAAATACTTTACTTCAACAATTACCGAGCTATTATGCATATGTTCCACAAAGACCAACCGATTTCGACAATGCAAACGCATCAAGTAATGTGCATACACCAAACCTAAAATTAAAATTGAAGTCAAGAATTCCTATAATACAACAAAAAGAGGAGATATATATTGAACCCATCAAAATCTACCTAGGTTACTCTACTACTCATATATATATATATATATATATATATATATATATATATATATATATATATATATATATATATATATATATATATATATATATATATATATATATAATCAACTTGTGGCTTCAAAGATACCGAAAATGTATGTAAAAGACATAAATCCATCTTTTTAGATAAAGAGAAAGGTGAATAAATCGTAGAGTCCACCACAACAACATGAGTTACAATAGATGTATATGCGACATGTAGAAGGAGGACGAAGACTAGTACACACTTCCCAAATCATTCAACAACTATTATAGAGGAAAGTTTTTTCCTCAAAATCTATTGAGAATGGATATTTTCAGTTAAATATTGAAGTCTTTGATCTTAGACACTGGACATTAGATGAGCAACAAAAGTTTCAACAGATAGAAAATCTCATGGAGCATTTTCAACAAATTGTCACCACATTTAGAGAGTAGAACCAAATTTTAAAGGAGTATCTTGTTGATAGGTAGCACCTAATTGCATCAATGGATTCTTAGAAAATATATTAGTCAATAAGATAACAAATCAGGTTGACTAAATCATTTCAAATTAAAGTAAAATTAGCTCAAAATTTTGTTTATTGGGGCAAAAAGTATAGGGTTGCAAGGAGATAACAAAGAACTTAGAAATGTGAAGGAATTGGAAGCAAATGGCCAGCACTTCAATAGTTTTAACATCAAGTTGCTATAAAAGGACCTATGTAGCATATTACAAAAATAACTAAGGTACTCTAAAAGCCAAGTTCTAGAGTCTTGTGTCTAAAGAAAAACACTAGAGTGTTATTTCCACATGTCCAGTTGATCTAAGTACAAACACATTCCGTAATTAAAAGAAAAAAACATGTGGATTCAATGTCTAGAGTAGGAGCTATAGAAATTGTACATGAAGAATCACTTTTGAGGGACACAAGGTCTAATAAAGGAGACTCACGTGATGTGCCCAAAAAAAACTTTGTTAATACTTATTGAAAAGGATCACAAAAGTATGATTATTCCAAGTGAACCTAAGTTGATAGCATCCATTCAAATAACGCCGAATATAGTGATTGAAACAAGTTTTGCATATGATTACATTATTATGATTTTGAGCACAAATGACTCAAAAAAATTAAATTTCAACTAATTTCATTGAACTCTTACTTCCAATAGTGGGTCCAAACCATTATTGGAAATTTTTTTGCATGTACATAATTTCTTTATATGAACCATTTTGTAATGATGGAGATTTAAAAAAAAGAGGAATGAGAAACACAATGTAGAAGTGAAAGATAATTTTTTGTGTTTAAGGAAGAGAGAAAAAGAAAAAGGGAGCAATTTCAAGTCATAAAGTTGAAGCAAGAGTTGCAAGATACTTTTAGGAAGCCAATTAGATGCAAAAATAAGAAGGTTTACTAATTGAGCAATATTGCACAATTATGGTTTGGAAAAATATATTTATAGTTTCTTGTCTTGTTTTATATTGCACTTTTTTATTGTAATAGGAAGAAACAATTCTTTGTCTTAGTTAAGGCCTTACAGTTTCTGTAGATTGATAAACTGCACTTTCTTTGGACTAATGAGGTGCATTTTCTTCTATAGATTTCATTAACTAGAAATATACATATCTTGAAGTAAAGTATTCAAGATTTCCATTTTTAGTAACCTACATTCCAAAGAAAAAGTCAACATAGGCTTGGAAATTTCTCTTTTGTTCCACTTTCCCATAAAGTATTCCTTCAAGAGTTTGGCCCAAAGTATTAGGGCTTTTGTTACTCAAAGTTGGTGCTTTGCAATTAAATCCATTAAGAAAAATCTCTTGAAATGTAAGAGAGAGGTCGATAGAATGTTAAAAAAATAAAACAGAGATGAATAAATTGAAGTGCACAAAGGGAGAGTTGACTTCCAATGCATCTAACTAAGTTTAGAGAGGGCTTTTAAATTGTTATGCATGTGTGTATATACTTGAATGTGTGTGTTCTCAAGAGTGCTCCTAGCGTGATGTCTATCTTTCATCCTCTTTCTCTTTCTCTTTCTCTTTCGTCAGTTCTCGGCACAAATGTTCTCATAGAAATCCAATTTACTTTGTACTCATAGCCCATAAAATCGCAAGCAATTTGCCTACATAGTTTGGAATGTTGTTAATTTACAACGCTCCTAGCAACGGTATCCTCAATTATCATCTAAGCAATGAAATCTGTCATTTATGTGACTTAGTCTTTCTTTTTCTCTATATCATCGCTTATGCAAATGCTAAGTGGATATGGCATCGCATAAGCAACATTACCCACTTTTTTTTAGTTGGAAGCATCGCTACACCCCTTTATTCCTTATAGTGAATGGCTTGCTTTAATTCACGAAATGGCGGGCTTTACAAAAATATACAGATTTAACTCCAACTAAAACACCTTAAAAATGACTTAAAAAAGACAAAAAACTATTCTTAGAAGCATCGCTACTTCTTAATTATTCTCTCAAACCTACCGCATAATGTCCATCTAGGAAGGCTAGAAGTTAAAATATATTCACATTCGTAGACGAGGAATCTTCGTTCGTGTTGTTGCACTTAAAAAATATGATATATTGTTGACTATTAAAATTAAGTGCATTTTATGTGTGCTTCATGCTCCTTCTTCACCTTCGCTTCATCTCCCACTCTTATGTGCAACTCCATGTCACCTTTGGCACAGTTAAGCTCACTCTTTCACAATGGCACGTATAAAATCTCTCATTCACATCCACTTTTTCATATCCCGAGTTCCTCTCCATACCTCCCCACTCGTACACAAGTGCTGTCCCCGCATTGACTCTCTCCCTCTCTCTCTCTCTCTCTCTCTCTCTCTCTCTCTCACACACACACACACACAGAGACAAAGACACACACACACCCCGCATCAAGCATTCACAACCACACTCTCATGTAAACCTCTCTATCTTCTTTGGAAGATTAAGCATCCACATGTATACACACATGTGTGTATAGTACGATTGCCATCTCTCTCTCTCTCTCTCTCTCTCTCTATATATATATATATATATATATATATATATATATATATCTATATATATATATATATATATATATATATATATATATAATATATATATATATATAACCTTACAAGAAGGAGATCTAGTATAATTTAAATCTTTGTATTTATAAGACTCTTTATTGTAAAGGGAAGTGGTCTTGAGAGAGCCACTATAAAAAGGCCAAACACCTCACTTGCAAGAAGTTTCTACCAAGTGAAAAAGTGGGTTTGCTTTCTTCTAGAAAACTTTTCACTTTGCATTTTGAGAGTGTATATTGCTTGATTGAGTGTGTGACACTTTCTTTAGATGAAATTATGTGTTATCTACCATGTTTGTGATCTTTGAAAGCTCTTTTTCATTATTAAACACTTATTTAGGTGATGGATACGAGTCGAGAAGATGATTCCATAGAATTGTGGGGCATATGTAAGGATATTAAGTGTTCTCTATTGCATTTTTCATATTGCAAGATATATTATGTTGTGAGCTTCAAAGCAAGTCATTGCACATAAAAGACATGTTAGTTCTGAGTAAGTTATCATCCTTTTTGTGTTTGCCACTACTTGTAGATTGCCTTAAGGGAACCCAAATTGGCTTGCAAAGGAGTCTTGAATTCACCACTTTTGAGCTACTTTTCCATCTAGCCACCCCTCATCGTGATAGGTGTACCCTCATCATGAATTGACTTGGCAGAATGGTCAGATCACCTAAACTTTATGTCATTAGCTTCATCGTTTGAGATGACATCTTCTGGAATTTGTAGACCTTCTTGAGTGAGAGTGGGAAAATCACCTTCCAAGTCATAGGGTAGCTTAATTTTCATGCAATCATCTTCAAACCATGAACTATTTTCATCAAACACCACATCCCTATTGACTGTAAATCCTTTGTTAGTGGGATTATACAACCTATATCCCTTCTGGTTTTATTCATAGCCAATGAATATACACTTTTTAGTTTTTGGATCAAGCTTCCCTCTAATCTATGAGCGTATATGTGCATAAGCAATGCACCCAAAGATTTTACAACGGTCCAATGAGGGTCTCCTACCATTCAATGCCTCATAAGGTGTCATTCCATCCAAGGATTTGTATGGGAGCCTATTAATCAACTATGTGGCTGTGGAAACAACCTCTGCCCATAGGTAATTTGGTAGTTTCTTTTCATTCAACATTGATCTTGCAGTCTCTACTATCAGTCTATTCCTCCTCTCTGCCATTTCATTTTGTTCAGGAGTGTATCTTGTTGTGACCTCTCTCTTTATACCTTTGTCTTGTAAGAATGAGTCAAATTCACGTGAGAAATACTCACCATCAAATCTGATTCTCTTCAAGCTTCTACCTGTTTGGTTCTCAACCAATGCCAAATATTTCTTAAAACAAGTGAAAATTTCATCTTTATGCTTCATGAAGTAAAGAATTGTCCATCTACTGTAATCATATATGAATGAAACATAGTACATTGAACCTAAGATTGATGGTTCTCTGCTAGGACCCCACAGATCTGTGTGCACAAGCTCCAAGTAGTCTTCATACATGTATCTTTTTCTATTGAATGGTTGCCTGAGAGATTTTTCGAATTGGCAAGATCCACATTTCTAAATCATGTGTTGCTTGGACACATTTGGAAGGCCAAGCACACTCTGATCCCTGCATAGTTTTTTTATTGTTCTTTCACCTATGACCTACCCTTTTATCCCATATCTCTAGTTCAGAAAGAGTTTGATCTTTGTAATTGAAGAGCGCAATGTTTCTAGTATCTTCAACTTCAAATGTAAAGAGTCTACGAGATTTCTCATCTTGTGCAATCGTCTTGAATCCTTGTTGAGGGTCCTCCACATATGCTCCATGCCTTGTGAATCTAACCTATAAGCCATTCTCAACAATCTGCCCAACACTGATAGTGCTAATTGACATAATAATCATGCTAATTAGTATACATAATGTGCTAATTAGCAGATTTTCTATAATGAATAACATATTAAATTTGTGTGAGCTATTACATATTGACTCTACTAATCTGCATGCATAATGTGCTAATTAGCATGTTCACTATACTAAATAGCATATTGATTGTGCCAATTATCATTACTACTATGTTAACTAATGTAATGATAGTTCTAATTGACATAATATGTGTGCTTATTAGCAAACATAATGTGATAATTAGCATATTGACTATGTTGAATAACATACTTATTATGATAATTATTATATGGATTGTGGTAATCAACAAACTATTGTGCTATTTAGCACAATGATACCACAATAAGCATAATGAATGTGCTAATTAGCATATTAATATGCGAATTAGCAAACTACTATGCTAATTATCATAATGAATATTGGCTATGAGCTTTCTTCTTTATGCATGCAAACACCTCTAACTTGGAGGAAAATCATAGAAAAATCTTATCTTCATTTTGATTGGTAAAAAGGATCTATTCCATCTATATAAAGATACTACCTTGTGGGTGAAAACTTAAGGCACATATCGATTCCACACGAGACTAGACATTGGCATCATTTTTGGGCGATAAGACCTTCTTGTGATTATAGATTGTTGTAAGGAGTTAGAAACTACCAGATTCAATCACTCTTGGTAAGACCTATCCTAAAAAATGAGTGAAAATAAAGTAGTTTATAAATTCAAAGGGGTAGCTTTTCAGGCAAGCAAAAATAGGGCTCAAATAGCTCAATATGCAACTAGTGATGAACAAGCTTTAAGCATAATCCATGTTGAAAATCAAGTCTCAATCATGCAAAAGGACGCAATCACAATTTTTGCAAGTAGAACAATAAAAAAATGAGGACCCAAAGTCATGGAATCAAGTTAGAAGCTCCGACAAATTCAATAAAATTCAAATCTCATCAATCACCCACCAAGAGGTGCACCTACACTGATTGGTGGGCGGTTATCTAGATTATAGAAAAGTAAAACTCTATATAAGAACCATCCCACTTTTTTTTCTTGAGTTGAATGCATTCCACAAGTTTCCCACTTAGTTTAGTGAAGTCATAAACTCCAACAAGCAGCACCCTTGCTTGTTGAGCTCATTTTCTCATGATTTTGCTCCTCTGTATCTAGAGGTATAGTTAGAATTTTCCAAATTTGATTGTAGCAAATTGCAAAGCATTGTTTGCTCTCTCATTATACCAATTTTCATTGATTTCAACCTTCAATTGGTATCTCATATAGTGCCTCAAAGTTTGCCAAAGTTTCAACTTCTTTGAGTGATTGAGTTGTGAGAAATTGCCAAGTTTGTGAAGTTATATCTCTACACATAGGCAGAAAGTGTTGCAAACAGGTAGCTTGTTTTGTAGAGGATTGTTCTCCGAACTAGAATATCCATTTGAGATGTTTTAAAGCTGTGAGCATATATCACTGCTTGTGGGCCTAATTGAGGGCAACCATCTTCCATTGTTGCATTGGGGGTTGGAATCATCTCCCATTAGTGATATCAAACCATTTTGGAGGTGTGGAGACATCATGGACATCATATTGAAGACTTGAAGGGATCAATTCAACTGGTGGAAGCACAAAGAGGACTTATCAAAGCAAGAAGACATCAAAAGGGGGCTACACGGATCAAGATCTCAACTAGTCAAAGGTTAGCAAGAGAGAAGCTATCAAAAGGTAAAATCCACACCTTCTGCAACATAAAAACACTTAGGGAGAAGCTAAAGGAGCATCTTAGATCTTAGTATGGTTGAATATAATGCACAAATAGAGAAGTTAGAGAAATGCAATTATTAACCATGGACATTTACAGTTAGCAACTACCTAATGGGCAAAGGATTTTGGGGATTAGTAAGTGGCATGCCAATGCACATGTACATGATCCACCACTTCAATGGTAGGTCAACACACTAAATGAATGGATAGAAAGGGATAGGAGAGTCATATTCATTCTAGCCCAACACATAAGCAATAGCATGATAGGGCATATACAAGATTTGGACACATCCAAGAAGGTTTGGGAAACCTTGGAGAGAATGTACTCTTCATCAACCAAGGCAAGGAAGATTCAACTCAAGAATGAGCTAAATAATCTTAGGAAAGCACCAAGTACTAACCTAAACGAGAACATTTTGAAGGTTAAGGAGCTTGCACATGCCCTAGGCTCAATTGGGAGCCCAATCAAAGATGATGATCTTGCTGTGCACACTCTTAATGGCTTGAGAGAGGATGAAATGTGGAAAGCATTCACCACATCAGTTTATGTGAGGGATTCCCTACCAAAATTTGATCAATTAGTCACATTGATGGTAACAGGGGAGATCACAATCAAAGGGCAACCAAGCCCAAGTTTTCGATGAAGGTAGAGTCAAAGGCAAAGGAGGTGGAAAAAACTCCCAAGGCATAGGAAGTTCAAACTTACACTCAAACAACCAAGAAGGATCCAACCAAAGCTATGGATCAAGAGAAAGAGGAAGGAGTAGAGGAAGAGAAGGGAGATCACATGGAAGAGAAGCATCCAATGGAGAATGCTACAATCATGGAAAATTGGGCCATTATGCAAGAGACTATTGGTCCAAAGGAGTAGGAAATAAGGGATACAAAAGGAACCAAGGTAATTATGCTAGTACTTCAAGAAATTCAGAAAATGAGAACTTTCTTATGATGTATGGGTCAAGTGAAAGAGTCAATTCAAATTTTACATGGTACATTGATAGTGGTCGTAGCAACCATATGAGTTGCAATAAAGATGTTCCTTGATTTTCACTCACCCATCACTCAAGGAAATGTAGAGACACGGGATTACACTGAGCAAAAGATTACATATGTATGAGATGTTGCATTGAATGGATCTCAAAGCTCCAAGGTGTTGCATGTGCCAGCTGTCACAAAAAACTTGATTTTGGTAGGTCAAATGGTTGAAAGAGTTTATGAGGTGAGGTTCAACGATCAAGGATGTTTTTTTGAAGACCCCATGCATGACTACAAGCTCATAGCAAAAACGAAAGAAGTAAAGAAGGCTCTTGACCATGGAGGTAAAGCCATTGTTGGCAACAGTCAAGTCATCACAAGACAAGGGAGTCAACGTAGAGAATCAGAGCAGAGAGAAGGGCCAAGTAGGCAAAGCATTCAAAGAAGGTCTGGCAATTAGGCCACACAATTTTCCAAGATAACTCCCTTTTAATAGTGATTTTCAGCACTACATGAAAATTATAAATACCATTTTTGTTAGATTAGACTCCATTTTGTTCAAGCCAAGAGTCCTCAAGCTTGAGGGGTATTTGAAGTAGCAACATACCAACTTTCACATTTTTTTAGACTTCGTTTGAGCCCTCAAATAAGCCCTAGAACCTAATTTTTAACTATGCTAGACACTATGTCTGGACAAGGCCAAAGCTAATCGAAAACTATAAAAAGATCTAGAGAGCTCATTTTTTAGGTTAACTTGTTAGTGATTTGAGCTTGTGTATGAGACCTCTTGAGTTATCTAAAGAACTCCATTATTCCTCTCTTTTTTCTTCCCTTGTGTGCACGTGTGTGTATGTGTGTGCATGCTTGTGTGCTTCTCACTCACGCACTTGTGCCATCACTTGCTCATAGTCTTCATACTAGTCCTCACATCTCCACGGATTGACAATTATGAGGTGGACCTCCTCACATTGGTACTTGCCATTGTGATAGAGTGACACCAAATTTGGCGTCGTTGCTCAAGAGAGAGCTTAGAGTGAAGCTATTGTCAATCATACTGCTATGCCTTGGGTCCAATAGTTGAGTGATTATCCATACCACTCACTTATGGATATGCAAAGTGGCAGTAGAAGAAGAGAAAAGAGAAAATGCTAGAGAGTTAGGTGCTAAGGAAATTCATAGATCCATTCGAGACCCAACCTATGCACCTATAGTCTTTCCGGATGAAGAATTTGAACCTCATGGTTGGGTAGAGATCTTAGCAACAATGGACGTAGCCATCAATGAAGAAAAATGGACACCCCACTATGGGATGGCTATGACATTTCAGTCTTCATGATAAAGCCAATGATGTGTGATTCGATTATTGAAGAATGGGAGCCTAGAAGCGAAGAAATTGACCAAGAGAGTGACTCAGATCTAGAGTCAATCATTATGGATCCTCCTTTTGCATCAGAAGAGGAATATTTCTACAAAGTAAAGGCTCGCCCTCAGAGACATAAAGAACTTACTAGTGATGTGAGATTAGCCACCTAGGTAGCCACCAAGAATGGAGGCAAGAAAAGGAAGAAGAGAGAAGCCACATCAGATGAGGAAGACTCTTTGTTTGAGGTCCATGAAAACTTTAAGAAGTATGAGATAGAAGATAGGAGAGTCATGATAAGAATTCCTAAACGTGATGCACAAGCAGGAGAGGCCTATGATAACAAAGAAACCACCAAGAAAATTTTTGTAACCATAGAAGAAGGAGAAGAAAGATGCACTCACATAAGACATGACTTGATTGAGGAAGAGGAACAAGAGTTGATCACCTTGTTAAGATAATACAAAGATGTTTTTGCATGGAGCTACAAAGTCGTAAAAGGTGTAGTCCCTGAGATATGCTGACACATGATCCCCATGACCTCAGCTGCCAAACCTTCTAAAGAGAATCCATATACATATAATGACAACTATGCTGCCAAAATCAAGGAAGAGATTGATTGGTTGGTAGAAGCTCAATTCATCTATTAAATCGAGCACACTAAATGGGTATCCCCTATCGTAGTGGTGCCCAAGAAGAATGGAATGTTACGTGTATGCATTAACTATGGAAGTCATTTTTGGCATACTTACTCTGGATAATTGTAAAAGCAAAGAGAATGAACAATCTCGTAAATTTAGGGAGCTGAAACCATTACTCATGTGGTATGAAGAATAAATTAAAATCATCCCTAAAGTGTAGTATCACTTTTATGTGAGGGAAGATTCAAACTCAAACTCAAACTATGAGTATTAATAGACATGCTTTTAATCATAGGCTATAAGAGCTATCCTGAGACATTGAGATACTTCAATGAGCATACATTGAGCTCACTTCATGTATGTGTACTCCACTACACTTTCCTTGTATCATACATTCTTTAGCATATACATTCTGATACATTTCTTCAGATACATCTCTGTCCACTATTCTCAGTTGTATCTTAATCAATACAGTGATTTTGTGGAATCAATTTCTTTATGTCTACTCATTCATTTGCTATACATTAATTTTTCTTAGTTAGATTAAAGTTTCTACTACTTGCATGTCAATTTTCATGAAGTATGGTTCAGAGGATTCTGAGATATGAAGCATAGAATGTGATTGTGTCTACATACCTTCTAGATCCTAAAATGTTGGGATGACTCCCTTGACTTGTTATAATCATTTACTAGTGTATAGGATGGCTAAATTGATGTGATAACTTGCTTTAGTTAGCAAAACACTCCAATTAGATGTGTGAAAAAGCTCTCTCATCAATTCATACCAAGATGTCAGCTCCAAGCATAATACTAAGCACTTTTATTCCCAAAAATAGAAGGTTTCGTCACATCTTTGGTACATGCAAGTTATCTGTTTGGGTACATGCAAGTTATCTGTTTGGGTACATGCAAGTTATCTGTTTGATGGAATCATTTGGGAATGATGTTCCAAAGGACTTAGTGGTTCCAAATGCATTATTGTGAAGCTCTACAAGAGAATGAGACTTGGGAATTGGTGCCCAAGAAACCATCTATGAAGGTCATTGGCTCAAGATGGATTTACAAGGTAAAGAAGAATGCTGATGGCTCAATTAATAGGTACAAAGCAAGGTTTTGTAGCTAAAGCATTTGCACAGACCCAAGGTATTCATTATTAAGATACATTCTCACCTGTGACTAAAATAACTACAATTAGAGTACTTATGAGTGTTGCAACTTCCAAGAATTGGAAGATATATCAAATGGATGTTAAAAATGCTTTTCTAAATGGTTGGATTTAGAGGAGTTATACATGGCTTAACCTCCTAGCTTTGAAGATCAATCATATCTAGAGTATTTTTGCAGGTTGGTGAAAGCCTTGTATGGCTTCAAGCAAGCTCCTAGAGTTGAAATCATAGACTTGTCACTTACTTGCAAGATAAAAGTGTTATGGCAAGCAAGGTAGATCGTTCCATATTCATTAAGAGGAACCACTCAGAGGTCATGTATCTTTGTGTTTATGTGGATGAGATAATCATCATAGGCAATGATGTAGATGGAATTAGGAAAATGAAAGCTCAAATGAAGAAAGAATTCTAGATTAGTGACTTTGGCTTAGTCACATACTTCCTACGTTTGGAAGTGGTATATATAGAGCAAGGTATGTTCCTAACTCAGAAAAAATTCATTGGAGATATGCTCATGAAATTCAAGATGGAAAACACAACGATTACAGGTACACCCATGGAGGTAAATCTGAAGCTAAGTGCTCATGAAGGAGAATTAATTGAAGATGTTACTAGCTATCAAAGCTTAGTTGGAACATTGAACTATGCGCTCTTACTAATGTAGATATCTATTATGGAGTTAGTGTGCTAAGTGAGTTTATGCAGACTCCAAGGAAGCCTCACATGGAAACATCCAAGAGAATTCTGAAATATTTGAAGGGTACAATCAATGAAGGGCTGTATTATCCACATGCATCTGATATAGATGTTAAACTCTTTTCAGATGTTGATTGAATAGGCTAAAAAAATGATAGGAGGAGCACATCAGGCTATCTTACTTTTGCAGGTACAAAGTTGATTCCATGATCTTCTAAGAAGCAACCTACATTTGCTCTTTCATCAATAGATGTTGAACAGAGGACTTGCAAATGCTACACAAGAAGCTATGCGGATTATGACCCTATATTCAGTTTTAGGGTTAAATACCTCTACTCCACATATATTGGAGTCAACATTAGTTCATTACATCTTGCTACTAAACCTATCTATCATGCCAGGACTAAACATATAGAATTTCATGTTGGAACAAAACAATCACAAATTGATGATTACAAAGAGCTTGAAGCATGCCAATGATCAGATTGAAGTGAAAGAAGTCATTTGAGAAAGTGAAGAGATCTCTGAAGTGAAGCTTGTATACATATGTACATTACAGATGGGAATTCTTGTACTCTGAGTGTAGACTATCCTTAGGATGGTAAGGAGTAATGTAATAGACGCGGGTTGATTCTAGAATCATATGTATATAAGTCAATAATGTAAAGAAATACATGAGAGAGTCATTAGAAGCCAAGTGTCATTGAGATAGATGTGTAGAGAGTCATCTTCACGAGTTAGCGTCGAGTCTTTCTCTGATTTCTCTCAGCCTGATCATGTGGATCAGGACACATCTAATCTAGAAATTAATGAAGCTATGTTCAAAGTTTTATGGTTTAATTCCTTTCATGTTGTGAGTATGATCAATAGGAACATGTGTATGTAAAATCAGCAAGTAGACCTCTCAGAGTTGCACACTTTTTCGTGTCAATGTTTTGCTTAGATCTCAGTGCACCGTGTAAAGTTTTTGATGAGTGAGTATCCAAAATCTAAGTTAGAAGGTAAGGAAGCTATGGCTAAAAGAATTTAGCAAAAGGGGATCTGTGCTGTGAAAAATCAACCTTAGAAGTTAGCTATGTCAAAGTCGCTTGTTTAGGAAGACAGTTTTTGACATACTTTTGATCTTAAGGATCAAATTAAAGTTTTAATGAATCTTTTGAAGGACTAATGGTTGACATGATTGCGTAAAGGTAGCATGGAGATATGTGTATCATTAGTTTGAAGAAATCTAAAGATATGTGCAGGTAATGAAGTCAATCTTTGAAGCAGACTTCTTGAAGAAGAAAGATTCTCACTCAGAGAAGTGATAATTGAAGATTTTGTAAATGAAGGTAACATTTGTATAAATTTTGGTCCATAATTGATATAGAGGTTCTCTTAAATTAGTATAGATCAAGCCTTTGGAGATTTAGAGGTCTCCAACATTTCACTACCATTATGTCAGCGAAAAGATTATGAGTAAAGAGATACAACTCTCATATGTATCTACACATCAACAATGTGTAGATATGATGACAAAGGCATCAGATGGAAGCAAATTAAACAGGTTCAAATCAATGATTGGATTGTAGGAAATCATGAAGGATTGAAGACTCAAACATCTTAGGCTTGATGGGGAGTCGTTGGTGCAATTAGCAAGCTTAAGCACATTGCTAAAGCCTTAGGACTACTCATCCATTTAAGAAAGAGCTACATGTGAACCTATGCTAGTAATTTTGGGCATAGTTACTTTGGATAATTGTAAAAGCAAAGAGAATAAGGAATCTCATGAAGTTTGGTACCTAAACCCATGAATCATGTGGTCGGAAGAAAAAATTCAAAGAATCCTTAAAGTGTAGGATCACTTTTAGGTGAGGGAAAATTAAAACTCAAACTCAAACTATGAGTATAAATAGACATGCTGTTATTCGTAGGCTATAGGAGCTATCTTGAGGGACATTCATCTACTTCAATGAGCATACATTGAGCGCACTTCATATATGTGTAGTCCACTACACTTCCCTTGTATCATATGTTCATTAGCATATACATTCTAATACATTTCTTCAAATACATCTCTGTCTACTGTTCTCTACTATATCTTCATCATTAAAGTGACTTTGTGGAATCAATTTCTCTATATGTTCTCATTCTTTTGCTAAAATTTAACTCGATTTAGTTACATTGAGGTGTTTGCTACGTACATATAAATTTCATCAAGTTTCATTCAGAGAAATTTTAGATATGAAGCATAGAAGGTGATTGTGTCTATATACCTTCTAGATCCTAAAAAGTTGGGATGACCCCCCTGACTTGTTAGAATCATTTCCTAGTGTATAGTACAGATAAATTGATGAAATAACTTTCTTTAGTTAGCTATATGCTTTAGTTAGATGTGTGTAAAGCTTTTTGGTCAATTCATACCAGGTTGTGAGCTCTGCGCATAATACTGAGCACTTCTATTCCCAAAATAGAAGGTTTCTTCACATCTCTAGTACATGCAAGTTATTTGTTTTGATGCATAGCCTTATTGTACCTAGTCAATAAGCCCTGTAACACAGGAAGGCTAGTGAGATGGTTTCTATTGTTGGAGTTTGATTTCAAAGTATTGGTTTATAATACTTGTCTACAATGGATATGAAAGGATCGAATTACTCAACCAGAAAACCCAACACATAAACAGATTAGCCATTCACTGAAACAAGAGAGATAACCACTACTCGCAATCGCATCTAATAACCAAAGACTTCTTCATGTATGGCTTCCAAAGTCATTGGTAGAGGCCCAAAGGACACAACAATGCATATGGATCCTGAAGAAGGTCAGACAAACTGCAAATCAAAAACTAGAAAGGCTTAACGAGATATCATGCCTACAAAGTGAAGCAAGGAAATTTATAAAGACTCATCAAGGGCACCAAGTGAACACAACATCTAAACCTCAGACTTCAAGTAGGAACAAGACAAGGACCATAGAACGAGAAGCTTGACAGAAACAAATGCTTCAAGCACAAGCTACCAAGTGGATATGGAGACCTAAAAGGCAGCAAGGACAGGAAGAACAAACTCAAGAGGATTCTTCTTGCACTGATGAAGAGAACATTGCATCTAGAGTATGCATAACAGGGCCACATTACAAGGCCATGCATTCGGCACAATATATCTTCAACAAAACTAGTGGTGCACATTTCTATCATTGGAATAGGTCTTAGCTTCTACTATCATAGGAATGATTGTACATTGTAAATAAATAAGTGCTTCAGCTAGAATTACTTTTTTGTTTTCTTTCAAGAATAAAACTCAAGGAAAAGTGTGGTAAGAGACCTTAAAATTACTCCTCAATGATGTACTCAGGTAATGAACACTCTTCAACCGGTCTACATAATCCTTTAGTGCCCAAAGCAAAAGTTCTAGATGCAGAAGGAGAATGGGTGATTATTCAATTCACTCAAGAATTGATTAAAGAAGCATGTGGATGGTAGAAAGATGGGAACACAGACCTAAAGGATGAAGCCGAGGAACAAATACCTGCACATTCATGGATATTAATCGTGTGGATATTGAAGAATAGGTCAGACTCATTCACCAACATTTGTGCTTTCCCAACGTGCACCGCTACACAACACCTCAAAAGGCTATAGTACAACTCGTATCTCATGCAACAAAACAAATTGGTAATGAAGTGAACCTGATGCCCTATGTCCAAGAGTGCTTATTGAAAGACAAGAAACAATGGGGCCACAAGAAGTTCTTGAATGGAAGTGTAACATTGACTATTCTAATCTATCATGCCTTACATATTCGAGAGTACCTTAAGGAAATGCCTTCATCAATGGAGATGGCAAAATATGCAAAGTTGGCCACCATTCCAAGAAAGAAGAAAGGATTAAGAGTGAGCGAAGAAGCGGAAACCAGCTCTCAACCCAGAATGAGAGGAGCGAAGAGATTAAGAGAAATATTAAAGGCTAAAGAAGCGCTTCTTGCTTCAAAAAGAATACACGTACTTCCAAGAACCACCATCGATAATACCAAGCCCATCAGGGAAGCAAAGTTAAAGGATGCTATGGAAGACACTCATAGATATATGTAAGGACAAGTAAACTTGTTAGTACATGGGAACCACTATCATCAATCTCATGTAGGAACGATGAAGCCGAGAGAGCACAGATAACTACAAGAAGCAAACTCCTGGAATCACAAATAAAGGTGTACATGGAGGAAGCAAATAATCTAAGAAATAGAAATAACAAACTGATGACTTTCATTCTGTGCAACCAACCGGTGGAGGCACAAGAAATCACACCAAATAATGCACAAGCATTGGAAGCACAAATAGCAAGGTATGAAGACTAGCTGAAACAAGAGCAGACTCTAAGAGAAGAATGGGAAAAGAAGTATATGTATGACATGAATGAACTCAAGAAAAGGTGGAAGACAATAGAAGACAAACTTCTTGTACTATATAATGAAGATGGCAATCAAATAATGGCTCTAAGAGAAGAACTCCTGAAGAACAAAGAAGCACTAACAAAGGCGGCCAGTGAAATCAAGGAAAAAGATGAAATCATTGAAAAGTTCATGGCCCAGATAGCACATCAAGATACAATGGGGACACCAATAGTTCCAAGCTCCCAAGTGGCATTCATTTTTGAACTTTATTGGTATAAATCAGGGAGCCGATGCAATCATTTTTGACTTATCTATGACCCCCAGTCGACTAACCATAATGGCAATCTATTCTAGATTAATGTTCCTACCGAGTCCATACATGCAGACATTCAAGGAAGCATTCTTTACAAGATTTTTAGAGATGGAATCAAAGATTTTTGTCAAAATAACTTCCAACTTAAATGCAAGATTGGTAGCCTACGAGCTTAGTTTCTTTGCAAATCATAGGCAGGCACCAAATGATGGAGTAAAGTCACTCAGCGGAAAGAGCTCATGATATATGAAGCTAATTTTCTAAATCACAGAGAGCAAAAGGTCATACAAACTTACTGACATCACCACAAAAAGCCTATCGGGGATGACAAAGTTCAGGAGGAGGGATGTGTGGAGGGAGAGTCAAGTAAAAAGAGAAGAAGAAGAAGAAGAAGAAGAAGAAGAAGAAGAACGAAGAACAAAACAACTCAATAAAAAAGAACCACCCTCTGCCCAAAGCCCCATAGGGGCATGCATCAAAGAGTGGAAATAAAGAATCACAACTAGGACCTTTCAAGGGGACACTGTACACAAAGGATTCTTCATCGGATAAAGTAACAACTTGTCTGAGAATCCTAGTTGCTTCTCCCTCTACCAGGTGTGTGCGGTGGAAAGAAAAGAACAAGCTAAAGAAAAGCATCTGGTCCCATAGGATGAGAAGAAATATTTAAAGAAATAAAACCTTTGAAGCATCAATTGAAAGATAGAAACTGATGCAAAGTTGACTGAGTGATGTGCATGGCAAAAAGAAGTAAACATGATCCAGAAAATACAACAAGGACAAAGTTAGAAAGAGGTAGAGGCTCAGAAGTTGAAGAGGGTGACTAAAAATATCACATTCTTAGACACTAGATGTGTGTGTGGCAGCTCGAATTAACACAACAACCCAGATTTATGAATATACGGAATACCAAGGGGATTACAGAAGCAAAGGACTTAGATCAGATAAGGTAACAAATTCACTGACAGTGCTTATCGCTTCTTTGACCACTGGGTGCGTGTAAAAGAGCTATAAACAAGCTGCAGACAAAGAAGAAAAGCCTATCAAGGGATGACAGAGACAAAGACGGGGAGAGTGTTGCAGAGTAAAGAAGAACAAATGAGAAGCCCCCAAAAATTTTCAAATTATGAGCACAATTTTTTCTCCTTCAAAATCCTTTGAAAATCCCTTGAAGCTATGTAAATGCAATAGAGGAGTCCTCTAGATGCATAAGCCCCAATCATTGTATCATAATCCTTGTACAATATTAGGAAATGGGTGACTACCTCTTCTCCATTAAGGTTCACTACCAATTAAACATTGAATTGGGCCATTACCTTCTCTCCTCATCAAGGAACAATCTTGGGCAACCAACTTCTCCTATTGAATACCACATCTCTGGTGACTCTTCCCACTTTGGAAGGTGACCTCCACAATATCCCTTCATAGCCATTACCATCACTTTGGTCCGTCTTTTATTTTGTGACTACCTCTTTGGCCCACTTTTAGTCTTGCCTTGAGACATGGATTATACTTGAGCTAGGTGACTCCATGAGAAGATGACTACTAGATGTAGGCAATTTTAGAAACATAATCACAAGGAGCTAAAATATGGAGATTCCATTATTTTTGAAGGCATACATTCTTTGCAAGTGAAGGTATATGTTGGGAAGGAATATAGGCTTCAGGTGGTCCAAAAATATTATATTGCTGGAATTGGGGGCCACCAGCACCTCTTTTGGACATGGTCAAAATAGGGTGTCTACTCCACCTATTTTTTGGAGGACTATCGTGGATGTAAAGTGATGGAGTAAAATTTTATTAACTTTTCAGTAGAGTGTTTAAGTTTGAATTAATGCAAGGAAGATCATCGCAAATCTCTGGTGGTTTCAAAAGATTTAATTGGTGTACCTAAAGAGGGTTGGTTGCTAGTGCCAAAATTAGCCTACTCCTTCACCAATCTTGTGAGTTTGGTGCATGCGACATTGAAGGCATGGATTTAGAAATCCCACTCCTCTAACCTCTTGGGACTATATGAATAAAGGCTTGGCACTCATTTTCCCATCATATATCATGATCATGATCATCTTAGATCATTATCGTCATCCTTTTTATCATCTTGCATTGTTATTAGTCTCTGTTTTAAGTATAATCTCTATTTAGCTATCTCTTGGTAGCTATTCTATTTGAACTTTCCAAATTTGTGTCAAGGCCATTCTAAGGTGACTATACAGGTAGTTAGCATTACAGAGTGATTGAGTAGTATTGGCTAGTATCTCTCTTAGTTCTAGTCTATTGTAGTTTTCTTGTAGAGATTACTTGATTGTTTCTGTACTTCTTGTTGATGATTTCTTCTAGTCTGTGTAGTGGCCAATAGCCCACTATAATGTTCATTTGGACTATTTTTTATTTAGTGTAATCATTTGGAGTCTTAAGAAATTGGGCTTTTTTTTATTTGTATACTTGCAACTTTTCCATCTCTATGTCTTTATAGTCAAGTAGTGTACCTGCACACAGACATGTCACAGGGTATACTTCCCTACAAAACAATGCCCCTTGAGTAGAAAAAGTACTGGAACTATGGTCGTGGTGGCCTCTTCTACAATTTGGCACCCGATAGTTAGATACCCCAATTGTTGGTGCATACCAATCACCAATTGAAGGCTTGGAAGATCAAATGATGAAGGAAGAATCAATTCCTAAAGTGTGGAAGAAGATCACAATCAGAGGACAAGAGAAGTGTACACATATGTACATTAGCATAGTCATAGATGACTTAGATCTTTTGTTCAGTAAGAATTATGTACAAATTATCTATAAATACCTTTAGAAAAGTCGGGGCATGTATGAGAGCACATGAGAGCATATGTGACAATAGTCATATGTCAAGAATGAGGGAGATAGAAGTCATGAGATAGAGGAAAGTGAATTTGAGTTAGCTCTCATCACTCAGTTGTATTTTCTCTGAGTAAATGAAAAATTTTGCGCCCGATGTTTCTGCGTGTTCTCCTTCTACAGTAGATCAATTGTGGAATGCTTCTGTACAAGTCTAAGTTGAGAGTTGCTTGACCTCTGTGCAAAGTTTCAGCTTCCAATTGTAATCAGGTTGAGTGAATTAAGTGTAGGAACATTCATATGTGAAGTGTATTCACTGGTTCCTAAAACAGGCGCATATTTCGAAGTCAATGTTTTGATCATTTCTCCTAGCACAGTTTAAAGTTTTGCATGAGTGAAGGCTTAATCTTTAAGTTGGAAGATAAGCTACTTATGTCTAGAAGCATTTTGTAAAACGGGTTCTATTCAAGGAGAACCAAGTCTTAAAAGTTACAGGTGTAAAGTCGACTGTTTTGGATAACAGTTTCTGACATAGGTAACTTGAGAAGTTGATTTCTCAAGCTACACTTAATCTTTTGGAGTAATTCAACTTGGAATAGTTGCGCAATCTCTAGGAGATGATTCGTACAAAGTTTCATAAAAAACTTTACAGATTTGATAGGTCAATGTTGAGAAATAGTGTAGCAGACTTTTCTGTGTATCACCTTCTTCACAGATTTGTTAATTTTTGGTAATTAGCAATTGATCCTCTAAATTAGTGGAGTGTTTGACTTACTCTTGGTATAGAGGTGCTCTAATCACAAGAGTAAGTTGTTCTTTTGGAGATTAACACTCTCCATCAGTGGTATCAGAGCAGGAAACATCAATTTGAAGAATTTTGAAGAAAAGGAGGATCTCGACTGCTGCAGATTCAAGAGATTCAACATTTGAAGGATCAAGAAGTGAAAGCTTGGAGCTAAAGCTCGAGGAGAAGACTATTTGACATCAAGAAAGGCAAAAGAAGTTCAATTCGAAGTAAAGGTATATACATTGTTTGTAAAGCTTGAAGTTTCAATACACAGGTGGATACAAGATGGGAGAAAGCTTGCAGATTGATAAGCTAGATAGGGAGAACTATCCAGCATGGTCCACGAGGATGGAAGCACACCTCATGAGCAAAGATCTTATATCATTTATTACAGGAGATGAAGAAAAACCAGAGTTTGCAGATCCAAGTATTCCTACTAGGGAAGAACTTGCAATGCTGAAGACTTGGATGAGAAAGGATGCTCAAGCAAGGAGTATCATCTACATGGCTGTAAATGATTACCTTTTACCTCACATCAGAGGTTTAGAAAGTGCCACAGATGTTTGGAATGCCTTGGAAGAGCATTTCCAAAATACAACTAAGTCAAGGAAGTCCTCACTATGGACTGAGTTCACAACCTTCAAGAAGAAGAGCTCACAATCAATTTCAGATTATGTGGCAAGGATGAAAGATATTGCAGATAGCTTGGGAGCAGTGGATGAAGATATTGAAGAAGAAAAGTTGGTAAGACAAATACTTACAGGTCTAAGAGGTGATGAGAAGTGGAAGCCTTTTATATTATCCATAGAGTTGTCACTTGATCACTTTACTCCTGACCTTAATCAATTGCTAGGACATATGTTAACCTTTGAGCAGGATCTTAAAGGAGACAATGATAGAAGTACAAGTCAAGCTATGTACTCCAAGGACAAGAAAAAGAATGGCAAAGGAAAGCAATCAAATGATGATGAAGGGAATTCAAATCAAGCCAACTTCACAAAAGGGAAGACAAATTTCAGAGGTAAAGGAAGAGGAGGTAAGAACAAAGATAATGCTAAAACTTGTTGGATTTGTGGCAGAACAAATCATTTGGCAAATGATTGTTGGTATAATAATCAAAATGGAGGATACAACAATCAGAATTATAGTCAAAGAGGTAGAGGAGGCAGAAACCAAAGAGGCAATTTCAGAGGAAGAGGTGGTAGGACATCATATGGTAGAGGAGGTGGAAGAAACTTCCAATCTCAGTCCTACAACAATAATTATTACAATTATGCATCAGATCAGAAGGATGACATGACTCTTATCTTGAATGCAACTCATGAATCAATGGGAGAAGATCAAAGAGTGTTTTATATTGACTCAGGGTGCAGCAACCATCTGAGTGGGAATCTATCCTTGATGACTGATATGGAAGCAAGGGTAAATGGACATACAGTTCAAACAGGTGACAATACCAAACATAAAGTGGAGAGCATTGGATCAGTGAAGACAAAGAGTGGAAGTACACTTCTGAGTAAGGTACTTTATGTTCCTACTATTCCTAAAAAATTGATAAGTGTAGGGCAAATTGTGGAGAAAGGATATGAGGTAAGATTCACAAATGATGGTGTTTATGTACAAGATCCAAATCAGGGATATAGAAACATAATTGCAGGTAAAAAGGAAGGAAGATTGTTCACTCTCAAAGTCCAAGGTAATGTGGGACATGCATTGTTTACCTATGGAGGTCAAAAGGTATCTGAATTAGACCTATGGCATAAAAGGCTAGGTCATTTCAATGAGAGAGCTATAAAGGAGATGTCAAAGAATCAGGTGGTGCTTGGATTGCCAAACATTGAAGGGCAACATATGGTGTACAAGTGTGAAGCTTGTCAATTAGGTAAAGCACATAAAAGTTCTTATAACAAATCAGGGTATAAGTATTCAAACATGCTTGAATTGGTTCATACAGATGTATGGGGTCCCTCAAGGGACTATAGCATAAATGGATCCAGATATTATGTGTTATTTGTTGATGAATGCACGTACAAAGTTTCATAAAAAACTTTACAGATTTGATAGGTCAATGTTGAGAAATAGTGTAGCAGACTTTTCTGTGTATCACCTTCTTCACAGATTTGTTAATTTTTGGTAATTAGCAATTGATCCTCTAAATTAGTGGAGTGTTTGACTTACTCTTGGTATAGAGGTGCTCTAATCACAAGAGTAAGTTGTTCTTTTGGAGATTAACACTCTCCATCACCAATATCTCCTCTACAATTTGGCATGCATAGTGGGACCCTTGCATATTCTGTGTGTGGTATCCAATGTAGTTTTTCACATTGTTTTTCTTCATTTTTAGAGTCTTGCGAGCGGTTACATGACCCCCACTCAATGAGATAGAGAGTCTCTTTGTGCACAAAAGAGCCTCAAGAAGACATCTCAACCTTCTATCAATTGACTTAATACTCCTCTACCTTTGAATTTATCTCTTGATTCAGCTTCTACCATGTTCTGAAAAGAGAAGCATAGAAGGACATTGGATTTCACTTTGGATACCTCAGAGGAAGCTTAAGTGAAGGCAAGTTTGGTGTACTACATGCAACAAGAGTGATCACTACAACATAAAATTCCCTAATAAAGTAAGTTGTCAATTTTGCAACAAAGGTGGCTATAAGGCGTACGAATGTTATTACTTCAAGGGAGCCCAAAAGAGAGGTAATAAAAAAGTTCCTAACACCTTTTATAATATTACTTCAAGGGAGCCCAAAAGATAAGTAATAAATGTGTTATCTTTTTGGCAAATATGGCCATCTTCAAAGCAAATGCTTTCTGCTTGAGGGTGCACCTCCGTGTAAACATTGTCCCAATGTCAAGGATCATTGCACAAGGGATTGCCCTCACAATGGCTTCACCCCAATCCATATGATTGTAATATCTCCAAAAGAACAAGGTATGAATCCCCAAGCCTATGTTGTTTCATCATCTGCATTACCTATGATGACTAGGGCTAGGCAAGCGGTGACAACTCCTGTAGAAGAGCAACAAGGAGTTAAGAAAAAAGAAGACGGCAAGAGCACTGATTTGGAGGATGGGGTGGCCATTGAAGAAGCGTACAACAAGGTGAGGACTTCATTGAGGGACCAACCTACTTTCCCTCATGAGAATATATGGGAGGTGAATATTGAAGAAACCTTAAAGGGAATTCACCGCAAGGTCAATTTATTCAAACTTATAAAAATGGATGGAAAGGTGAGAAATGATATATTGAAATCATAGAGTCTGCTTACCTGAGCCCACCACCTAGTATAAATGGGTTCATTGTGGATCTCTCCCCTTGCACCACTTTGAGACTATGAAAGTTCCAGATTGCCTGTTTTTATAATGAGTAAAATTTTGATAGGTTTCTCTAGAACAAGGTGGTCAAGCTCATTTTTAGCAGAGGTAGGGACCTCGAGTTTGGCCACTTGACCAACATGGTTAAATATTTCCAAAAGGCACCAATACATTTTTATGCAAGGTGGAGACATGTAATCAAGATGAACTCAACAAGTTTATGGATGTAGGGCCAGAAGGTGCCAAAACTAATGCAGGCACTTGAGGAGGATAATTTTGAACCTAGTACTAGAGAATACCTCCCATTTCTAAATATTCTAGATGGGTGGACTAAGGAACCCATCATCAAAAATAAGCTCAATTCTACCCTTGCACGTAGTTTTGATCACTTTTCAAGTAAGGCTAACCATGAAGTGCTTGTTCCTTTGAGATGAAGAAAACCTACAAATAGTCCACCTTGCCACATGGTTATGGAACTACCCATTCTTATTACAGAAGGTAACATCTCTTCTTTTTTACCTCTAAAAATGCCTTTGCATGGTCCTATAAGGAGTAGGCCATACCATCTGAATCCCAAATATGTAGAGGCAATCACGGTGCAATAATAAAATTAGAAGAGGCTAGTATTATTGTTCCTGTACAACACTCAAGGTTGCTTTCATGTATGATTATTGTACCTAAGAAAAGTATTTCCAAAATAAGAGTATGTGTTGATTTTCATGCTTTGCAGAAGATGATAGTTCAAGACAGTTTTCATCAACCTTTCATAGAGCAGGTACTTGAAGTAGTCTAGCACAACTCGTACAATTTCTTGGAGGGATTTAGTGGCTACAATCAAATTCTTATTCATCCTAAAGATAGGGACAAAATGTCCTTTTTTAGTCCATGCGGCACTTTTGTATCCACACGCATGGCTTTTGGTCTCAAGAATGTGCTTGCTTCATTTAATAGAACAATGTATTTCATACTCGGCAAATAGGTAATGACATTTCTTCACATTTTCATGGATGACTTCTCAGTATTCTTAGGTATAGATAGAAGAGCAATGGCCCAAGATTTGCATTAGAATGTGCAAAATTTGAAGGAATTTTGTCACCAAATGTACTCTTCTTGGCCACATAGTTTCGTCCAAAGGGAAAACTATTGATCTAGCTAAAGTAACTGCCATTCTTTCCATGCCCATGCCGCGAACGCAAAAGAAACTGCAAAGTTTTCTATGCCATGTAGGGTATCATAGAAGATTTATACAAATGTACTTGAAGATAATTAAGATTATGTTAAGGCTTACCAGTAAGAAGATCCATTTCTCATGGAGTCATGAAGCAAAAAGAGCATTTAGTGAGCTAAAACTAATGGTTTGTGCCACTCTTAGCTATTCATCATTGGGCACTAGAGCTCCATGTGCATACAAATGCCAGTCTTCATGCAGTTGTAGGACTCTTGACACCATCAACACACAAGATAGACCAAACTATTGCCTATGCAAGCAAATTACTTAAAAAAGCAAAAAGAAATTATAGTACTATAGAAAGAGAAGGTTTGTCTATTATGTTTGCACTTCAAAAGTTTTTGCACTGTCTTCTAGGCATACATCTCATTATTATTTTTTATCATCAACCCCTAAAGTATTTGATTAATAAGCCAAGATTAGCTACAAGGGTTTGTTGGTGGTTATTATTATTTCAAGAATATGACTTTGAGATTCACATCAAGCGAGGGAAAGATGTGAAGAGATGGATAGGTATGTGCTTGAAGATGAAGAGGTGTTGCAAAATCCTTGATCTACACCAGCCAAATGAACTCCAGGAGTATATGGTGGGCCCTTTTAGCTTGCCAATGGATGTATTAGACACCCTATGTACCTTGGAAGATCACTCTCAAAAAGATAGATCAAAACAGATAAGTTAGAGTTACCCTAGAGGTGAAAAACTTGCTATTTTGGTTCATACACCTGTCCACTGTTTTGAATAATTCTCTGAGCACAGCAGCAATTAGCTTAATTCCTCTTTGGAAAGTCTAGATAACTTAAAGAGCTAACTTTCAAGAGTAATCGCATCAAAAATAATAATCCACACACTGAGAATGAGTTTTAACAAGTGATGACATCATCCCAATTTTCACGGGCTGCTACAGTTTGAGACTAGTGAGCAGAAAAATGAACATAACTCAAAATTTAGGAATGCCATGATTATGAAAATTTGTATAGTTATACTAGACAACAATTTGAATGCAACAAGATTTAAATCACTTAATTTGGATAAGTAACCACTGAGAAATGGCTCTGACAAGGTGAGTGAAAAAATCGGGTACCTGATAGAGAAGTGAAGGTGAATAGACCCTGTTGACTTCAAATGATCATAACTGAAGATTGCAACATGCAAATGACATGAAAATGACATGCAAATTTGTGAGCATATAGTAGACTTATAGAGCTAACTTTACCAAGTTAAATCACTGAAAATGATGCACCAAGCTCAGAGAAACAATATCTCCAATCTGACGGAGAAAACTGAGAGTAATGGCAGTGAGTAGTACACTTCACAAGAACATGGACATATGAACTCAAATAATCATGAAAATGAAAGTATATTGCTTGTACAATACAATGACTTACTGATACATATGTGTGCTTTGTAATCACACCTTGATATGGCATAAAGCTCAGCTCTTGGAGGTCTTCACATAGGTCTCTCTAACCACGACTAAAATTGCCATCTATTTATAGTTGAGTTTGGGAGGCTAACTTCCTTCAATCACTCTCCAATCAATCAATGATTGATTTGATTCTCTACCTACCACAAATCACAAATTCGTGGCTCCTCTTTCCATTCTTGATCAAGTGGACTCAACCACTTAAGATTCTTTCACTTATACATTAAGTAAACTCTTCAAAAGTTACAAGAGGTAGTTCACAAGTGAACTTTACATAGTCTTCATTTTAAAGCTTTTTTCATGACTTTGTGGGACTCAAGCCAATACTTAGGCTTGTCATAGACTTGCTCCAACAGCTCCCCCTCAAGCCAAGTATGCTTGAGGTCTTCAATCTTCCAAGATTACCTGCAAACCTATCATAGCCTTGAATTTGCAAAGCTTTGTACCATCCAATGCTTTGGTTAGAATATCTGCACATTGTTGATGAGTGGACACATATGATATTTGAATCTCTTTGCTTAGAACCTTCTCTCGTACATAGTGATAATGAACTTCAATATGTTTAGTCCTTGCATGAAAAATAGGATTAGCAGCCAAGTGAATAGAACTCATATTGTCACCAAAAATAGTTGGAGTTCCAAACTCCAATCCAAGATCTTTGAATAATGTCTTCATCCCTCATAGCTTCTTGAGTAGCTATGGCAAGACTTCTATATTCAGCTTCAGTAGAAGAGAGAGCAACTGTGGGTTGCTTCTTGGATGACCATGAAATAAGCTTTGAAACTGCAAAGGTAAGATAACCTGATGTGCTCCTTCTATCATCTTTGGAGCGAGCCCAATCTGCATCAGAAAATAGCTTCAAACCTAAATCAGATACATAAGGATAATAAAGTCCTTCATTTATGGTTCCTTTGAGATACTTGAGAATCCTTTTGGCAGCATCCATATGTGGTTTCCTTGGTGTGTGCATAAATTGACTTAGCACACTCACACTGTAACATATATCTACTCTTGTCAATGTGGCATAGTCGAGACTACCCACTAGACTTTGATATGATGTGATGTCCTCTATGAGTTCACCTTCATGTGAGCTCAATTTGTGATTGACCTCCATTGGAGTACCTGCAATCTTACAATCTTGCATCTTGAATTTTGCCAACATGTCCTTAATGTACTTTCTTTGAGTGAGAAACAAACCATGATCTTTGTAGACAACTTCCAAACCTAGGAAGTAGGTAAGTGAACCCAAATCACTTATCTTGAACTCTTCTCTCATCTGATCTTTGATCTTCTTCATACCATCTGCAGCATTTCCTATCAATATAATATCATCTACATATACACATAGGTAGATGACCTCAGAATTACTCCTTTTAATAAAGAGTGAAGGATCTGCCTTGCTTGGTTGAAAGCCTTTGTCCTGCAAGAATGAAACAAGCCTGAAATTCCAAGCTCTTGGGGCTTGCTTGAGACGATACAATGCTTTGTTAAGTTTACACACATAATCAGGATAAACTTGATTCTCAAAACCAAGTGGTTGTGCCATATACACCTCTTCTGTTATCCAACCATTCAAGAATGCATTCTTTACATCTAGTTGAAGTATCTTCCAATTCTTGGAAGAGGCAATACTAAGAAAAACCCTAATAGTAGGCATCTTTGCCACAGGAGAGAAGGTCTCCTCATAATCAATTCCCTGAGTTTGTGCAAAGCCTTTGGCTACAAGCCTTGCCTTATACCTGTTAATGGTACCATCAGAATTCTTCTTGAGTTTATAGACCCATCTTGAGCCTATTACCTTCATGGATGAAGTCTTGGGCACCAAATCCCAAGTGTTGTTTTCCTCAAGTGCTTCAATCTCTTCCTTCATTGCATGCTTCCATTCTGTTTTTGCTTTGGCCTCTTCAAAGGATAATGGCTCCTCTTGGTTTATGTCCTGTGCTATGTAGATAGAATGTTTAGTTACTAATGAGGTGTCAAACCCATACCTTTCTGGCTTTTTCTTTTCCCTCATAGATCTTCTTAGGCCATGATGTGATGATTCTGCCTCATGTCCAAGTTCCTGCAATTTTGCTTGACCTTTAGACTTCCATGCTTTGATCTTTTCCATATGAGTTTCTTCATCATCCTCTGAGGTGTCTTGTCCTTCAATCTTTGGTTGTTCTCTACCAAGCTTTGGAAAATCTTCTTCAAGATCATATGGTAAATTGACCTTCTTGCATGAATCTTCATACCATGAATTGTTCTCATAAAAAACTACATCTCTGCTTACCAAGAATCCTTTGTTGGTAGGGTTGTATAACCTGTAGCCCTTTTGATTGTTGTCATATCCAATAAATACACACCTTTCTGCCTTTGGATCCATCTTGCCTCTAACCTGTGAAGGAACATGAGCAAAAGCAATACATCCAAAAATTTTACAATGATCTAAGCTTGGTCTTCTTCCATTCCAAGCCTCATATGGATTCATCCCATCAAGGGATTTTGAAGGCAGCCTGTTAATCAAGTAAGTGGCTGTAGATACAGCCTCAGCCCATAAGTAATTAGGTAATGCTTTTCATTTAACATAGACCTTGCAGCTTCAACAATTGTCCTATTCCTCCTTTCTGCCACTCCATTTTGCTCAGGAGTGTACCTTGTGGTTACCTCTCTTTTGATTCCTCTTTCTTGAAGAAAAGAATCAAAATCATGGGAGAAGTATTCTCCCCCTCCATCTGACCTTAGCCTTTTTAGTGATTTACCTGTTTGATTCTCCACAAGAGCCAAATATCTTTTGAAACATGAAAAAACTTCATCTTTGTGTTTCATAAAGAATAGGATAGTCCATCTACTGCAATCATCAATAAAGGAGACATAATACCTTGATCCGGATATTGAAGCTTCCTTGCTAGGTCCCCATACATTTGTATGAACCAACTCCAAGAGATCTCCATGCATATAACCTTTCTTCATGAATGGTAACCTGTGAGACTTTCCAAATTGACATGCACTACACTTACAAATCATATGTTGTTTTGACAAGTTAGGGAGTCCAAGTACACTTTGGTCCCTGCAAATTTGCTTTAATGACCTTTCACCAATATGTGCTAACCTTTTGTGCCATACTTCTAATTCTGTGAGTGTCTGACTACCATAATTAAAGAGAGCAATGTTTCTAGTGTCCTGTAATTCAAATGTGAACAATCTACCTGTCTTTTCACCTTTTGCAATTTTTCTGAATCCTTGACTTGGATCTTCAACAAATGCTCCTGCCTTTGTGAACCTGACTTGCAACCCTTTCTCTACTATCTGCCCAACACTTATCAAATTCTTTGTAATGGTAGGGACATAGAGTACTTTACTGAGTAGGTTAATGTTTCCATCAGGTGCTTTGACATTGCCTATTTTCTCCACAGGATGTTTTGTATCATCTCCTGTTTGTACCTCATGCTTATTCCTTGGATCTTCTAAATCTGATAGGAGTGCCACATTTCCTACCACATGATTTGAACAACATGAATCTATGTAGAAAACATGCTCATCAGATTTACCTTGTGGCATAGCCATGTTCATGATTAATAATGAATCCTCTTTGTTTGAGTCTTCTGTGTAGTTATTGTAGTCTCTCCTTCCTTTGTAGCCTCCTTGATAGTTTGAATGATTGTAGTTGTTGTAGTCGCCATGATAATTGTTGAACCTTCCTCTTGAGTAGCCATAACTTCCTCTATTGTATCCTCTGCCTCTTTGATTCTTGGAATTCCTAAAGCAATTTTCAGTTGTATGATTAGTTAGTCCAAAAATAGAACATGAGTTGGAGTCTTGGTATCTCCCCCTGCCTTGTCTACCTCCTCTTCCTCTACCTCTACCATGTCTTCCTCTACCTACATAGTTAGCTTGATATGTACCTGCTTCATCATCCACTTTCTTTGCCTTTCCTTTGTTATCTGTGGACTTGCTTTTATCAGTGTATAAAGTTGAAGATTGATTACCTTTAGAGCTTTCTCCATTTTTGATAAGCTTTGCCTCTTGAGTAAGTAGTTGTCCAATGAGTGTATTGAAATCAGGTACATGCATGTCCATGTACAAATCCATAGCTGTGGTGAATGCTTCCCACTTGTCATCTGCCTTCAAGCCATTGATGACCTGCCTTACAATTTGCTCTTCATCTATTACCTCTCCAATGCTTCCCAACTGATCTGCTATGTCCTTGAGCTTTGTGACAAAATCAGTCACATTTTGTTTGGGAGCCTTCTTGAGAGTTGTGAAATCCAGCCATAGTTGATGCTTCCTAGCTTTGGTACTTGAAGAAAAGAAAGCTTCAAGTGCATCCCACACTTCCTGAGATGTCTTACAACTTCTAATGTGAGGCAACAAAAAATTTGAGATAGATTTGAGGAGATAAGACCTTGCAAGTGCATCCTTGGAGCACCATGTGCTCAATCTTTCTTGCTCTTCTTGTGTTGGTTGACTTTTGTTCCTGAAACTTGGCATAACTTCATCTCCAGCCACATAACCATATAAACTTCTACCTTGGAGATAAGATTCCATTCTTAATGACCAAGCTGAGTAGTTACCTCTGTCCAATTTGTCAATTGATGAAGGAAATCCATCTGGCATGTTGTCCAACCTTGCTCTGATACCACTGTGAAGAGATGGATAGGTATGTGCTTGAAGATGAAGAGGTGTTGCAAAATCCTTGATCTACACCAGCCAAATGAACTCCAGGAGTATATGGTGGGCCCTTTTAGCTTGCCAATGGATGTATTAGACACCCTATGTACCTTGGAAGACCACTCTCAAAAAGATAGATCAAAACAGATAAGTTGGAGTTAGCTCACAGGTGAAAAACTTGCTATTTTGGTTCATACACCTGTCCACTGTTTTGAATAATTCTCTGAGCACAGCAGCAATTAGCTTAATTCCTCTTGGGAAAGTCTAGATAACTTAAAGAGCTAACTTTCAAGAGTAATCTCATGAAAAATAAATAACCACACACTGAGAATGAGTTTTAACGAGTGATGACATCATCCCGATTTTCACGGGCTGCTATAGTTTGAGACCAGTGAGCAGAAAAATGAACATAAATCAAAATGTAGGAATGCAATGATTATGAACATTTGTATGTTTATACTAGACAGTAATTTGAATCCAACAAGCTTTAAATCACTGAATTTGGATAAGTAACCACTGAGAAATGGCTCTGACAAGGTGAGTGAAAAAATCGGGTACCTGACAGAGAAGTGAAGGTGAACAGACCCTGTTGACTTGAAATGAACATAACTGAAGATTGAAACATCCAAATGACATGTAAATTTGTGAGCATATAGTAGAGTTATAGATCTAACTTTACCAAGTTAAATCACGGAAAATGATGCACCAAGCTCAGAGAAACAATCTCTGCAATCTGACTGAGAAAACTGAGAGTAATGGCAGTGAGTAGTACACTTCACAAGAACATGGACATATGAACTCAAATAATCATGAAAATGAAAGTATATTGCTTGTACAATACAATGACTTACTGATACATATGTGTGCCTTGTAATCACACCTTGATATGGCATAAAGCTCAGCTCTTGGAGGTCTTCACATAGGTCTCTCTAACCACGACTAAAACTGCCATCTATTTATAGTTGAGTTTGGGAGGCTAACTTCCCTCAATCACTCTCCAATCAATCACTGATTGATTTGATTCTCTACCTACCACAAATCACGAATTCATGGCTCCTCTTTCCATTCTTGATCAAGTGGACTTAACCACTTAAGATTCTTTCACTTTTACATTAAGTAAACTCTTCAAAAGTTACAAGAGGTAGTTCACAAGTGAACTTTACATAGTCTTCATTTTAAAGCTTTTTTCATGACTTTGTGGGACTCAAGCCAATACTTAGGCTTGTCATAGACTTGCTCCAACAAAAGAGCACTACATGGTGGATGAGGTGTTGAGAATGGTTATGAGCAAGAGAGCAATAGGTATCAATGATGGGCCCCTGGATAGTTGTCTCTTTCTTGTAGGGGCTCAAATTGATTGATACGTAGAAATTTTTCAATTGTTCAAATCTCAAAAATTTTCTATGAACATGACTCCACTAGAAAAGAAGAAATTATTGTTTAAAGTGAAAGCATTTTCACTCATAAATGGTGAATTTTATAAATATTGGTAGGAAGATATTTTGTGAAAATGTGTTATTAGCAAGAAGTCAATTTTTTGTGTGACATAGCAAACAGTGAAGGGCTTCTCAAGGAACAGGAATTGGCACACAAAATCCTCCACAAGGGATTATGGTGGTCTTATATGTACACGAATGCGAGTAGATTCTCCAAAGAATGTGACATCTACCAGAGATGTGCTCCTATTCCAACAAGGCTAAATTTTCAACCATTAGTCAGTTCAATTGAGTCAAAACCTTTTGAATGATGGGGTCTTGATTTCATTGAACCCATTAGTCCTAATTGTCAATATGAGGGCAAAAAGTATATTATGATGGCCACATGCTATGCCACTAAGTGGGTAGAAGCTAAGGATACTCTTGATTGCACTTCCATGAAAGTGGCCAAGTTTATGTACAAACATATTTTTTCATGATTTGATTGCCCACTAGATATCGGCACACATTTTGTAAATCATTTGCTATAATTCATTTTTGATATGTACAAGATTTTCCACAAAAAGGCTTGTGCCTACTATGCTAGAGCAAATTGGCAGGCACAAAGTTCTGACAAGATTTTGATTGGGCAACTACAAAAATTGGATTTTGACCACCATAGCTCTTCGCCGCAAGCTCTTATTGGTGCCATATGGGCCTATCATACTTCAAGAAGGGGCACCACTGACGAAATTCCCTTTCTCTTGGTTTATGGTAGGGAGGCATTGGCCCCTTTTAAATTTAGCATTAGGAAAGAAATTGAAGCCAAACCTAAGAAATTGAAGCCAAACCTATTGGAATTGAACTTCACATTAGGAGACTGGTAGGATTAGAAGAATGCAAGGAAGCAACTCTGTGGAAATGAAGGTAAAATAAGAGCAGCGCAAAAGGATGCATGATAGATATCTAAGGTATAATGAAGTAGAGGAGGCATCTTTGATTTTGGTACAAATCAAATTCTACCAATATCCACCAAAATTGCAGCTGAATGGACTCCACCCTACAAAGTGATGAAGGTATTATCACAAGAATCATTACAAATGGAAGACTTGCATGGTGAGAAGATGCCCCTTTTTTAGCCCATTTTGTTTGAATAATCAAATAAAGGAGAAGTTGTACCAAGATGGGGCAAAGACTTGATGTGGGGGTTCATAGAGCAGATGATCATGCCAGTCATTTAACCATCCCCAAAAAATGTGCTTTGAAAGTCTTTCTCCCCTTTCTTTTGTGGCCTCATTCTACAGAATCTCCGTGGTGATTACAATTCTCCATTGGCTTCTTGACCACTATTTTGCTCTTTCTTCAATATTTGATGGTTGGAATTTTGGAGAATCATTATTTGAAGACAACCTATCTCCACCTCTTGGTGACAATGGGGCAAATACCTCCTCCATCTCATGA